>OX411331.1:4447511-5047511 GCA_948150665.1 Conistra vaccinii | reverse complement strand
TTGTACTTCCATTAAATTCTCCTTGAGACTCTCGCAGTTGTTGACGAAGTCTTTATCCTTAGCTAACTCGCCGTATTTCAAGTCCCAATCCATGTCTGCACTGTTTCTTTATAATCACACTACCTATGATTGTCTTTCAGAGGTAAATGTAGCTTTTTTTTACGGGATACACAAGTATACGATCAGAAGGATACCACGTTTTTAAATTAATCCAATTTATAACCTGACCCTGAGTGAAAATACAAATTGAAAAATGACCGACAAATTGACTTCAATTGATTTGACACTTGACATTTTACGTAGCGTTGCCAGACCTATGGATTTGTCTATAAATCTACGGATTTTTGGAGTCGCATACGAACATGAATGTCCAATCTACGGGTTTTCGGTCCATCGAACCAAACGAAAGATTTAAAACACTATTTACTCCAAAAAAAAAACGTGTGCGTCTCGGGACGCCCGACAGAAGTGATAACTTAATTATCTAAGTTAAATGTACAGACAGAATGGCGCCATAACGCGTTACGTAACGCAGCGGTTTACTCTTCCTTATGAAGTTATCACTTCAAAAGTTAATAGAGATGTCAACAACATGATAGACATGCGAACTTAAAGTCCGCGGTTTTTAAGTTCTCGAACTTACTCGGCTCGCCGTCGGTGACACACATGAAACTTGCTCACACTGTATCGCGATGTTGTCGAATTTTCTGAAACAAACTAAACACAAAATGGTACCTCGCGACTCGCGGCGATGACAGACGTACGAAATTACGAACCAACGTGCGCGACGAGTCTACGAGAAATGTCAAACCTGTTGGATCGCCAACGAACTTATTCGGTGGTTTTAAAGTGCGCGGACTTAGTACGATACACGGGCGAGTAAGGTCGCCGAGCCATAAATATGCGTACTTTCTTGCACTTCTATCACCTTGCACGTTTATAATAACCAAACCCAGCGCAAAGTTAACGAAAGCGTGATTTGATACCAACGCCATTATGTGAGGCGTACGGAGGGTAAACGGGCAACCTCTTCGTAGTCCCAGTCTGTCTGGATACGGCAGCAGTCCCCCGCCGCATGAAACGGACATCTTCCGTCGAGTGTCCCGAGACACACTTTTTTTTATATATCAACTAGAAACTTAAAAAAACCCGTAGGTAAGCGGATTTTTCTAGAGGCAATTCAACGGAAAAATTTCAGAGTGGACCTACATGGGACCTACTGATTTAAAAAATTTAATCTGGCAACTCTGATCCTACAGGATGCCCAGTATATTTTTGCCGGTGCTTGCTTGTCAAATTAGGTATGTTCCTTGCACTGACCCATGACCTCACAAAGTATACCTACTTGAAACTTTTTATTCGGTTTCTGCCATTGCTGCTGGAGGAATGAGCAAAATGACATGGCTAAATGGAAGTATGGGCGACTCCCTTAGCAATGTATAAACATTGTACCTATTAATATGTAATGCTGAATAGCTGAATATTAGTATTGCGTATGAAAAAAGTTTCAGGAACTTTTTATATCGTTACAATCCTGAAAATAAAATCGTAGAAACTCCTACGTCAAAAGGCATACAAACTTGCACAAGAAAAAGATTTTGCTATGAACTGTAGCTAGGCGTTTGTTTACAACCTTCAACAAATAGGTAAAAAAAAAGATTATGTTGGGAAAATCACCCACCGCATATAATTATACGCACTGACAGCCCAGGCGCACTCCGTATTTTAGGTATGAAGCTACAAGTACCCGGCTGGCTCGACTCGTCGGGTCAATTCAGGTGGCGTAACGTAGTCAGAAGATAAAAGAGTTACGCGATAGTAAGAACCGCAACTTCTATGTGAATATAACTTTATGTAATTAGCACTGTGCTACCTGAACTGCACTTTATTGTGTCGTAGAGGCGCTTTTGGTGAGCAGTGGTGGCCCAGTGGTAACAGCCCCGACTTACAAGTTGTAGGTCATGGGTTCGAAACCGAAACATGATGAACCCAGTCAGGCGCTTTACTTTGTGTAAAATAATTTCAGCACCACTGCTCACAAAACGGTGAAGGAAATCATCGTGAGGAAATTGGCATGTCCTAAGTGCATCTATGCATGTCCTAGAACCAAAAATTCGAAGACATGTGACATCCACCAACCCGCACCGGGCCCGCGTAGTGGATTACGGCCCTCTCCCTCTCACAGAGAGAAGGCCTGTGTCCCAGCAGTGGGAACATTAATAGGCTGATTATGTTATGTTATGTACGTTAAGAGTCGCTTTTTATTTAAATGATTTTGCTGAGTGAATCATCTGTACTAATCTGTGCCGGTACATAAACAGAATGCTATTGCAGAAATAAAATAACAAAATGTAGGTACATTAATTATTTAATATGGAGCAAAGCAGTACTAGGGTTTGTGAGACACATATCTATCACATATATGTGTCTCACAAACCCTAGTACTGCGGGGAATATAAAAATTATGTTTTTCAACAAGCATCTTTTTTATAAATCCTGGGATTACATGTAACAGTTATTCAAAGACACAACTATTAAACATACAGTGTGTTGAGGTGTTTGCAGCCCGCTTATAATTTATTTCAAGTTCTAGTAGGTAAAGGTCTAGATGCTGCTTCAAGTTCAGGTCTTGAGTCAGGTCCAGGAAGATTTACTCGAATTCGATCTTGATTTGACTGCCGTTGATGTCTCATCCAACAGGGACACGCATAGTTCATAACCTAAAAGAAAAAGTCAATATAGGATATTTAAGGAGTCATCACTAGCCACAAATATTTATGTGATGAACTGTGAACATACGTGTTTTTGTTGGTCTGGGTGTTTACAAAAAAAAGTATGAAGTTGTATAAGTATTAAATATAAGCTCTACTTAGTTTAGGACTAGATATGGTGCTATGTAAAATATCCAAAATATTTATTATAAGTATTAATATAGTGAAGTCAGCATTGAATCATTATAGGAAATACACATAATATACAACACATAATATTGAGGTCTGGGACAGGACCGACTATTTGCAGGCTGATGAACTGATTATCCGAAAAGGAAGACCATCCATTCATGCATTGGATGGACATTTAAATATGAAAGAACACATTGTAATACACATCATTTTAATTACCTGATAGAAAGCTGGATGTGACCTCCGTACATTCTGAAACATTGAATTGTTCCTTTCCACTGCATGGTATTGTGCACTTCATAACGGCCACAAGTGATGCACATTGTATGCCCAAATAAACGTGCATCAGGAGCTATTTCCGAACTCAGACGTTCAAAACATGGATGGCAAAAGTTGGCATCCCTTGAAACCTAGAATAAAATTATTAACATGAGTCAAGTATGTAACAAATACATAAACATATTAATAATTTATGACATCTAAGGCAACTAGTTTGTCGTTGTTACAATTATAAGAAGACCTGAGTCTTTCTGATTCATTTCCTCCATTGCCATTGAGTTTATATTATATTTTAAGAACTGTGGTAAACAACCTCCAAATCCGCTTTGCACTTAGTTGCTTCTCATATTGAGTAGTTGTAGAATGATTTCAGCTAACTCTAGATGACTTACCTCGATCGATTGTTTACCATCATGCTAAGATAGTGAGTAGAAGACCATGTAAAGAAGAGGTGATATGCCTCCACAGTCTACACCACACACGACTAGTTTATGCATCTCATAATGAATGAATATGCAAGGGAAGTCCATGTAGAGTAGCGGAAGGTCAGTATGAAGATAAGCACACTCAATAAGGCCGACAAATAAGCGAGGGTCAAAAGTAAATACTAAATATCCAGAAACGGCAAAACGAAAAAACGACGTCTGACACACGTCTGGCCTGACTGACGTTTGACTTTTTAATAGAGATGGTATGGAACATCTTGGAATGTAGCAGAATCGATAAAATAATTGAAAATAGAAATACTGTTCTTGTCGATTATTATTCAATCAACATTCTTCGACATAAAATAGTTTCCTATTATTGTGATGGTTATTGGACCATTTGCATAGATTAAACAAAGAGTTTACCAAAGAGTTTACACGTTTTCCGAAGCTTTTGGTCATTTTTTTATTTGGTTCTAATCGAATCAAGTCTATTAAAGAAGAATCGATTGTCACTTTTTAGTAAACAGCACTATTTATTAAGTGCCGTCATAATTTTGTGTGCTTCTTGTCAAACAAAAAACAGGAAAAATACTTTTAATTATTTGATTAGTTCACGAAAGTTGTAGGAAAATAATAAAACCGTAATAATTCATTAATGAATATTTGAATGTTATGATGTAGTGAGAAATGTCTATACATGCTAAAGGCAGTGGCTTAGCCATGTCCTTTCGAGTATGAATGTCGATGGCTCTATGCTCAGAGTAATAACCTCAGAGTAATAACTAAAGCATAGAGGGAGGGTGAAATTTCTCAGTCTAGTCATACTCTTTATACATATGACACATTCCGTGTGAAAAAAAAGGACAGGTATATAGTTATAAGGACCACCACTGTCCACTTTTTTGGTCTCGGTAGTGATGTGCAGAGAGGTGCAGAGGTATCGATATTAATTTATTTTTGACAGATAATTTATATAATGTATTGGATGTACATGTCGTATAATCCATGGATGATGTAACGTTGTAACGTGCCGTTTTGTAAGGTATATAGTGGAATGCATTAAATATTTGTTAGAGCTTTAATTCTAGGCTTCTTTTAAGCATTGGCAATTTGGTTTTATTAAACAAACGTTACTTTAATTAATAAAAGCAAATTGCCAATGCTCCTACTCAACGCAATGCGTGACCTTGGGTCGCAAAAGAACCCATTTGGGTTAGCGATTATCTGTTCCCTCTCCCCCGTCACCGTCCTGGCAAGCCCGGCCGTCAATCTGTGCGCGCCGGCTCGACACACCGTCACATGCTGGCTAGGGAGGTTTACGCTCCCGTCGTCGCTCATTCTCAGCTCCACTACACTTGCCCGTGACTAGTGAGACCTCCCCTACAGCCGCGGTTGTCTCAGTTTGCAACGGTTTCCTCATTTTATAATTGACTACGTATATAGTCATGAATCCTACTCCTTAACTCAGTGTTAAATCCCCATATTGGGGTTCAAAGTTCCAGCTTACCAATATCTCCAAATTTGCGGCTAACCACCCAGGTTACTCACATTCACATCGAGAACCATCACTGGCATCCGTACTTTATGTTACGGCAAACTAACTTCCGGTGTATCCGATTGCCGACGAGCTCCGCGCCGTGTACATAACCCGCGTGGCCGCGTCGAGCTGTCTACGGGTCTGGGTCGACCAACCGCCGACCGCCATCGCCATCCTCCTTTGTCCACACATTTCTCCGAAACTCGTAATCGGATCGAGATCATTTTTTTATTTTTTTTATTGGATTATGTATTCTCAACTTAGGGAACAGTACGAGGTTTATCAAAAGATTTCATGGGTATTCGTTTTTTGCGCGAAACCCTAAGTTTGTTTCTAAAACAAATGTAGCCTATTTTACTCCTTATGTCATAAGCTATCTTCCAGTGGAAGTCCCGTCAAAATCGGTACAGCCGTTTCTGAGATTAGCCGGAACAAACAGACAGACAGACCCCGAGGGACGAAAAATTGAATTTCGTAGTATGGATCATCTATACTTTCACGATCCATTACAACAAAAACACTTTTTTTTTGTCTATCTGTCTGTCTGTTTGTTCCGGACAAACAGACAGATAGACAAAAAAAAAGTGTTTTTTTTTGTAATGGATCGTAACTATATACTTTCTTAAGCATTTAGTAAAAAGCTGTTATTTTGACATTATAAACAGACACTTCAATTTTATTTATCTGTATGTATGTATAAATGTATTTTTGTTGTATGGATCATATACTTTCATATGCATTTAGTAAAAAGCTGTTATTTAGACACTAAAATTTTATTTATTTGTATTATACAGATTGTGGATAAAAAATAAAATAAATTGAAAATCGCACAACACTCCCTGCTATATAATTTATAATATCTCTGGCGTATTCTGAAAGAGCACATGGATCATAATGTACTCATGTTCATTTGTTTCCAACAGCGATTCTTCATTCTTCATGAATGACATCGGAATTGGCATTTAATTTTCATCTATTTCCATAGCATCTGAAGAACCCTGAAAAAGTATATACTTTTGATTTTTTCTCCGATAGTGCAATACAAATAATATATTTTAGAACCTACTGTCTGATTTTCAGCTACAGTTTGAAGTTGACACAATGTTAAATGGACAGCTTGTAAAGATACCGTACTTGACTTTCAGCATGATTTGTTGTAGGAGAATTGTGATCAATTCGTATAATTTGCAATGGCTCGAAAAGAAAACGATATCTTCTCCAATTTATTAGCATGTAATTATCGTATCGATAAAAAGTATCTACATTACCTACATTACTAGCTTAACATAACCTCACAATTTAACGAATTTATTTTTGAAAATAAATTCGCGATCACAACATAATTTGTAATGAAGATAGTTTGAAGGTATCATTATCAATCTAATATGTATGTTATCAGTGATCACATCCAAATATTTTGGGTGATTTTATACGAAAAATGTAAAAAAACACTTACCGATAAAAACTTACAAATTCATTGTTTTTTTTCCGTGACGAATGTGATTTACACGTTATCACAAAACAAGCCATGTTAACAGACTATTGATAAGTCTTTTGCACCTTTCGTTTTTACGAAAATATTCTAAAATCTATTGGTTTTTAATAAAAAATTACCAGCACCTCAACCAGCACACGTACTGACATTCACGACGTAATATACGGCTAGATCAAATACTTGTACGGTTAACCGTTTACTAGGCAACTATTGTGCTTTTTAAATTGGTCGTGTAAAAAGAGATCAACTGTGACCGTTTTGACAATTTCGGTGCGTCCATTTTTCTAATCTATAGACTCCCTCTATGCTTTAGTTATTTAATAACTAAAGCATAGAGGGAGTGTGAAATTTCTCAGTCTAGTCGTACTCTTTATACATATGGCACATTCCGTGTGAAAAAAAGGACAGGTATATAGTTATAAGGATCACCACTGTCCACTTTTTTGGTCTCGGTAGTGATGTGCCGTATATTGCAGAGGTATCGATATTAATTTATTTTTGACAGATAATTTATAAATATTGTATTTGATGTACGTTATTGTAATGTCATAAATTCCATGGATGATAAACAGAATTAATACAGTGATTGTTAATCTCGCTCTGGTTCCAATAGGATTTTACATGTTAATCCTATCCTTCTTCTTGTTGTGTGAGCTGCAACTCTGCAACAAGGTCTATCAACCAAACACTGATGTCAGTTTTTTAACCGCTTTCCAAGCTCCAACGTAAGTAGGTAACGACCATTAGTTCGCAGCTTATCGTTCCTTCCGAAGCATGAAATCATCTTTTCTTTTTACCGACTTCTAATAAGAGGAGGTTATCAATTCGATACGAATGTCTGTAATATTGTTGGAATTGCATAATATTCACATAAATAAATGTTACTCTATGTGGGCTTCTCAACACGTGTACCAAATGTCATGTGTATGTATGTTTGTTTGTATATATGCATGTTTGTCCACGCATTTCTCCGAAACTCTTAATCGGATCGAGATCATTCTTTTTTATTGGATTATGTCTTTCAACTTAGGGAACAGTACAAGTTTCATCAAAATCGGTTCGGCAGTTTTTAAGATATGGAACATAAAACTGAACTGCTTAACGACAAACAGCACGAATGTGTAAATTGACTTCTTAGGGTATTTCGTCAATCCTGTAGGTACCTTACTATAGAAATTGTTCACTTTTTAGTGATGGTGTACCAAAACTAAAAAGAGAAAATTAATAACTTTTTCGCAAATAATAACAGACTTGCAAAGCAAAACACTAAAAAGCAAAAATAACTATCGTTTTGGAACTCGGTGTCGCAAAACGAAAAAAAAAAAGAGGTAGACACCGACTCCCGAAAAGAAAGTTGTTTTTGCTTTTTAGTGTTTTGCTTTGGAAGTCGATTTATTTTATGTGAAAAAGATTTTTTTTACTTTATGAAATGAAATAGAAACAATCAGATCAAAACGGATTTTATTTAATAATTGTGAATAAAAAATAAAATAAATTGAAAATCGCACAACACTCCCTGCTATATAATTTTATTTACAATATCTCTGTTCAGTCTGTTCATTTGTTCCCAACAGCAATTCTTCATTCTTCATCAACGACCTAGAAATTGGCATTTCATTTTCATCTATTTCCATATCATCTGAAGAACCCTGAAAAATTATAATATTTTTGTTTTTTTCTCTGATAATACAATACAAAATATATGTTTTAAAACCTAGGTACTGTCTGATTTTTCCGACCGAGCCGACCCCAACGTAGTCGGGAAAAGGCTAGGCAGATGATGAATAGGGGTGGTATGGCGCCAGGTTTTAGCCTTCTCCATTTATCGCTACTTACAAAGTAGTCCGTAAAATACACATACATAAACTCACGCCTTCTTCCCATGGGGGTAGGCAGAAACTACAGAACGCTACTTGCTACGATCCTTACATACTCCTTTTGCCTCGTTTACGTTTATACATCTGGTCATACACGCACGCCGGTTGCGAGTACTACGCACCTGTCCTTTCTGAAGAACATCACCAATAAGGTCAGTATATATGTCCTCTTAGGGCGTCCCCTCCCGGCGGCGTTTCCAGTCATATCTGCCTTGTCCGTAAAATGTTTAGAATATAATAATATTCGGCTATGCGAAGTCCAATAATTTCTGACTTTTGGAATCACTTACACCAATTCTCTTTCTCGTTTGGAGGCATACTGAAAAAGAAAACGATACCTTAAACAATTTATTTGCATAAAATTATCGTATCGATACAAAGTATCTCATTACTAGCATAACATAACCTCACAATTTAACGAATTATTTTTTTGAAAATTAATTCGTGATCGCAACATAATTTGTAATAAAGATAGTTTGAAGGCATCATTATCAATTTAATCTGTATGCTATCAGTGATCATATCCAAATATTATGCGTGTTTTTTTTATGAAAAGTGTAAAAAAGCACTTACCGATGAAAGCTTACAAAAACATTGTTTTCTTTCTGTGACGAATGTGATTTACACGATAACACAAAACAAGCCATGTTAGCAGCCTATTGATCTGTCGTTAGCACCTTTAGTTTTTACAAAATTATTCAAAAATCTATTAGTTTTGAATAAAAAATGACCAGCACCTCAACCAGCACACGTACTGACATTCACGACGGCTACGGCTAGATCAAATATTTGTACGGTTAACCGTTTACTAAGCAACTATTGTGCTTTTTAAATTGGTCGTGTAAAAAGAGAACCACTGTGACCGTTTTGACAATTTCGGTGCGTCCATTTCTCATTTCTCTAATCTATAGACTCCCTCTATGCTTTAGTTATTACTCTGAGACTCTGAGGCTCTAATCGGCTCTATGAGTAAGCAAAGAGAAAATAATGATGGGTCATACAGACATCGCAGGATTTTTCAATTTTCCATATGGTAACCCTATACTCTATTTACAATAGCATTAGACAGAAGTTAAAAAAGGTTCTTTTTGATGTACACTTTGTAACAAAAATACATTAAACTTGTTACAGTTACGATTAACGCCAAATTTATTATAATCTATTTTTATAGCAGGCGGTCACACTTCATTGTAATCAGTTTAACCATTTATCCTATGAAATTATGTGGCTTTCATTTAAGTATATTATTTCATTCCAATTTAAAATAAAGTGTCAATGCTAAAAACCTAAAAGAAGCAGGAGTGAACAATACCGAGAACGTTTTTCGTTTTACTATAATTCTACCAAATCTAAAATGTCAGCTAATCCCTTCATAAGCGGTGACAGCGGGGTATTTCTAATTTTACCGGTTTATGCCGTCCGTGAAATTGACGTAAATGTTCTGTGATTGTCATGTCAAACAAATGTCATTCACTTCACTTGTAAATTGTGAATACTTGTTGGTATTGTTTGTCGAAGTTTTGTGATTTTGTTGTTATTTGTTCCCTATTTTTCCTTGGTTTTTGTTTTGTTTTCGTTATTAGTGTGGTTATTTGGTTGTTTTATACAAAACGCTACGTTTTGTTGCGCTATTGGATGATCCCGGTGCGGGTCCGGGTGACTAACAACCTATTAATATAAGTTCAAACTCTGACTAAAACCAAAGGCGAAATAAACGTGGCCATAAAGTTGACCACGACGACATAGTAATGTCTCCCAAGAAAAAGAGAATGAAGCAAACTGCACTTGGTGCTGTAGAAAAGCAAACAGTGATCAATATTTTTAAGCAGTTGGAGTCCTGGCCTGCAGGTACTCCTTGTTATAAGACTGAGATGATAAACAAGACCACAGAAGTTGCCGGTAAGAATGATTCATAAAATTATTACTATAAAAATATTTGAAAGTAACATGCATTGTGATAAAACATATATTTTGTTATTTATAGGCGTATCTCGGGCTACTGTGTACAACATACTCAATGAGTACAACACAGAAGGTCCCCTGCAACCCTCCCACCAGCGGAAGCACCTAAAACATGATGATTTTGATGATATGACATTTAGCGGAATACTTAGGAAAATTCATTCCTTCTTCTTTAATAATGAGTTGCCCACCTTGGATAAGATATTGGAAACAGTAAACAGTGATGAGTCTCTGCCAGATTTTAAGAGTAGCAGTCTGTATATAATAATTAAAGAAACATTAAAGTTCACATAATTATCAAACGGAGTAGAAAAAGTGCACTCATAGACAGACAGGAGATCGTCCTATGGAGACTAAAATATCTTCATGAAATAAAAAGGCAATGAAGAAAAATATATTATTTAGATGAGACTTGGCTAAATGAAGGTACAGTGCTTCTAATATTTCTTAACAGTTTTTTATGAACCAAACAGTGTATGATCTCCTGTATTCAGTAGCATTATGATTTAATTACAGTTAAATTATTAGAATTTAATTAAAAGTATAACATCATTTCATTCATTTGTTTTGTGAATATTGTATTTAAATTAATAACCTTTTATCATACATACAGGTCTCATGAAAAGTTTAGTAAGGCAAGACAGCACTATTAAGTCCTCAAAAGAAGCACATCGGTCAGGTCTTTCCACTGGTTTAAAGAACCCAACGGGAAAAGGAAGGCGGCTTATCAATGGTCATATTGGTATGTACTTGATTTACTTTTAATATAATATTTTGTTCACTGTCCTCACCATTAACATTATCATTGACTATTAATAAATAATATTATTGTATTATAATTAACAAATGCAAAGCGAACTAAAAGTAATAAATATTGTTGCTATTTTGTTATAGTATTAAGATCTATTTCCAGCAATGAAATTATATACGAGGTACGGAGAAATTTACTTTTATTTATTTTATTTCACAGGATCAACTGAAGGGTTTTTAAAGGATGCTGCATTAATATTTGACGCAAAGAAAGGTGACGGAGATTACCACTCTGAAATGGATCTGCTTTTAATTTTGAAAAGTGGTTCAAGTTAATTTTGACCAATATTGAGAGTGGCGCTGTAATTGTTATGGACAATGCGCCATACCACTCCAGGAAACTGGAGAAGCTGCCGGCTACAGCCACACGAGTGGTTAAAAAGCATAATGGATAATGTGGTAGAAAGATTTATTATTAACGTCGGTGAAACTTCTTCATCTTCATCATCTGATGATAGTGACTAAATTAGCTGATGAAGACGAAGAAGTTTCACCAACGTATTGTATGTTGTAAGTTGTTATTTGAAATAAAGTATTGTTAGTAAAATGTTCCTTAAAAAATCATCATGTGATTGGTTGTTTCATTCATTCGTTTTGTTGCAAGTTTGTAATGTGTTGTGAAGATGTTATTATCAATAAAGCATTATTTAAAATAAAATGCCTTTTATTTCGTTTATTTTGCGCATTTAGTACTGTCTTCGATTTATGTAACAGAGTTACAACTTAACTTTAAAATAAAATGTTTTGCAGTCCTGCTTCTACGAGCCTCTTTTTTCTAATGCTATAATAAATGGAGTATAAATGCGGGTGAAACCGCGGGGCGCAGCTAGCAGCTAGTATCACAGCATGTATGGCTGGCTAGTAGTTACATACCATGTACTACGTACTTAAGTTTATAAATTAGGCAGCTCAACAGATGTCGATAAACTGAAATCAGGGATTTTGTAAAATATTTTTGACTAGCTTCTGCCCGCGATTGTTTCCGCGGCCCACCGCGTCGCGTCATATCAACTCATATCGCCCGCGCGCGCTAATAATTCTTGCTCAGCATACTTTATTTTTACTCGGCTCTTGGGGGTCATAGCGTGATGTTAAATATACCCTTCCTCAGAAATTGGGCTATAAAATGCAAAAAAGAGTTTTTCAAATCAGATTGGTAGTGCCAGAGATTGCGCTGTGCGTTCAAACTCTTCAGCTTTATTATATTAGCTATAATAGATAATTTAAATAAAGGCACTAACAATAATATGATGACTTCTCATAGTCAGATGATTAGGGAAAAAGAGAATCGGTTAGTGTAAAATAAATAATTATGTCTAGGGACAAAAACGAGAAATCGGTGGACGAACATAAAAAAGCATACGGTACGAACATAGAACCTCCTCCTTTTTGAAAGTTGGTTAAAAAAGTAAACAAATAATTATTTAATTTGGTACATTTAATTATTTCTGAAACACAATAATAATTTCCTGTTAGTAATCATGTACTTCAACATTAAAATCTAAATCATAACTTGTTCAATACATTGAAAATGATTCATTATCGTCCTATTACTAGATAGCATCATCAGCAGATGATGATTGATGACACTTAACTAAAGAGACAATATCAATCATCCAAGTATTCAAAAGGTTCTGGGGGCTCCGGTTCCTTTTCTTCTTCCGTCTTGGGACCGAAAGCCGCCACAGGCTCGACCAGTAGCTGTTCGCCATCCCCAGAGTGGTTCAACATGACGATGCCGCCAATTGTAACGTCTTTCAATGGCGTGAACCCAGAGCCCTCTACAGCCGTCAAGTTCTTCAACTGTTGCCTCATAACCCTCGCGGGGTTGTTCAAAATTTCAAAAGTAGGCTCTGGTTCTTTCTTCTCTTTAGTTTCCTTCTCTTCACCCTCTTTTTCCTCCTTCTTAACTTCCTTGGACGAGCCAGCAGTGGTAGCGGCGGCGTCCTTATCAGATTTTCCATGAACTGTGATGTTAGGGTTTGGTGACTTTGAGGGTTTCTTTTCTTCTTCATCAACATCCATTTTAGAAGTTGAGGAAGAGGTCATGCTGCTTCCTGAACCTTCAGTTCCGTGCGCCCGCCTGCGAGCTTTAGCTGCAGCAATACTCAACACAGCAGTAGTGACTCTCTCCCTTTCTTCACGTTTCTTTTCTTCCAATGGCGCAGGGTATGCGTAAAGAGAAGGTTTCGAATTGGACTTGAAGTCCATCTGAGGCATCTTCAAGTCAGAGTTGAGGGCAATCAGGCAAGTAGGTGTGAAAGCTAGAGACAGGCAGTGAGCCAGAGGGAACCAGTACCAGTACTGCGTAAAGACTAGCATGCCTACAACAGCAAGCATGTTCATGTGGCCTGTCCTGTTTTGCAGAGATACAGTTACGTTGCGCCCACCGGCGTCTATGATACCCTGAGCTAGGATAGCTCCGAATTTAGCCATGACGTCTTCGTGTTTGTTTGAAATCACCTGTGCGTAAAGTTGACGGAAATATGTGACTTTAGGGCAAAGAACTTCAGTTTGTTGGATAAGTATCATGGCAGACGCAATCAAAGCGCCTTGCCTCACAAAGTTGACAGGGTCGAACTTCACCATAGGTTCCAAGAGGCCAATAGCCTCGCGGTTGCCAGTTCCAGCGCAAGCGATACCCAAGGCCATAGCAGCGCCGTAACGAACGTGAGGGTTGTATGATTCAGCTAACAGGGATACAACTGAAGGGCACTGTTCAGGTGTCCTGAAAAGAAGGAATCCGAGAGCTGTGACGGCGGCACGACGGACGTCATCGTTTACGTCAGAGACGGCGACGTGAAGCAGTGTGCGGATGGAGTCGTTGTTGCCAGTACCACAGTAAGCCGTGGCAATGGTGTAGCAACCAGCGCGACGCAACAGAGGATCCTTGTCCCTCAACAATTGCTGCACAAGGGCATCAGCCTCTTCAAGGCGTCCATACATAGTGAAGGCTATACCTACAGCCAAACCTCTTAATATCTTTTCATGCTGAGTTTCTTGAGCATATGCAACCATGTCTTCAATGGCAGCTGCATGCCTGGAGCCCAACATGACCATGCCCATGGCTATACCAGCCGCCTCGCCGGTTACCGCGTCATCTTGGTACAGGTTAAATTTGAGCTGTTCATAGACATCCTGCCTGTGGGTGCCCATAGCAGCCAGGCCAAGTCCAAGACAGCCTCCATGGCGCACCATCTCATTCTGAGCATCTTTTAGCTGTGTTAGAAGATAGTCAATGATATTTGCACCATGATTAGCATGAATTAAACCTAGGGCATATAAGCCTCCTCCCTCAGAGTAGCCTGATGAAGGCCCTGCTTCTTTTGGCAAGTATGATTGCATGAGAGCTAGGGACTCACTCTCATGACCCCTATGAATAACTCCAAGGGAGGCTGTTACTGTTAGCTTGGCCCAGTTTGTGGCCCTGGCAAGCCATTCTAAGTTGTCCCTCAAGAACTGATCACTAGTTGTTCCTGAGTGCATGAAAGCATTGGCTATGACAGTGGCTGTGTGACATATAGACACCCTAATGGCATCTTTAGTGTTCTTCAAGATAAGTAAATCAGCATGATTAGATCTAATCAGAAACTGTAGTTGTAGCCCTATGGAGACTTCACCTCCTAAGATTGAAATTAACTTTTCTACCCTCCTCTGATGTTCCTTTTCTTCATCATTCAGACTTTCAATATCTCTCTCTGGTTTCTTGGATTCTTCAGCAACAGGAGCAGCAGCAGCAGCAGGTTGATCAACGTCCATGGTAGCCTCTGGGAATGGCCCACCTTGAGGTTGGGGTTTACCACCAAGAGCACTAGGGATGGGTGCTGTTGTCCTAAGAGCCTGTAATACTCTGCCAAGGAACTGTTGTGTAGCTGAGTCATACAAGTCAAAGGCTATTTGGTATGCCATGAGGACAGATTCTTGAGGTCCATGAGTCAGTTTGTCAAGGATTTCTGCTACAGAGAGAGGATCCTCAAGGAAGATAAGACACTGGCACATGTTGACATAGTCGGGGATGTTGAGACCTCTGTAGAGACCCACCAGGGACCGGAGGACTGTGCTGCGGAAGCCTCTGTTCTGCAGGAGGCTCATGGCAACAGTGAAGGCATAAAGAAGCATACCTGGAAATTTAAAAAAGTAACATGACAACTATTTCCACGTCATAATAGAATAAATGGAAAATAATAAACATAAAATTATGAAACTTCCTTATAGTCAAGAAAGGAAAGAAACAGCTTGTTTAGTACTGTGTTAGCAGTATTTAGTTTGAATTGCAAAATAGGTCTAGTAAATGTGCGAGCTAATTAATTATGTTTTTGCGCCCATTGATCAGTTTATTATTTCCCTTTTGAAACAGCTCTTTGTGCTGAAATTGATGATGTGTCTTATAATTTTGATCCTAGAATTTTATTTGTAATATAAAATGTATTTGTGTAATGTCATGATTGCTTAGCAGTTTAGTGAAAGAAAAATAATATTTTAATTATATCAATGTATTGTATGTTAACATTCCGCACTGAGTTTCAGTAATAATTTTACTGTTAATAATTTGAACAAAATATTAAGTAATAACAAAGACCAAACAGGCATTGACCCTATAATGACACATGAATTTTTATCAATTGGATGAGAAACTTTATTAAAAATATCAAAAAGATAGTGCTAGATTCGGACTGAAGACAAAGGTTTTTATGAGTTGTTTTGAACTTACCAGCTACATCATCAGATTTCATGATGGACTCCTCGAATATGTCCATGCGGCGGGTCTCCAGCGCCAAGCCCAGCGCCTGCCTGTACTGTCCATCTTCAAGACATCGCTGGAACATTCGATTCACGATGGCTTCCAAGCGAGGATCTATCGTCTCCGCCATACTGTCCACGAACAGCGCCTTCCTCTTCTGGGTGTAGAAGTCGATCGCTTTTGCAATCGTAGTATCGACATACTCATTTCTTGCGTTCACGTCGAACAAGTCACCAGCGCCCAGCGCATACGTCAACGAATCTTCGAAGGCTCCTAAGTGGTAATATACCTTACTTGCCACCAAAGCAGCGAGCTGGTGCTGGGAGAAAACTTTGTCTTCATGCAGAATTTCAATCTTCTCAATCGATTCTGATATTTCTGGCCAAAACTCGTCAACTATGTTGTCCAACCTCTTCAATGCGAACTCTTTCACTTCGGACATCGGCTCATCCAGCAGGGATATAATCCCCGCCGCTGATGTTATATTCATCTTGTAGTTTTTTTAACTTCAATCCAGTTGCACAAACCTTTCGCAGACACTTTTTGCTTAATAATCGGCAATTTCTGAAACGAGTACAACAAAATATTACGATGATTTGACAAATTTCTTTCATCCATGGACAATCTAAAATTGACGGGGTTGCCAGATTTGTGCCGATATTTCAACAAAACCATGACAATGAAATAAAATAATCTTTTGTTGAATGTACGAAAAAGATTTAATATACCTTTCCGCTTCCACTTCACAAATTCCCACACACACATTCCCTTCACAAGTTATTACCTCAGAGTATTATATTACTCTGACAAGACTTACAAACTTGATCATTGCATTTTATTTTGTAGTGAAAACACTGAATCAAACACAAATGAGGGTGCGTTTTTAACATAAACCAAAAAAATCTTTAAAAATAATTATTTTGTGTAATATTATACAATTATGATATCTAGTAATTACTCTTGCATTCAAAATTTCAAAAAAAGGATTAACCTTTTATTCAAAACGGTTTTAAATGACTTGATATTTTTTATTTTTAAAATTTTGTCGCTAGAGCGCTGCTCTTCAATCGGTTTCATTATTGTGTAGTTCTGAATCCACCTGTATTGTGAGGTGTCAATTTTCTGTCAAACACATTCCTACGTAGTACGAACGAAACATCTGTAGTAACTCTCTCTGTGAATAACGCAATAATTCTACAAAATGCTAGACCTATTCAGCATCTTTAGTAAAGGAGGCATAGTGCTATGGTGTTTCCAGAGCACGAGCGAAATTTTTTCGCCATCCGTGAACGCTTTAATTCGTAGTGTGATATTACAAGTAAGTTAACATTTACAAGTTGGGAAGCCCCTGGTGTATGGTGGTTTAATCTGATTAAATATTCACAACGTGGATAATTTACATATGCTAAAACTTGGTCTTTTGTATTATCGTGAACCCAGAATTTACATATTAATTGGATCAGCTTGCAATAATGTCCTTGGCTTATTTATATTGCGTTCTGTGCATGTTATCGTAGTCTTTAGGGCCTTATCTTCCGCATACCTTCTATGTATACCATATGTGACAATATAAAGACTTGTTTAGTGTATAATTAGGCATCAGTGCCCTGAACTATGTATCATTAAAGTGTAATTTACATTCATTTTTAGCCCCTCCACTAACCATGAAATAATAAGGTTATGTATTGCTACATAATCCTAATTGGATCACCTTACATAATTTACTTCTACCTATTCTTTCTCCTACAACATTTACAATTATTTACTTGGCCTTTATTTTAATTCAACATGTTTAAATTTTACAGGAGCGTTCAGGCAATAATACTTTCAACCATAATGCCTTATCTTTGCAATATAAACTCGACAATGAGTTTGAGCTGGTGTTTGTGGTGGCCTACCAGCGCATTCTGCAGTTATCATATGTGGACAAGTTCCTCAATGATGTGCACCTGGAGTTTAGGGACAAGTACAAGAATGAGCTGCAGGGAGGACGACATATCATGGACTTTGATTTCAAGATGACATTTGATAAAGTGTTGCAGAATTGTGAAAAATGGGGTGAGAGAACTTACAACCATATCTGCACTGATGATTTATTTGGCATCATTTAACATTCTGTCCTCATATTGAATGCATAACCCCACAAATCCACCTAAGACCCCATCATAGTTGGTAAGAGGTCTTGCAGATGATGATTATCCCACAAATCCAGCAAGAATTATCTCCAGGCATAATGGTTATTGCAAAAAGTAGTGCATACACTAATTTTATAATATTGTATTACAGCTAAATCGCAAGCTAAGATTCCAAAACAAATGAGAACATTCGAAGACTCACAGAAGTCCAAAAAGACTGTTGCTTCAATGATTGAACGCAGGGGAGAAGATAAGGGGAAGAAATCTGGTGAGTCTGATTTGATACTACCTTTGCCCGCGGCTGCGCCCGCGTGGAGATCGAAAATGATCCCACAGAAACGTACTACCGTAACGGGCACGCCACTAAAGCTTCCAGTCTGCATCATTTTTTCCGACATCTTCAACAATCATCGTCATATTTCAGCCAATTTACACAAAACCTGCATGAATTATACACCTAAACACCATCGAATCTCTATCCCGTAGTTTTTAAGTTTATCACGTTTGGACAAACAGACGTGGTGGAGGGGGACTTTGTTGTATAAATATGTAGTGATATACTTATTATAATGTTTGTTTTCACATATTCAAAGTAACAGGTTTCATCTTTAGATATTTTTTAAGAAGTAAAATGCCTGAATGAGGTGTTAAACATGTTCATGAAATTTCTTCATATTACTAGTAAATCAGAATGACAAGCAACTTTGAACCTATTATCTCTTTCCACTTGTAATCCTGTTATGTTTAATTGGCTTATCTGTATGTTTCTTTCTATTTTAACTGTTTTAAAGCAATATAAGGAAGTAGTATGTCTAGAAGTATAGTAGACTACCAAATATGTATGCTGACTACTTGCAGGGGTTAGTGACAATAGCCCACTGCCTAGAATGTGTGGGCTTATTTTATAATGCTCTATCAGAAGAAAAAATAAACTTTTTTAATGGAATAATGAAACTTATTTTCAGTAAAAATAGTAGAAAATAAGAGCCTGACTAATGGCAAGGTGGAGGAATCGCCTGAACCAGAAGATGATGTGATTGCTTTGAACAGAGCCAAGCTGGCTCAGAAACTTGCCTCCAAAGGCAAGAAGGAGCTGCCTAAGTAAGTAACTTAGTTACATTAAGCTTCCTGCGTGTGTTACTTTGAGGGAGCGTTAGCAAAACTTCACAGATGATTTGAGTGTCAATATCAAATAATAATAAAACTTCAAAAGAGATTTTTAATCCCATAATTTTAACGACCGGGCGGACTCACGAGCTATGAGATAATGAGTTTGATATATGACAATATCTGTCAAGTTTATGAAGTTTTGCTAGCTAAAGTCACTGGAAAAGGTGGATTCGCAGTTGTAGCCCGCGAAATTCAAATTTTCTTAGGTTTTTTGCAATTTCCAGGTCAGTGTCAGCTTATATCTTGATCAAAATATGATTCGCGACTATAACAGATATGTACTTACAGAATTAGAATCATTAATTTATCTCTCTAAGACAGATTTGTTCCATAAGAACAAATCTCTTATGGAAAAGTTTCTGTGGAACAAATCTAACTTACACTACAACAGCGGAGCCTCCTTAAACCATTAGACTAGCATAATTCGAGCATAATTCGGGAAGGCTAATATGCTTCCCAAAACTTGTATGCTAGTCTAATAATTAATAATACAAACATTTTCAATGCGTGTTTTGGAATTTCTCTGTCTTACAGACAAACAGGATAATAAATCAATTTTCCTGTTTGAGTAAGAGACTTGTTTTATTCATCACAATATTATGTTTTCCTTGTGTAACCTTGTCAGATCTTGTGTAACAAGTTTGGAGTTTAAAACACAGGCTTTAAACTATTTCTTTACACTTATCACATCACATGTGATGTAACATTTTACAAAATGTTATTATTATTATCTGTGAAGAAAGAATATTTATATTAATAATTTATTCTTGCAGTGTAATGACTTGAGTAGTCATTACACTGCAAGAATAAATAATATTTTTTCCATTAGTAGGTACCAAAATTTTATTTACAAAGCATAGAAAAACATCAAAATCGTATTGTTTTCTAAGTCCAATTTGGTAGGCCTTCTGTTTATTTAGTGCATACAGTATTAATTAAGTAAATAAATAAATAAAACACTTTTTTTTTGCTTTCAATCCCCTATCTATAATGTGGTTTCTTCTATTGATCCTCATCTTTTTGTTTCGACCATACATTTTTGTTACTTATACTGTTTGAACCCAGTAGGTGGCCACGTTTAGACTGCGTTTCCACCAGAGATGAACAAGGATGCGTAGCGAGGGATGCGTGTGAAACTAACCAATAACTTAGCTCAAGCTATGACATTGAAGCGATGTTATTGGTTAGTTTCTCACACATCCCTCGTTACCCATCCTCGCTCATCTCTGGTGGAAACGCAGCCTTATTGTGGCGTCAGAGGCATGGTTCAGATTTTGTTTGTTATTCCTCATAAGTATAATATCAAAATCTTTCTTCGTAGGAAGTCTCCCAAGAGTCCTAAGGTGGAACGCGTGAAACAGCCGCGCGTGTGGGAGCTGGGCGGCGGGTCACGCGACCTGCCTTCACTAGACTTTAGCACTGACAAGCCGGAGGATGCCAACAACGAGATCACACCGGACACTCAGGTTGGTTTATTATTAAGAGATATAGATACTATAATTTGCCCTCGGAGCGCTTTTGGGCGTTGCGTGGAGGTCGGATTAAAGTTAATGGTTCATTACTTGTCTAATTTGGTAAACAAATATGGCATACTGATATTTAGCGGTGCGACGTACTCAAACATAAGAACTTCATAATATAATAATAATGTTTGAGTACGTCTCACCGCGCCCGCGCTGCCAGTCTGGCCAAGGGCCTTGGAATTTGTATTAATTATGTCGTCCCAAAAACGCGAAATCTTTATTTCTGCGAAGACGAGAATTTTGCCCGAAACGTGAACTCGAAGAATATGCGTAGAAATCCTAACTATTAATAATATTATAAATGCGAAAGTGAGTTTGCTTGTTTGTTACGTTTTCACGCTAAAATGGTAGAACAGATTTGGATAAAATTTGATACATGGGTTGACCATAACCTGGGTTAGGACATACGATATTTTTTATCCCGATATTCCCACTGGATCGAAACTTATGCGGGTGAAACCGCGGGGCGCAACTAGTAATCTTACTAAACAATCGGACTTTCGAAAATCCGATTGCTCTAGTCCAATTTTATAGTTTATATACAAAATGAGATACTTAGAATTAAATCTAATAAAAATAATGTGATTCCAGCTGATAGGTCAAATGACGGGCGCTATCCGCGACCTGGAGGTGGACTCGGACGAGAGCAGCAGCGACGAGGAAGAGGAGCAGTCCGCAAATCCCAGCCCCAAGAAGACTGGCGGCATGTTCAGTATATTTAAGGGTGAGTACCTTTAGAAACTACTAGCTACCGTACCCTGCTTCGCACGGCCTACGTATGATATCATAACTAACACATATATAGCTTTTTAGGTTAATATGGTAATTATAAACTTTTTACAATACCAAAAGTGGTCAGATGTTCTTCTAAACTAATATTATAAAGACAAAAGTTTTTTTTTTTGTTTGTTTGTTTGTAATGAATAAACTCAAAAACTAGTGAACCGATTTCAAACATTCGTTCACCAGTAGAATGCTATATTATCACTGAGTAACATAGGCTATAGTTTATAAAGAAATCACGCGGGTGACGCCGCTCGTTGAAGCTAGTAGACAATAAAATATAAAAATTGTTTATTTCCACTTTCAAGACAAAACTATATTTAACAATCAAATAGGCCTTTATGGTAATTAAATTAATTATGTAGGTTCAAGGTTAAATTAATTAATTATGTAGAGTTGCAGCCGATACAATAAATTTATCTTTCATCTTCTAGGATTGGTAGGCTCTAAAGCCCTAACCGAAGAATCCATGCGGCCTGTGCTAGACAAGCTACAAGACCATCTGATCGGTAAGAACGTCGCCTCAGACATCGCCAACAAGCTGTGCGACTCTGTCGCTACCAAGCTGGAAGGAAAGGTGAGCATTTGTAGTTATTGGACAAATTTTCAGAATATCCACCCACAAAGCGTGGTGCGACTCGGTGTATGTGATTTGTTTTGATTTATCTTGACGGCATAGTCAAGACTTTATACAAAAACTCTTCTTGCGCGATGCTCTCCTTGCATCGCGTAAGCAGAGTTTACCGTGCGACTACCGTATATATAACGTCCCGACATCAATCGTCGAGCAGTAGCCCACCAGACACGACACCCGTCTGGTCGGAGGATTCTCCCTTTTCTATAGAGGATGAGTGAACATTACTCCCTCCCTGTACCACTGCTAAGCAACGTAATAAAAATAGGAGCCACAAATTATAGTTTACAAGTCAATCATTAATGTTTATACGAGTTATTGTCACCTCGCGTGGCTGATGGAGTATTGATTGTTATATTTTAACGGACTCTAAGTTTATCTAAATATACGGTACATTTTAAACATTACCATATCCGTACTGTCATCTTGAAACGTAATGATGTGCCCTAATTTCACAATAATCCTCTCCACAGGTACTGGGAACATTCGACAGCGTGGCTAAGACCGTGAAGGCGACGCTGACAGAGTCGCTGGTGCAGATCCTGTCACCCAAGAGACGCGTGGACATCCTGCGTGATTGCATGCACGCCAAGCAGCAGGGGAGACCTTATGTTACCGCGTTTTGTGGGGTATGTATAAATTGAAAAAGATTTAGATACAGTCGGCACAGCAAATCCAAATTACCAATAAAAAAGCCGGTCAAGAGCGAGTCGGACTCGCGCACCGAGGGTTCCATACCTTGTGAATGTGAACCGTGAAATGTTTTTAAATTTTCATCGGCGAGGTATACGTCAGAAAATTTTAACACTGTGGTGTATAATATTTCAGTTTTAGGTCAGTGCCATCTCTTGACCGATAGTGGAACTAATGTAATTTTTGTTGATGATTTTTGCAAAAGTGTGCGATTTAGAGACATCGTTTTCGTTTTCCTGTAATCTTTATTTAAACTTCTATCACATAGAATTATTTCAAATTTTTCTCTATGCAAACTTCGGAGATAAGGGGGGGGGGGGGGAGGTATTTTATTTACATCTTTCGTCAAAAGACGCAAACTATGGTGCAAATAGCGCTCTTCCATATGATACCCCAATGCCTTTGTAGCCTCACTTCAAATTTTTAAGACCCCGTTCAGTCCCTGGTGCAAATAAAAATATTTAATAAAATATTTTTATTTCTTTCTCATTTGCAAAATAGTTGGACAAATGTCATCTAAAACTATTTCAAATTTCAAGTTGATAGCATTAGTAGTTCTTGAAATATGCAACTGTGACAGACACAAGAACAGACAGACTGAGTCACACCATAAGCGTTCCTTTTTACCATTTTGGTACGGAACCGTAAAAAGGATATCATCATCATCATCAGCCTATTAATGTTCCCACTGCTGGGACACAGGCCTCCTCTCTGTGAGAGGGAGTGGGCCGTAATCCACCACGCGGGCCCAGTGCGGCTTGGTAGATGTCACATGTCTTCGAATTTTTGGTTCTAAGACATGCCGGTTTCCTCACGATGTTTTCCTTCACCGTTTTGAGAGCAGTGGTGATGAAATTATTTACACAAAGTAAAGCGCCTGCTTGGGTTCGAACCCACGACCTACAACTCGTAAGTCGGGGCCGATACCAATGGGCCACAAAAAGGATATAACAGTATATTATTATTCTCCTGTCCTTATCCCCTTAACTTTAAAATAACACAAATTCTTGACACTTTGTTGGAGAGCAATGTATCGAATTTGTTTTTGTCTGTTTAGTTAGATTTTATGTGTTAACTAAGTTTCGTTGTTCATGGTACTCTGTAAAACGTAAATCTGAGCGGGATTCTAACACATAGTCCGCCATTCGCTGATGATCGTAAAAAAACGACTTATGCATACAGTTTCATAACCGCAGCTGCTATGCATTATGGCCGGGCGGCATCTGCATCGCCACATGTGAACAACGCATCAAAGACCTGACGTCACACAAATCATGCATCACTCAATTAGAGACTACCGCGCGAACAACGTATGTGAGACTATCCTACATCAATCGTTGGGCAGTTTCCCGCCAGACACGACACCCGTCTGGTCGAAGGATCCTCTCTTTTTTAATGAGGATGAGTAAACTTCACACCCTGTGTACACCTCATGCCTCTAAAGTATGAAAACCTTATCGAGTAGTTTTCTTTACCTAATATTTTAGGAAATCGCGGGGCCGATAGCTGGTTTGTGAATTTAAACTCAGTTGCTCAATACACCACAAGAAGAAACGCAACACAATGCGAATCGTGACCATATTAACCTCTCATCTATTTCTCGCATTGCCGTTTTGCTTATAAAAATCCATGTTTCCAGGTGAATGGCGTGGGCAAGTCCACGAACCTGGCCAAGATCTGCTTCTGGCTGATCGAGAACGACATGTCGGTGCTGATCGCGGCGTGCGACACGTTCCGCGCGGGCGCCGTGGAGCAGCTGCGCACGCACACGCGACACCTCAACGCGCTGCACCCGGCGGGCCGGCACGGCGGCCGCGCCATGGTGCACTTGTACGAGAAGGGATACGGTGAGCTTTTGTCTTGTTCAAATTCGGTGAAAAAATCGTTACACGGAAGCAAAATATCGCGCGTTTTCTACCCTTTTCTATAGATGATTTTTGGTTTTGTGATTGTACCGACGAAAGCTAAAACTTGCTTTTCTTTTTTAACTGATTTTCAAAAGGAGAGGTTATCAATTGTGATGTTTATAGTTTTAATACTTAAATCTGTGATGAAAAAGTTTTGTGGGTCCTATCAAATAGGGATGACTAGGGGAAAATAGTAGATTGTTTGCCAAGGGAGCAAACAACAATTTTTATGCCGAGAGTGTTTCTTTGAATCCAAAGCGGAGCGAAGGATTCTAAAGTAGAATCCTGAGCGCAGCGAGGGATTCAAAGTACATCACTCGAGCTTAAAATAGTGTTGCTCCCGAGGTGAACACTCTACTTTTTATCACCCTCTATGAGAAAACAAACGTATGCGGTCCGACCCCATCAGGAACGAATTTCCAACTCACGTATGAATTTAAGCACAAAAAAAAAGATGAAAAAAAATCGCTGTCGCCATGTTCAATTCACACTTTGACCTCACTATCGGCTGTACCACCCTCGAAAACTATGAAAACGATACCATGACGATTTTTTTTTAAATATTCGCATCCGCCATCTTGGATTTAAATTTTGACCTCACTATCGGCTTTACCGCCCTCGAAAACTATGAAAACGATACCCATTACGAAAAATTTTAAAATTTAGCATCCGCCATCTTGGATTTACATTTTGACCTCACTATCGGGTTTACCACCCTCGAAAACTATGAAAACGATACCCATGACGAAAATTTTTAAATTTTTGCATCCGTTATCTTGGATTTACATTTTGACCTCACTATCGGCATTACCACCCTCGAAAACTATGAGAACGATAACCATGACGAAACATTTTTAAGGGACTAAAAGTGATTTGAATTTGGAACGTGGATATTGTTAGTAAAAGTTCTATTCACCAAAGAGATCGATCACGAACATCGTATGAATAAGTAACAGGCTGGCAAGAGAGAGAGAAAGTGTGAATTTGATCAAAATTAAAATCAAAGATGGCGGATGCGAAAGTTTTAAAATTTTTCGTCATGTGTATCGTTTTCATAGTTTTTGAGTGTGGTAAAGCCGATAGTGAGATCAAAATATAAATACAAGATGGCGGCCTTTTTTTTTGTCCTAAAATTTGTTTAAAATCATATGTGAGTAGGAAATTCGTTCCTGATGAGGGTCGGACCGCACACGTTTATTTTCTCATAGAGGGTGATAAAAAGTAGAGTGTTCACCTCGGGAGGAACACTATTTTAAGCTCGAGTGATCTACTTTGAATCCCTCGCTGCGCTCAGGATTCTACTTTAAAATCCTTCGCTCCGCTTTGGATTCAAAGAAACACTCGCCTTAAAAATAGTGGTTTGCTCACTTGGCAAACAATCTACTATTGTCAACATCCCTATTATCTTAATTTTGAGAGCATTTAATGCGACGATCATACAGGCTACATGTTATTTTAGTAGTGACCTTACCTTTTTTTTTGTGTCTGCAGCATTTTCTTCAATTTCCTGGGGTGGCATAAATATTTTTAGCATCCACTATATTTAATCCCGCCTACACATAACTAAACCCAACTCTCCCTTCACAGGCAAAGACGCAGCCGGCATAGCAATGGAAGCTATCCGCTACGCAAACGACTCTAAAATCGACGTCGTACTAATTGACACGGCCGGCCGCATGCAGGACAATGAACCCCTAATGAGGGCCCTCGCTAAACTCATCAAGGTTAACGAACCTGACATGGTCCTCTTCGTGGGCGAAGCTTTAGTTGGTAACGAAGCCGTGGACCAACTGGTCAAGTTCAACCAAGCCTTAGCCGACCACAGCTCCTCTACAAATCCTCATGTTATCGATGGCATAGTGCTGACCAAGTTCGATACTATCGATGATAAGGTTGGGGCTGCGATATCGATGACTTACATCACGGGGCAGCCGATTGTTTTCGTCGGTACTGGACAGACGTATACAGATTTGAAGGCGTTGAACGCTAATGCTGTGGTGCATGCTCTTATGAAGTAAATGGTGATTGTTTTGTGTGCTGTTGGTATGTATGATCTGTTCCAAAAGTACCTGGCGAAAATGTAAACAGAAAACGTACCCGTGGATGCCAATTTGTAGTGTCACTTACAAATTGAGTGCTTTGATTTGGCTATTTGATTAGTTAAACTCGAAATTCTAATTTTAAATAACCATAATAAATAAAGATTTTTTTTATTTGACAATTTAGGTTAATTTTATAACCTAAATTATCGTCGATGATTATTTAATAATGTTATTCAAACAATATTTTTTGTAAAAAGTGTTGAGATATGAAGTTGTAACCTTCTATATACAGATGAATGTGCTACTAATTCCCTTTAGTGAGTGGTTGTGTAAGAATTTAACCTGAACAGAGTTTGTTTACACTTTAGTCAGATACTTTTGAAACGGTGTATAGGTGACTAGTTTGGGGCAATTTTATTATGTTGTGTATTAATGAATAGCTTTCAATCTGTCTAGCCTTTTCCCAACAATGTTGGGTTCGGCTTCCAGTCTAACCGGATGCAGCTGAATACCAGTATTTTACATGGAGCGACTGCCTATCTGACCTCCACAACCCAGTTACTGGGTAACAAAGTCCAAAGCCCGAAAGTCTGACAACCAGTCGTACCAAGGGGTATCACCAAGGGGTATCTGACGACCTGTAACGTCTGTCAAAGATCAAAGAATGACAGCCGGGAACAACGGCTTAACGTGCTTTCAGAGGCACGGAGGGGTTTTGGTATATAAAGATGGCTACTCATCCACGGACCAATCACGGCAAGCGTAGCTTAACCTAATCGATTGACCCGTGCGTCTGTTTTTACTGAGCCACGAGCCCCTCTATTAATAGTATGTTTTAAAATTAGAATTTTATAATTATCGGTGTTGAAAGGGTCGGTAAGAAAGTCATACATCAAGGTAAGCAAGGGTTGGACCCTATGCTTGAATTGATTAGACATTTCTTTTATAATATAATTTCAATTATGTGTTATGTGTTGTGAATAGAATGGTAATGTCTGCGTTTATCCAGCAATTTTAAATGGTTTCATACGCCACTGACATTGTTATTAACTAAGCTAGAATTTTGATTAAAATGTGATTTCCGAAGATTATGAATAGGTCTCGAAGTATGAATGTTATAAACGTATTTAAATGTTAAGCTCGCCAACAGCACACAAGTTTCAAGTGAAGTATTTAGTACATTTTAATAATTGGTATGATAATGAAACCTGCGTTCAACCAATGTGGTGTAATGTTCACAAATAAATGTTTATTTTCTTATTCTTTTGTTTTTATTCGGGTTATGTTACAGGGTTGTCGTGCATATTGCTGGTTTATATTTATTTGTAAATAATATTGAAAAATAATAATGGTTAGCGATGGATTTTTATTAACCATTTTATGTATTACTATTAATTATTATTAGCCAAATATATGTTTTTCTCTTGATAATATCTTATGTTAATGCAAGTATTATAATCAATTTCAAATGGAATTTATCATTATTTAGTTTACAAGATAATAAAGCCACCAGTATGCATCTAAAAATGTTTATTTTGGTATTCTTTTAAGATATATCGTAAAGTAAAATAGCGTTATGTACTACGTCATATTATTAAAATAATTATATGTTATTAATTAGAATAAATTGTTTTCGATACTTTATATAAGAAGCAAACCTAATTGTTTGATAAATTTTATATTGATGATAATGTGGAACTTAGAGCAAAAACAATATCAAAATGAAATAGCGAGCATAGCTAATTATACAATGTGGAGACTACCATACAACAAAAAATTAAAATACTGGCACTACTAATGCTTAAGAGTATTTTGGAACTGTCAAATAAATCCTAACTTCGAAATAAAAAAAATTGTTTTTCAAACAAATTAAATGTAAGTAATGTATAATCAATTGAATTTTTGTATACAGAATGGGAACGTCATTATGGACACGCCGTTTAATTTTTTGTTGTATTGTAGTCTCCACCTTGTATTTGGTGCGGAATACACTACATTGCAAATACTGCTAATCCAAGGGATCTAGGGTCACGTGAAAATAAAAATGGAATCGTCTGAATGGACTGGTCTGAATGCATAACTATCAAGAAATTGCTTCAATAATGAACGCTAAAGAAGTAGGCTACTAATATTTTCATTGAAAAAGAATGAATCTCAAAAACAGCATAGTGCAATACAAGATATGGGAGGCACTTCTTTTCTGTCTGGCCCATGTGCCCCTCCCAGAAAAAATCTTGGATCCTCCCTAGCTGCTGAAACAGATAGTGGATATTCGGAGATGTCAAGTTGGAGTGTAGTTTAGTCCGTGACTAAAATCGATATCAGTATAATTCGTCAAATCAATCTTCATAAATGGTTTGCAAGCTTATACATACTTTTAAAGCTCGGCCACACTGAATGCAACACGTTTGCTAAGTTGCGAATGTCCTTCAACACATAATAAAGTATGCGATAAGAGTGAGAATATGTATATCCTTTATCATATTTGATGCGGTAGCGATTGTACTAAAGCTTTGGCCACACTGAGGCAATCCCGCGCGGGATGCGGGAAGCGACCGTGCGTGTGATTGGTCTAATAATTAGGAAGTCACACGATGAACTTAATTTTATAGAGTTTTTTTTTTTTTTTTTTTTTTGGGTGGGAAATCATCCAATGACTTCTCCCGCTCTGGGCGGAGCGGAAGGGCGTGTCAGACTTTTACTGACTAAAACCCACCCGTGTTCCTTCCCTTACCTAGACCAGGGCCACGGTTTCCCCTTAGGACTTATCCGCAACAATTTTATAGAGTTGCGTTCTATCTTTAGTTGTTAGTTTGTTTACAGTTTACAGTTTTAGCGGAGTTAGTTACATTTGGTGTGACAGAGTCCTAAACTTTAAATACTTTAATACTTTTGACATCTATAGAATATTTTATTATTAAGAATGTATCAATAGATCTAATGAGTATTCATTACTATTCTCTATAATCTTTATTTAACAATACTCAGAGTTTATATCTCGAAGAAATAATTCAACTCAGCAGTTTTTGCCAGTATCCAAAGCCGTAATTTTTTGTCATCACTCAAATATTATATTTCTACATTTTGCGTACGACAAGCGCACGCCATATTACATTCTAAAGTCTTTCGTATAAACTTTTAATTACTTTAATCTTGTCAGTAGATACCTACATCGTAGAAACAGATATACTCAATCTTTTCTTGAGAGCTTTAATCTCAAGCTAAATCACTAATCTATTAAAGATATAAATGTCGAGAGACATTAGTTTCTCTCTTCGAAAACTCACAAAATATTCAGTATTTCAAAATGAAACTGTTTCTCAGGGCCCGTTTACACGTATCCAGGGCTGGCCCGTCCGTATAGGCGAACTAGGCGACCGCCTAGGGCACTCGCATTAAGGGGGCGTCAATCGGCGGCATCGAAATTGAAAAATAATACGGTACATTTTTTAATTTAAAACTTGAAAGTTCTCCCAATTTTTCAAAAGAATATTTTTTTTTTGTTTGGCCACACTGCTCGACAGCGTCAACCGCCCGGTACGCGTAGGAAGGTGTATTATACACTCTCCAATAATAAGAAGTCATTTTTGTTTCGAATGTTCATAAAAAGGCGCCGTTTTAGTCTTTCGCCTAGGGCGCCAGGAATTCTCAGGCCGGCGCTGCTGACGTACCACACCACATGCAACCAGCGTCAAAATGTGCAAACACGTATGAAAAGTGTCGCTGCAGCTTTTTCAAGTTGCGTTGTGGTCTCGTTGTCGCTTGTAGTTGCGATGTGGTTACGTTGTGGGTAGTTGTGTTTGCCATGTGGCTGGCAGCTAGTGCGCGGGCTCACTTGTGTTTGCGTTGTGGCTACGACGTGGCATTTATGTGGTAGGTATAGCCCACACGTTTGATTTTGACGACCAAATTTGATCCGTGTGAATGAACTATTCATTCTCATACAAATTAGCGCCCGTCCTTGTGCTGTCGTTGTGGAATTGTACGAGTGATTAAACCCCCAAAAAAAAAACAAGTGTTGCCACAAGCCGTTCTTGCAAAACATTTTCTAATAGTTATCGTATAATCCAGCTTATGTAGTCGTGCGCAGACCGAAAAAAAAGATTGAGTATCCCTGTCGTAGAATAAAAAAAGAGTAAAATAATAGCATTAATTTTGAGTGCCTTGTATTGCTTACATGAAAACGATGGTTTAATTATAACATGTTGTTATATTTTGATGTCGTAAGCGAGCGTTTAGCTTTTCATGACAAACACTGCCCATTACCTTATTGGGTGATAAAAAAAACAAATTTTAAATATTTTTACCGCTGCTTTTGAACATGAACAATAATATCCAGAAGTGATGATAATGTAACTTTATATAGGTTTTCATAACTAATTAAACAAAAAGAAAACTGGAATGGTTATAGACGCTTCGCCATCCCAAATGCGACATTTTATGTATAGAAATTGGAAGCTAGGTAAATGGGGAAAAAAAAACCATAAAACCTGAAAAGCTATGAAATCATTCAACGACAAAATAATCCTATTTATAAAGATGGATACGCATCATACAATTTACCTTTAGTATAATATACACCCTGCATAATTTTGGCAATAATAATTTGATATACAATTTATTTTGATGATTTTCTGCATGATTACCTATTGCAAAGTTGTAGTCAATTATGGCTAAAGAGGATTATTCAAAGAAATGTACAAAACAAGAAGCAAGTGGCATTTATTGTATCATCTCCGAGCCTGCTTCTGAGTGAACTGCATGGCCGATACTGGTATCCACCATTTTTGTTAAAAAAAAAACGATTCTTCGAATTTCCACCTAGTTTTTGACCAAAAATATGTAAATGTCAAACAGCCATAATTTACAGGTACTTTATACAATTAGAAGAATCCTCTTGACTTGCCCAATTGAACTAAGTTGAAAGAACCACGAAGGCAGTACAGGCCTGTAAACAATTTTATTATAAATACAGAAGATTTAAATAAAAATATTATACTTATCTATTATTATAAATATGATTTTTATTTATCTCTGAATGTGGTCCCCTGTTTATAAATCTGAAGTCATACCTAGTAGCCAGAGCAGTGGTGGCCCAGTGGAAAATGCCGCGACTTACGAGTTGTAGGTCGTGGGTTCGAACCCTGACAGGTGCTTTAATTTGTGTAAATTATTTCATCACCACTGCTCTCAAAACGGTGAAAGAAAACATCGTGAGGAAACCGGCATGTCCTAGAAAATTCGCAGACATGTGACATCTACCAACCCGCACTGGACCCGCGTGGTGGATTACGGCCCACTCCCTCTCACAGAGAAGCCTGTCCCAGCAGTGGGAACATTATGGGCTGATTATGATACCTCCTGCCAATGTGTCGTAACAAGAATTCTTGAATTGTAAAAGATTTATAAAGTGTGTAATAGGGCGAATATTATTTGCGTAAAAGTTTACACAGAGACACAACAGTCTCTGTGCAATACTTTACGAGTTTTCTGCCTAGCCCTTTGGGGGTCCTAGCGTGATATTATGTAATAAAATAAATAAGGTGACGGTCTGTTCAGATATACGTCTGAAAACCTCACTCAATAATTGCGTAACACACAATCTGAATGATTTCTAAGGATACTGCTAATACACTGCTTCATATGTCTGAAAGATTTGTCTGCTCAGCAATGTAAATAACGCAATAAATGTTGCAGAACTGTCAAAGTGAAGGCCATTGCTACTGTAAGTGTGAATATTGATCATCTGCAATATATAAAGTGGGTGGTAATTAGTGACCGATACTTAAACACGTGATTTTGCTCATCATTATGAACAACTTTTGCTATGGGACCAAATCTGAAATCACGAAAAAATTATCAGCTGTTCCCTACATTTATGTTCGCATAACTCGTCAGAATGTAGGGAACAGCTGATAATTTTATCTCGATTTTAGGTTTTGTCCCATTCTGCCCTGCTAAGCCCAAAGGTTTCTCTGAGATACGCCCTTTTAGTTTTTTTATACCATTTTGGGCTATAATAATTTCGCATCTAGTATAAGTCAAATACTGTTATCTAACTTAAAACATTTCAAAAACCACTCAGAAGTTCTTTATATATCCTTATGTTTACTATTTACAAAAAGTCAATTTTCTCAAAACTTACTCCGATTGAGATACCGCCTTTCGGCTTAGCAAGGCAGCATAAGGCTGCCTGTCCACTGGAGCGAAGCGGAGAGGAGAGGAGCGGAGATGTGTCAATATTAACCAATATAATCTAAACTCCGCCCCTAAGCTTAGATTCTACTGGTTAATATTGGCACATCTCCGCTCCTTTCCTCCCCGCTCCGCTCCAGTGGACAGGCAGCTTATTAAAAGTGGTTCAGTAAAAGAACGTGTCTAAGCATCGGTCAATAATTACCAGTCACAGACCAATACATGCACGATTTAAGTATGACATAAAACATCATTTATTACACAGCCTCTTCTATTAAAAGTAAACTGTTCGCTATCAAACTGACCACCACACCGCCCGGCCGTCAGTTACCGCATAGAATTACATCAATTACTAGAACATAATAATTTTGTGCGACCTTCTAATTAACTGACATCCTAATTAAAACAAATAATTACAATGCGGCGATAGTTTCGGTACAATTCAGTTGAATGTCCACCGGTGCAAACGTGTAAAATGGGGAAAGGATTCGAGTATGTGAAGGATCTTGTGGTTAACTTTAAGTTAGATTGGTGTTGCTGGGTGATTCCTGTTAAAATTGGTTTGATGATAACAGGATATTTTAATATATTTTTAGCGGTAAGTGATTTTTATCATCATAATTTTTCTGCCCACCGCCTGGGTATCTATAAGTCCCCTGATCACATAAACGCCGTTCTTCCCTGTTTTGCGACAATCTTATAATTTTATTTTGCGCTTGACTCTTAATCGCGGGCGCGGCTGCCTTGGGTTCGATTCCCAGTCAGAAATATTGTAGTGTAGGTATATCATAACTTTAGTATTTTTCCTTTTTTGTATTAGATATTTCACTGTAGACTATGTGGGTAGTAGTTATTTGTGTTACAAGGGGACAAAGTAATATTTTGTTCTTCCAGGGCGTTATTTTGAATTCAGAGCTAAGCGAAGGATTCTATAGTAGAATCCCGAGCCTAGCGAGGGATTCTAACGTAGAATCCTGAGCTTAGCGAGGAATTCAATATACGCCGCCCGAGAACAAAATATTTTGTCCCCGAGTAATACACACTATTTTTCATCACTACCTATGAGAAAAATAAAAAGCAACATTCTCGATTTTTTTTTACATTAAACCTTAACGCGAGCTCCTCCAACCTAACTACGCAAATCAGTACGCTATCAAAAGCACGGAGTGGAACAATCAGAAGAGAGAAACCTCAAACTCCCTAGGGAGCAAAGTTGAATTTTGCTCCCGCTATCCTCTATAGGCAATTGTCGTTTTTCGAATAGGTGTGATGAAAAGTATTTTTGCGATGTAAGTACCTAATTTAAGTTGCAGCAGAACCTAAACTTTATGTGAAGGGATTTAAGCTACATTTTCAAAACCACAATAATACCTACAAAATGTTTGTAGCTTACCAACTTTTTTCAGGTCATCTCTCTAGTAGGTGTGGCTGACGACAGTTTCGTGCCGATCCTGGTACTAGTTCAAGCCGCGATATTGGACGACAATGCCACTAAACCCGTCCCTATGATTGCGTACTCCGCCGAGCTGGCCTTCAACGTCATTCTACTGTGTGGTTTATATCGGGTAAGAATTAACTGTCCTAATCTTAGACCACGAGTCCTAAGATTCACATAAGTCCTCGCCATAAACAGAAACCATTCTAGATCTATAGATTCATAATATTACATATTAATTCGTAAATCATTTATGTGTTGTACAGAAAGACATAACGCTGATGCGGGTGTACATGAAGTACTGCTTTGCGGCCATCATCGCGTCGGTAATGTTCTACTCCATGGTGGTGCCAGCTGTCGGCGCCATCGTCACTACTGCTATGGTGTTCAGCATATGTAAGTAGACACATGGCCTTCAATTTGATATTTTTTAAGAACACGACGCAAATAGTTAATTGTAAGTTTCTCGAATAGAATAAAATAACATAAGGATCATGTCTGTGTTTGGAGGTACAGAGCACGAAATCGCAGCGCCGCCGGCAACGACTAAAGATGCCTTTACGAATAACATTCGTGTCCGAATTTGGCGTAACTGAGCGAAAGCTTACTGCTGTCATAGGGTTTTGTTAGAATTGTCACGGGCCGTCAACCTCTAAGAGTAAAATAGACCTAGACCGCGAGTGCATGCTGTGACGCAGCTACACGGACACATTCGCGTCCTAGCTAGTACAAACAATGGACGTGTGGTAAAAAACACGTGACGGTCTGCACGCGTCGCGCAGATATCTGTGCCGGCACTATATACGAGACGCAGAGCAGGACAGACACGTCTGTATGGCCGTGCCTGCAACGCAGTGTACGCAGCTGTCAGTACGTTCGTGCATTACAAAATCTGCTCTGCCCTGAGCTGCGTGGACCTGCATCTTAGGATACGCTTAGCGGTGACGTTCACTGACATGCCTGGTGTGTATGAAAAGTGTTGACAGTACCGTGTCTGGCAGCGGCTGCCGAAGCGTGGCTCTGTGAGCAGAGGTGTTCCCGTGTACCCTATAGTAGGTACATTCACACTTCCCCAGTTATGGAACACACATAATCCTAACAAATATTATAAACTAGCTGTTGCTCGCGACTTTGTCTGTGATCCAGGATGAAAATGTCCCTATGTCCATCTCCAGGCATGGTCTACCCATGTGCCAAATTTCATCCAAATCTGTTCAGCCGTTTAAAAAAAAAACTTTTTATCGACATCCCACGCGGGCGGAAGCTAGTAAACTATATTTCCATGTTCTAAAAATAAGCAGGTTGGGCGAATAAGCCGGCGGCACAGATGGATTATCGCAACCTATGGATGATACTAGGCTTCGCAGATGCGTTTGGTATCACAGAGACAAAAATAACATGGAGCGAGCCCTTGACTGAGAATTTACCTGAATTTACCCCTAGCAATTTTCCCGACCCCGGGATTGAATTCTCCGGAGTTTGATATTGATAACGTAGGGCACGTTCACCCACCTACCTAATATCTAGAATCAAAATAATATGTTGTAACATTCAATTTAACATTACAGTGTTCCAAATATACATACTCGTATTGGTGAGAAGCATCATCGTAGAAATGAGACTTGAACAGAAAAACCTGGTGCTTCCGACTTTAGTCATGAGTACCCTCATTCAAGAAGAAAAAGAAAAGGCCGAGAAAGAACAAGTTGAAGTCGATATGGAAGCCCCGGTGGAGGATGAAGCCGAAGTCGAAGTCGATGTTGAAAAGCAACCCGACGTCAAACTCGAGACCGTCGACGAACATCCGAAGGAAGTGACTTTTCAGACAGTTCATGTGAAGGAATAAGGGAGTTCGTGTATTAAATATTTTATTTCGATTTGCTTTTTGTAGTTTTCTTTGACTGGATTCATAGCACAGAGCACTATTATCATAGCGGTGTAATGATTTATAGATAAGATAATCCTATAATTAAATGAACAATATTTGTAATCATATTCTCGAAAACGGCTCTAACGATTTCGATGAAAGTTGCATTATAGGGGTCTACGGGGGCGATAAATCGATCTAGCTAGGTCTCGTATCTGGGAATATTTGTTTTCTCTATTTTCACCCGAGCCCGAGCTGAGCTCGGACTTTCAAAGTTTAGAACAAGATGGCTACCTTAGAATAATGGCATGGCAGCATGGAATTAGTATGTACTATACATACATAGAAAACATGAACTATCCTATCTCTATTTTTGCCAGACCAGAGCTCGGTCGCCCAGGCTTCTGTTTCAGATTCCTCCTATTTGGTTCAAGAACTCTTACTATGTACGTAGTATTATATTATCTGTGCTATGTATTTTGCGATGGTAATCAAATTTAAAAAAATCTATTATCATTCAAACCGCTTGTGTTCAATGCTCTATTATATAACTAGCATTATTGTTCACACAATTTCACGGTAAGTGGGAATTATACTTTTTTTTAAACATAAGGGTTTATTTTGCCCTCAAAAATAAAAGCCAAAATCAATTATAATTATTTAATTGTCAATATCAATTACAAATTAAGTGACTTTTTGTCTTATATCACATTGTGCAGGTTCAAAATCTGCAGTCAGATCAATAACTACTTATATTAAATTTTTATGACACTGGAAATAGACTTATGTACTTATAAACAACAATGTATAAACATACATTAATTTAATCAAGAATGTTAACAAAATTATATCGAATGAAAACAAAGAAATAAAATCACAAAAAAAGTCTAAGCAGGACTGTACAATATTTTAATGTTAAGAAATAAACATTTAAATATTACAACATTTACAAAAAAACATGTTTATATATTTCTAATATCTTACACACTGAGCTTTGAAGAACGAGATTATCACGCCACGTCCTATTGTGCGTAAATATGTCACTTTTCATTCGGTGAATCTAAACGCGTGGTATAGTTTGATTCAAACTTAATGACGGCTTTGAAGTTAGTTACAGTACGACACAAATTAGATGTAGCATCGGTAACGAACTGAGTGCGCCTTCAAAATCACCAATCTTTATAAATGCTCTAGGTGAAAATAATCTTTCGAAAACGCAATAACTTGTAAAGTTCTATAGCCAAATACATTCGTGAAATTGTAATGAATGAATGAAAATTTTCAAATCTTGCTACACCTAAGTTGTGTCGTACTGTACTCGCTGCGCAGTTCCCCACCCCTCACCCCCGCTGACGCATATATTCGTTACTGCACAGCGCCTCGCCTCACGTTCCGAGCCGCCATTAAGTTTGACTCGGGCTGTACTTTCGGGTTTTTCGGCAATAAACGTGGGGCGTGGGGCAAATGGTAACTCACGGTCCCACGTTTTTTGACCGCGACTGATACGGTCGTTGGCGTTTTTGCCTGGTTTAGGTATACGATGGCAGTGACTAGGAATTTCTGACCAAGTCAGTGGGTTCATATAGAAGAGTTCGGCAGTACCGCGGATCAGGCAGGAGAAGCTAATGGGCCCGTCGACGTCGTAAGAAAACAGACTGGTACATTAAGTCAACTGCACTGACTTGAGGGCTCGAAGTCAGCACTGGATTGGGTTGAAACTATTGTCTACACGAGCCCAGTTGCAAGTCGGCATTCGACTGACTTACCGCACTGTCACATTATTGAACTCGTGTAAACCTGCCTTTAGTACAGAATAACTTTGTAACTGTCATCTTTGATCAAATTCAACTCTTAAGAGTGTTTATTCTGAAAGTTGGCAACGTCGCAAATAGATGTCAAATATTTCGCTGTTTTGATTAATTTGATAATATTTCTGTATGGAAATAAAAAATGTGGCTAACTAGCGAACTAGAATATTGATTATGAAATGCAATAACTAATATCGTAACACCGAATAGTTAGTTTTAGATGTAAAAAAAGTATTTGGAAACTTTCCAATTGCCTTTTTTTCACCTAAAACGGGTACAACATCAAATTCAATGTTATAATTGCAATTCATTATTAATATTCTAGTCAATTGGTTAGCCACATTTCTTATTTCCATACAGTATTATTTCCAAATTAATCGAAACAGGTAAATATTTGACAGCTATTTACGACGTTGCCAACTTTTAGAATGCACCCTCTTAAGCTTTCATGGAAGGGTCCTCAAAATGTTTGCCAATCATAAAGACCAACAAACGCAGCGGTTTTTTAGTTAAACAAAAATTGAACATTCGATAATATTAAAACTATTCTGTTAAATCTTACAGTGTGTGAAATAGGGGTTACAATTACAATAAATCTGATATTATTGAACGGGCTTTTGGCGATAATTTGTTCTTTCCTGTAAGTAGTGCACAGATTATGCTGGCTAATGGTAGCCATAACGTTACGATATACATGCTCAAGTTTAGACTTGCACAAGTCTGCGTGACACCGAATGGGTACTTGTGCAAGTATATCGTAACGGGTATGGCCTGTATAAGATTTGCTTATTGTAATATCCGGTTGAAGCAGAGATATCTATTGCTAAATTATAAGAATGTCTCACCAAAATAGATTAAAAAAGAACCTTATTTCTTTGGTTTATGGTTAAACTGGAATATAAGATACTTTCTACTACATGTAACTATATCACATTCAGAATGTTAGAAAATGGCTGGTAAATACAGCAAATATTTCGAAAAATACGATATAGATAAACGCTATTCAGTACATTTATAAATGTCTTAGTATCATTAAAAATAAATTCATAAGAATTTAACATCACTGGGATTTTTTTTTAACACTGGGAATTGAAACTTATGAACATATGAACATTCAGATTCATTAAAGACTATGGAAACTATTTACGACATTGAGATTATTGGGGTATTATCTACATGCATAGTGACAAAAATCATCATTCTGCATAATGTTTGGAGATTGTGCACCGGTCGAACTGTCTCGTGACAATGTTTAATCGTTAAGCCGTGTTTTCACTACCCTGCCGAGAAAACATTTGAATGTTGAACTGTCAAAATGGAACCCGTTGCTACTGTTATGCTGCGGCCGCATAGACGCAGATCTGCGTCTATTGTGACAAAGCAATGTGTGCCGAAGCTTCGTTTATATTGCTCGCTAAAAAGTTAACGCGCTAATGACAACAATAAACATGGCGAAACCACTAATGTGACCACCGGGTCAGATTAGCGGCTTCGCCACGTTTATTATGTACCGTCACTCGGGCGATAAGTGCTACGCAGCCCGAACTATCGCGACGATAACCGATAATGGTTGGTCACATCTGCATGTATCGTATCACTGTGCGAAGCTTCGTCACGATAGGCGCATTAGTGTGCTACGCAATTACCCCGCTGAACTTTTTATCGTCACGATACTGGGTCTCAGGCCCTATGTACACTCACGGTCGTCAGTGTTGTATGGATTACTATGAAAGCTTGTTGACAGACACGTTTTTGCTACGGCACAGTTTATTTATACGCCGTATTGTAAAGAAGCCGTGTCGGTTACAGAGGGCCTTACACATTCATAGCCTAGTATAAAATAATAACTGTACTTAACAATCGACCTTAAATTATAATATCAGACGGTTTCAACAAAATTATACCTATCACTACTCACTAAGAACACTTATGAGCCAGACCCTGTATCAAAAAGTTTACTAAAACGACATGGACAGTATAAAAAATACATAGTATCCGACATGTTTTTAAGATTTCTTTTAGAATTATTTTCCATTTTAATTAAATTAGACTTTTTTTTAGAAGAAACATATTGTCTTTTTGGACTGTGTCTTTTGGATAGACCATAAAATAATTATAATATAACTGTATATTGTAAACAGACGGACTGCGAAAGTTCGGCGCAATGAGGGTTTTCATGAAAATGCACGTCACCAGTTGGCGCCAATTTGTTAAGAGGTCTTAAATTTCGATAATGAATAAAAAATATATGATGACGTTCATCATTCAGTCACGACTAATGGAAATATATGGGCTTTGACTCTTTTGACAGGTCCTCTCAGTGCTGCCACCTCATCATCATCATCATTTCAGCCGAAAGACGTGCACTGCTGGACAAAGGTCTCCCCCAAGCACCGCCACTTCGTCCTGTTCTGTGCTTCCCGGAATCAGCGGATTCCTGCGGCCTTCACAAGGTCATCGGTCCACCTTGTGGAAGGCCTTCCAACGCTACGTCTTCATGTAAACGGTCGCCACTCCAGAACCTTTCGGCCCCATCGACCTTCTACGCCTGCCCATTGCCACTTAAGTATGGCAATTTTTCGGGCTATGTCGGTTACCTTGGTTCTCCTGCGGATCTCTTCATTTGTTGCTTTGGAGGTATGAGGAACAGGTTGTAGAGTCCACTCATCCTCTATAGAAAATGGAGGATCCTCCGACCAGACGGGTGTTGTGTTTGGCGGGAAACTGCCCAACGATGGATTTCGAAGAAGTTATATAATTATATAGTTTAGTAGTAAACTCTAATTGCGCGATGCAGGATTTGTGTGACGTCTATGATGACTGTCACCTGGTGAACGTCATTTTAGAAAACCCTCATGAGAAACTAACTTCACTGTGGGAGCACCTAGGGATGATTCACGCTAGACCGGTGGCAATGGTAGGATCTGGTAACACTGTGTAGTATATAAGGTGACTGGTAATTGGTGACCGATACACCGGTACCGGTGCCACGTGACTTTACTCATCATTATGAACAACTTTTACTATGGGACCAAACCTGAAATCGCGAAGAAAAATTCTGCTGCTCCCTACATTTTGAAGAGTTATACGAACATAAATGTAGGACAACAGATTTTTTTCGCGATTTCAGGATTGGTCCCAAAATAAGTTATTCAAAAAAAAAAAAAAACTGCTGTCCCATACAGTTTAGAACAGTAGGTATTAAACTTTAGGCAGTGTATAGAGTGCCACCATTGGCACTCTATCCCTATCGGATAAAGTGCCACTACAGGCACCCTAGTAACACCGCCTCGGCCCGGCTCAAGTGCCGCAAGCATTGGATTGTCATTGTCACTGTCACTAAGTCACGTCACTTGATATTTTGTTTGATTGTCGAGGTTAGATCGCTGTAAAACACCACATTCCCAAAACATTACATTGTCTTGTGCCTAAACGGACCCTGGCACTTCGCCGGCCGCTACCGCGGCACCGCTCGCTACGCTCGCTCGGCTCGTGCGTTGTGTGGTCACAGTTCTAACCTAACCTAACCTAAATAACAAGTGACAGTGACAATGCAACGCTCACGGCACCCTAGCCGGGCCGAGGCAGTGACACTAGAGTGCCACAAGAAACTCGCGGCACTCTATACACTTCGTAAACTTTATTATAGAACAGCAGATTTTTTTTCGCGAATGCATATTTGGTCCCATAGTAAAAGTTATTCAGTTCAAGTAGTTAAGTTAATTTTTTAACAACCTATATACTAGCGACCCGGGGCCTGTTACGCACGGTTTTTACGACTACACAAAACTTTAATTTATTATTATTAAGTTAAATATGAATGTTATATACACATAAACCCCTAGATGTTAAAAACCGCTTCAAAGTCCGTTACGAAGAACAACATGGTCGTAAACAAACTGCATGCCTGCACTAACATTTTCGCATAGATTAATTAGCTTATGTTATGTGTAATATTAAGCTTGTTTTCTCCGAAGAGAGGTATACCTATTGTACCCTGTTCCTCTAGTATTATGTATTCTAATAAAGAAGATTGATTGTGATAAATCAGGAGTCACCAAATAACGGACCGCCGAGCTATTTTGTGCGCACCTTAAGTAGACAGTATTTATTACTATAAAACTTAGGGCCTATTTCACGATGTCCAAATAGCCACTACTTACCGAATAAATTAAAAAATGGAACAGAATTTGTATTGAATTATCTGCCGACCCTTAATCTAAAAATATATTTAAAAAAAAAAATGCTTTACTCTGAACTTCAGACAGATAGTTCAAAGTATAAAAGGAAAAAAAAATCACATTAATATTAATTTCTTAAGTAAGTACTTTGTTATTTTTGTACATTAGTTACTTAATAAAAAAATCGTTTTATTTCTTAATTGATATTTTTAATCTTGGTTCCTAGTAATCGCTTACCAAACGGACCGCGACAGTCATATTATTCTTAAAAACTGAACCCCAATAAAACTAATTGATAGTAAAGCAAGATATTGTGAGAAAATCTGGACATATCAACAGTCTGAAATAGCCAGCAGACAGTTTGCATATGTCTCTGTATGAGAAGCCCTGCCATAAGTGGAACAATTACATAAATGCGCCTCGGCTGAGCCAGCACGGTCTTACGTGAATCATTTCCTTTAATCATTCATTCACAGTGTTGTTGATAAAAAAAAAAGTCAAAATGCAGTCCATCTGTCTACTCTGTAATAATAATAATGTCAGATTGCTTAATAACAGTAAAACAAAAAATGTTTGGAATTGAATGCTTCCTACTTTCTGATGTTCATCTTGCCGAAGCTACCAGCCAAACCACGGCCTGGAAGAGAAAAGAAATACTGTATAAATAACATGAGTGATACAAACTTTAGACACGCTTTATAGATTTTGAAAATAAAGGGGATAGATTTGGTAAGCAGTGACAAATAATAGGTAAACTCAATACACACATAAAGCGGGTGCGTGTCGGGAGCGGGTCGGGTCGGGCGCGGAGCGGGTCGGGTCAGGGGGTCTACTCCCTAAGTCCGTCAACTAAAAGACGGGCCCGTCCGAAAGCAGTCCGAAACGATGGCGTGTACCCTACTCCCTATTGATTTCGGATTCATAAGCTTCGAACGGAATCAAAGACAATCTTTGTGCGCGAATGATACATGACGGTAGAGTTGCGCTATTTTACCGGTCGATTACCGGTTTACTTATTTTGTGGCTATCATGCTTACTATTCCAAAAATAATATTGTTGTCGTTAGCAAATTACCACATTTTTAATAATTTCGTTTTTATTACGCCTTTAGTTGAGCAATTGAATTATTTTTGTCCCGATGGTGGCTTTATCGTGTTGATATCTTTGCCTTTTTCTTTTTGACGTTAAGTGTGTAGTATCTATGACGGCAAAGTATTTTGACGCGGCGCGTCTTTCAAAACTTTCAGTTTCAGATTTGTCAATGAATTTGTTATTGAAGCGATGAAAACTTTTGATAATTACCTACATGTACTAAATAAACAAATGGAATCAATACCGGAGACTAGTTCCAATTAAAGGCTAAGAAGTGCAACTTGGTTGGAGGAGGATAAGGTTTGTACTGTTACAGCTAGAATAAATGTTGTTTTGTAAACATTCTCAATTTCTCATAGTTACATGCTTGCTTTTGCTTCTGTTCCTTACATTGTTTTGAAAGAATTGGTCAGGAGAGGGTCTTCTTAAATGGAAAATCTAAATACGGACGTAAACACCAACGCGAACAAGGTGGCGGCCCGGCATGATTTACGAATTAGACCTACCTATCCAATTTACTTTTACGTTACAAAGTTCATAAGAAGGCATGTCAAGAATTTTGTTTGCCTGTACAAAACTCATAATATTACTTAGTTATTCTTATGCCTCTACAGATTTAATTAATTTGGTATAACTATAATTTGCAAAAAAAATATTACATTAATTTTGTATTTCAGGTTAGTAGGACTAGTAAGGATGGCGCTACACTACAAATAGCAGAAACGAAACTGAAACAGCCTGCAGAAAAGAATTACATGAGGCACAGAGGGCAAACAAACTAGATATATGTTTGTTCTAAGAACAAGTTCTAAAAGTCAAATTAGAGTATTATAAAATAAATTAAACTGATAGAATAGACATGTTTTTTTTATTAATGAACTACTCGCTAAAATATCTTCTTAGAAAAGTTTGAAAAATAGCATTTGCATTTCCCTTGCAACTTCTTGAGTTGCTTCTCTTGTATGATATTCATTGATATTACTGGGTACCCTCTAACTGCATGTCTCCATGGTGAACTGTAATGTTGTGAAGCACTGCCACTATGGTTGTTTTCACATTTTCTAGTTTGCATGTAAATGTAATGGTCATAGGTTGTGCCATGTAAAAGGCATTGAAAGCTTTGTTTCCACACACCAAAGCACCGTTCCACAGTATATGTCGAAAGTAAAGTAAACAAAGCCAAAAGGGGTATTATATCCTCACACAAGTCCTCAAAAATGTTCTCGTGTGAGCCTATAGTTCCCAACGAACTCAACGTCGGAAATACCCGCCAACCGAAAGTTTCGGCGGAACTATAACCGGCGTCGCCGCCGCTCTTCCTTAGAGTTTTTTCGAGCAATTCCAGCATTAAAAAAGCAGCCATCGTTTGGATTATTAAAAAAAAAAATACTTTCGTCGACAGCACGACAACTATTGTGATGTCGTATCAACTGACATATATCTCCGTCAAAACAAGTGTCAAATTCAACTTTTCGGACGGGCAAAAACACATCGGGAGTAGGGACAACTGTCAAATCGTATCGTCATTCATTCTTAGGTCGGGCTTCCAACTAATCGTATGTCCGTAGGTGTTAGGGAGTAGGAAACGCCCGTAACTAAGCCCGAAATGACGGACTTCGTGCTTAGGGAGTAGACCCCCAGGCGCGGAGCGGGTCGGGTCGGGCGCGGAGCGGGTCGGGAGCGGGAGCCGCGCACGCTTTTCGTGTGCTGACATCCATATAATACAAGGAATTAAAATTTAACCAAGCCCGCCGTACTCCCGTTCCGACCTGCGCCCGACAAGCACCCGCTTCGTGTGGAGCTTAAACGTTGAAATATTTCAATAGAGGAAATATTAATTTGCTTTAATAAGCTGCCTTAGAAATAAATGCTGAAATACAAATGCTATTCAAAAGCATGTTTTTTTGCTAGTAAGTAGCATGCTTTTTATACACCAAGCTCTCCTTGATAAATGACTTTATTTCTGCAACAAGTAGGTTTATACAATCACTTTTACACTTCAAATGTTTTATTTTATTTTTATACTTATACTAGTTTCGCCGGGGTCGTAGCGTTCTTCAAGAATTGGGCTAACCAATGCATTAGAATTTTTCAAATCCAACAGGTAGTTCCGGAGATTACCCCCTACATACAAACATAGTATAGATTATATACCAGGCTTAGATGGCGGGACGAACTTGAAGCTCATGGGAGGGATTGGTCCATATTGGCGCAGGATCGAGTTGAGTGGGTAAAGGAAAGGGAGGCCTTTGCGCCGCAGTGGGACAATACCGTCTAAAATAATAATAATAGTTTATTGTACACCAGATTATACATTACATAAAAATAAACGATACACTACAAAAAATACAATTGGTGGCTTTATCGCTTACGGCGATCTTGGATATAAAATGGGGTTGTCTTTGATGCAAATAGAAACTATAGATAATGCAATATATTATAATACAGATAGGTATATACATATTAATAAATATCATATTATTATGTTTACAATGCATGTGCTCGAAAAGAGCGTTTTCCAAGCAGTCAAACTGTGCGGAAAGTGCCACTTTTTGCCACTAGTGAGTTTATGTTTCAGTTTTTTTTTTTTTATTTAACTCCGTCGCCAGCCGACGCAGAGTTTTTATTATTTGAGAAAAGTTTTAAAAATTAGATGATGATGGCGATGACGATGGTCAAAGTCAGTCAGTCAAAGTCATGGCGATGGCGATGACGATGTTCAAAGTCAATGGCGATGATGATGATGATGAATAGTGTATATCATCTATATACGTCAGCCGAGATGTCAGATGTTATACATCATATGCGACTAGCGACTACTGTAAGACTCGCTCGGTTTTTTATTTTCTCGCACAATTCATAGTAAAACGTTGTATGCGTGATGAAAATTATTTCCGACTCGTGTCGACTTATACACTTGTTCGTTTCGCTCACTGGTGAATAAAAATGCCACTCGTCGGAAATCACCTACTTTCCGCACTTGTAGCATAAATAACTATTTAAAACTTGATGGGTTCGGTGTTCCTAATCCGACAAAGACAAAGGTCTTTTTTAAAGTACAGACAATCATGTGGTCGTTTGAGGAAAATTTCGTATACACATGCTAATTGTGAGCTACTGGGTAGTATCTGCTCGAGATAGGTATGCTACCACATAGCATGTGTGTATTGTGTATACCAGGCTTAAAGTTGGAGTCTGACGAAGATTCCAGATGGCGTGCTATAAAGTAATTCTCTAATTTATTATTTAAATAACTATGCTTAAAAGTATACAGTGCGGGGTACATACCTCGGCCTACCCCAACAGCCAGCGAAGGGAAGTCTTCATCAGTCAACTCTGGAGCTGGACGGATGTTCTTCGAATCTGTAAACAAAATTTTGCTTTTGTCATCATTGTAAACTTTTCCCGGCTATTCATTTGACAATAGGTAATAAAAATAATCTAAACTAATATAATTTATGCGAAAAATGTGTCTGCTATCTTCGTTTCCATATTCTGCAATAATCCTACACCAACGGAGGGTAGTCCTTGGGCGCACACTGCACATGCATAGTGCAAACAGGGATAATCGTAGGTTGCTGCTTCATTTAATTAAAAACGTCTAACGGGCCTCTGCGAGTTGGCTTCGGCACCTCGTAAGCCTTCCAAAGGTCCGGGACCCCAGGGTCCAGTAATATGACAAAGATTTTTTTAAATTTTAAATAATTATCAGCCTGTATAGTCGCACTGCGGGCAAAGGCCTACTTTTCCTTTCCCACTCATCTCTATCCTGAGCCAATATGGACCAATCCTTCCTATAAGGATCAAGTTCGCCCGGCCATCTACGCCTGGGTTTTGCGCGATGCCGTTGGACGATACTTTATTTATTATTTTTTTGCTATATCTGTTATGTTAATTAATGTACAAATATTTCAGACACAATGCGAATTGTTATATGAGTAAATAATAAAATAAATACTTTGTACCCTGGTGGTACGTTCCCATGGGACTATCTCTGCCCTCACTCATCACTGTAAACTTTGTCCTGCTATTCATTTCACAGAGCGTAATGAAAAAGAATGATAGTATAATACTTACAGTCAGCTTGCGGCATACGTAGTGGCGCATGAGTCCGTTTTTCTTTTCGTACATCTGGAATGAAGATTATCAATCAACCAATTGAAATTGAAGTCGTTGCAAATCACGGGCCCGCGTTTTAAATATATTTTATTGAACTTTTGTGTGCAGACTCGGAAAACGAATGACGGAACGTCATTCGTTTCACGCATGCACGGAGGCACGGAGGAGTCTTGGTATGTAAAGATGGTCACTCATCCACAGACCAACCCCGGCAAGCGTAGCTTAACCAGATGAATCGTCATTAGAAATACGCAGATTAATTTACTATAGTATTTTCGTCTTCTCCTTGTATGTGATGAATATAATTAACTGCACTAATAGTAAACTTACGTTCAGATAAACTGGAGCCAGTTGAGTTGAGACCCTGTTCGTGGAATGATTCGTTGCCAGTCGTATTGCACGAAGACGACGGTCCCTGTAAACAAAAGCATTTATTAGAAAGAAAGTAAGACGAAATAAAATGAATGAGAATTTATTTATTAGAAAGAATAAAATATTTAGGTAATATAACCGAAATATGCCACGGAAAAAAAGTAACTACTTTATTTATGTTCAGATATTTTGTATAATTTCAATTTGTGTGAGAACCATGTACAATCAAGTCTAAACAGGTACTACTAACAAGTCAGTTAGTAGCATGCATGATTATTCATTATTTCTGATAATTACCGCAAATCCAGCAATCGTTGGTCCTGACCAGGCATTTTTCGAGTCCTTGAACTTCACTATGCCCTGAGAAAAGAAAAAAATTATAATTAGCTATTATAACTATGATAGCGAGCACAATTAATTATGATTTAAGCCTTATGCCCTGATATTCATAATAATCATTAATGCATACTATGCATAGTCATCATTTGCAACCACTGAAAGTTTAATATTTTGCAATTCGACAATGGCGAAGCCAGAAATGAAGTAAACTTTAGAAATACACGACTATTTGATTAACTTTTAAAATTATTTAGTCAATTTTTCAATTCAATCGACAGAGGATTTAAGATTTTACCATAGATATTTTATTTTTCAGCACTCTTGTTCGATAACTGGTTCTTATTGCACCGCTTAACACGCGTGGTTTTTACTATGCATTACCGCACTAGTGCGCAGTACAGTGCATTGCAAACCTAAACGCGGTGCAATAATAATGTTTCACAAACGGGTGAAGATACGGACTCGTGTAACACCGGTACCTCAGGGGTCAGGGCTTCAGTTGAAAATGTATTCTTTTTTATCTTAATAAAATATTATACGGGGTGGCAGGGACATCGACGCGAAGCCGGTTACCATGGATTCAGTACATGATTCTGAACCCCCCTGCGTTGAAATTTTTCGTCGGTTATTAAAAAAAAAATCAGCTGCTCCATACATTTTGACCGCGTAGGTATTGCACTTTTCTATGTAACAGCTGTTTTTTTTTTAATAACCGACGAAAAATTTCAACGCAGGCAGGTTCAGAATCATGTACTGAATCCATGGTAACCGGCTTCGCATCGATGTCCCTGCCACCCTGTATAATATTGTATATATTGTATTGTATTGCGTTTTTATTAAATAGCTGACTCAACAGACATCGTCTTGTTAAATAAATTTTTCTTTCCATAAGAATCTAATTCAGACTATTACGAACATTTTAAAACAAAAAAAAAGGCAGTATAATCCAGACGTTCTCAAGTGATGCAGTTACCAAACAACAACATTTCAACCAAGTGCATTGAAAAATATCTTCTAATGAATGAGTGAGCATTTGTTATCGCAAACTAGCATTACAATGTCCTATTCAATAAAAATATGAACTTTGCTTACCTCCACATCGTATTCGACGGGTACGTGCTGTCCAGGAACGATCGGGATGCCCACTACTGGGCAACAGCTATCCAGGATCGTGAATGCCCAGCGTTTGGCGCGCGAAGTGGTGCATTCTACGGACTTATCATTCGATTCGTGGTGCTGTTGGACAATTAAAACGGTATTATTTCGTTGGTCTATTGGCCGCACGCGCTACTACTGAGCCCGAGGTCTATGATACAATTCCCAGGTCGGACAAATTGTTATTTGATTTTTACTCAGTACTTCAGTAGCATCCCGGAGTCTGGATTTGTGCCCGGTTGATGGCAATAGGCTCGCCCCCTATTACATGGGCCTTAAACATAACTGGCGAAATGTGGGTGTACTATAGGTACACACACGGGTACATATCAAGCTATACATTTCCAGTATAAACTGACCTCTTATTGTACGGAAATCCTGCACAATGCGAGATCAGCTTATACTGGAAATGTATAGCTTGATATGTAGCCGTGTGTACACACCGCCTGACCCTTCGCGAACTGCAGATGTGATGTTATGTTTTTGTTATTTTACGTTTTTTATTACTGTTAGTCATGCATGACGACATTGACGGATTTGACGTCGTTATGCGTCATCTCAGTTGGCCCATTATCTTCTTCGGCTTATTATTGTTTGTGGTGAATTAAATGCCTCTACGTCGATACTAAAGTACCTGCTAGAACTAAATAGTCTTAATGCGTAAGAACTGCAGCCATAGAGCTGTCGCGATTTCTTCTATGCAACATGTCTTTCTTCGATGCAAACAAAGTGATTTAAGTCTTACAGGGTGGCAATAAGGTAACATTTTGCTATTAAGGTGCGACAGTCGTGTATAAGTCAGAATAGGTAAATATATAGTATGTTTTCTATGGTTTTGTCGCATCTGTAATCGATGGTAAAAAACGCGCATGAGTTTATTTAAGTGTGTGTCATACATTAGTTTGCGTCTGTATTATATGAATAATCAAAAATCTTATAGTATTCAGAACCTCAGAACTTACCTCACACCCCAGTCCTGGGTTGTACTTGAAAGGGTCCTTCTTGAGCTGAACCAGCGCCAGCGACTCTTTGGGGAATCCTTCATTTGAACGACTTTTGATGCTATTGATGAGATGGTAGAAAAGCGTATCGAGCTTATAAATACGAAACAGGCATTCATCCTCCCCTGGAAATGATTAAACAATAATTAAAATAAACTCTTCGGGAATCATCGTCTATATTCGGAATTACGAACGCGCGATGATGAGATTTAAAATACAACTGAAAGTACAAGTCTATTTTTATGTAAGTATTACTATGTTTACAAAATTACTAATTAAACTTTTGAGTGACAAATCATGATCTAAGCAGTAGGTAACTCGACAGAGAGAAAACTTCATACAGACGCGCAATAATATGCACTACTACAAAGCGCGGTAGTACAAAACTTAGAAATATTGCCTCTGTCCCGGGGGGTTACTCTGTAGCTCGGCGTGTGACGAACTGTGTGCGTATCGTAGGCCTTCTCAAAGTTGTTATTTTAATTTCCGCTTGTGAATTTAGCATAATTGTACAGTATTTATGTTCCTGACTGTACATAACCATACCAATGTTTAATATACTGTGAACAGGCACTCATTGATGAAGATATAATTGGAATGACAGTTATCCAACAGACAGGATATGTTGAGGTCAAGTTTAAAGATAGTAACGTCGATTTGAGTCGAATCACAGAATAGTACAGTCACGAGCACCAATATGTATCTGTCGCAGGCATATTGTATGATTCGTCATTTTACAAACGGCGCAGTGCGTTTACAAAAGCAAAATTCTAAAGCAATTTTCTCGTGGAATATTGACTGCAACTTTGAGATAAGGCCTATCCTTACATATTATAAAACAAAGTCGCCCGCCGCGTCTGTCTGTCTGAACGCGATAAACTCAAAAACTACCGAACGGATTTTCAAAAGGTTTTCACTAATGGACGGAGTGATTCATGCAGAAGGTTTTAGTATATAATTCATTAAAGGTTTGGTGTAAATTGGCTGAAATATGACTATTATTGTTAAAGATGTCGGACAAAATCATGCCGACTGGGAGCTTTACTGGCGTGCGCCGCGTAATCCCTAAAAGATACATAAAAATTATGTTCTAAAGAATGGTTCATCTTAAAAAGTTCAACAAAAAAGTCGGCGATGGCATACTATCTTCTAAGGATGACCCACAGTAACCATTTTTATCTTTCAGAATTTGATAAAAATTTCATTATTATATTCAATATGTTATTTAAATTGGGCATTCAATTTTGATTAAAATATGCCTCTACATCACGTCATTTAAATGAATAAGTTTAAGAGATATCACGGATTCAAAATTACGCGTAACTAAATAATTATGGTTGACGGCTACGCGGGCGCAGTAGCCTACCACTGCGTCCGCTGAAAGTTAGTCAATGACTTCGGCTATTAGGTATGAATTCCCGGTAGTACGTTCCCGTGGGATATTTGGATATTTTGCGACAACCACGCGGGCGAAGCCGCGGGTAAAAGCTCGTTTATATATATTTATATAAAATAACTAGTGTCCGACCGAAGGTTCGATTTCGGCAAGTTTCGGCAAAAAAATCTAGTTTCGGCATCAGTTTCGGTTTCGGCAGAAAAAGTGCCGAACCTTCGGCCGCACCGAAACTCTAGGTACGTGAATTATTGCGCGTCGTTAGGCTGACTCAATTTATGAGATCCTTCCTTTATAATGTAGATAAGAGTTGATTATTGACAAATTGTTCCAAGAAAAAAATATAAAAATTAACAAACATGTTAACTGTAACATGTTTGTTCATTTTTATTATAAATTTGTTTCTTCCAACCCTTCGGGAAACAAGGCGTGATGTTATGTTCCTTTAAGTAACTGTTGATTATTGTCAATTTTTGTTTTTACAAGTAGTTAACACGTTTTGTAATTTTTATATTTAAGATATAAGCCAAATTTCAGTAAACAATAGATTTTTAACAGGTCTAAAAAAGGTTCGGTTTCGGTTTCGGCTGAAACTGAGACAGATACCGAAGATTCGGTTTCGGTTTCGGTAGAAATTCCTGTTTCGGTCGGATACTTACGGAAACGGAAATCACTTTTAAAAGTTGTTAAGTGTATACATATTGGTGCTCGTGACTGCACAGAAGGCGCATTCCGCATTTTAGGTATGAAGCTACAAGTACGCGGCGGGCTCGTCTTGTAGGGCCAATTCAGTGAGCGTAACGTAGTCCGAAGATATAAGAGTTACGAGATAGAAAGGGGGGCAACTAGTAGGTGAAGATAACTGTAGATATTGCTATATCTACAGTTATCTTCTCTGGGGCGCGTCATTGCAGACTGGACAAGCTTGTCCAGTCTCAAATGACGCACTACCGCATTTGCCGTACACGGGCGCCGCGGTCTTCGAATTTTTGGTTCTAGGACATGCCGGTTTCCTCACGATGTTTTCCTTCACCGTTTTGAGAGCAGTGGTGATGAAACAATTTACACAAACTAAAGCGCTTGTCTGGGTTCGAACCTACGACCACCACTCTTCGTGATGTGCCCACTCACTGTACGATAATAACCTAAATATTTCAGAAACTTAAAAGGGGTTTCTTACCGGACTTTTGACACAGCTGTATTATAAAATCTTGCACGGCCATAACCTTGTCTGGCATTGTGTACAACGGCGGGAGGGTCTTCACACTGGGATCCTTCTGCTTCAGGTAGTCGATGATGTTGGCAAGGATCTGCATGTAGTTGCTCTTGGGGCCAGTCTCGTCGGGCATGTCAAGGCCCAGGTCGATGCTGCCTTGTTTCACGTCTGATGCATAGCCGACGGGGATGTGACCTGTTTGAATAACAAAAATTGGTAGTTTGCTTAAATTGTTAAGGCCGTCGCTCACAAGGAGGCAAGGCGCAGCATGGCATGGCAAAGGAGTTTCGTAAGCGGAAATCAAAATCAAAATATTAGACTCGGAAGCCTAAAACAAAAGACTTAAGTGCTTATGGCTTCTAAGTGCCCATGTAGATTTATGTGAAATAATTTATATTATTCATGTATATTATATTATTTCACATAAACCTGCATGGGCACTTATGGAACGTCAGAAACAAGGTGCACGGTTCCAATTGTTGTCGTTTTATATCGAGAAGAAACTCAAGAAACACCACGGTTCCTCTTTTAAAAATAATTGGCTTTTAAATTACAGTGTTATTATTAGGTATGGGAGGACAGCGAAATGAAAAATAATTTTGAAACTTATTTTCATAGCCATGGCCATACCAGTCACAATAGTTGATATCGTCTCAAGGGAACTCTTGAGCATACCGCGGCCGGGTCATCTGCCTAGTCTGTTCCCAACTATTTAAGTTATCAAGTCTATTTTCATGCAATTCTTATCAGTTTATCAATGTTTTAATGTCGAAGAATGTCAATTTCACCTTTACCAATTTTCTAAAATTTAATCAGAATTTTATCGATTGATTGAATTTAATCAGAATTTATGATTTGACTTTGGTAAAACTGGTTGTCAGACTTTCGGGCTTCTGACGACCCGTAACGACTGTCAAAGATCCACGAATGACAGCCGGGACCAACGGCTTAACGTGCTTTCTGAGGCACGGAGGAGTCTCGGTATGTTAAGATGGTCACCCATCCACGGACCAAAACTACATGCAAAAACTAATGCTTTGCCGTGCCATGCCACACCGTGCCGCCTAGTGAATGCTGGTCTTTTAGTCATGTTCTCATGTTGAGTTGATATGATAAATGAAAGGCTATTAACAAAAGGTTGTAAGTGGAAACTCGGCCCAGTACTTCCTAAAAGAACGTATTCAGAATTTATTAGTGATGTCCTTCAAATAGGTCGAGTCCTTAGTCCAGATGTATGAGCGTGGAGGAAGCAAAAGGAGAATCGTGTGGTGTTTTGTAGTTACTGCCTACGCTCATGGGGAAGAGTCGTGAGTTTATTTATGTATGTAATCGGCGTTCGCAATTCATTTGCCAAACATGTTTAAAAAGGCGAGTTTTAGGACAAACAATTGTAATGCCTACACATAAGGTTCAGTTTGCGCTACAACTTCATATTTTTTATGGCTTTTTCAAGACTATTAGTCGGTCTAAAATCAACTTTATACACTTGCATAAAGTTGATGTTTGGTTGGCAAATAAATTGCAAACGCGGATTAGTTAAGGCGACGACAAGCTACTTTTAAAGATTTTATACCGGAAATTACGTCTAAACGAGTGGTGTTAAGGGCGCGTTTGCAAATCGGACAAAATTATGCTGTTTTTCGGTACATTTTGTGACAAAACTAAACCGAATTGAATATAACTAATAACTACCACATATAGACTGATTCCTCATCTTCAAATGATAGTAACTTTTTTGTTCAAAATTATAGTTTTTTATATTGAAAACACGATTTTCCGATGCCTTTTTCCACAGAATTAACGATACCGGGTTGAGTTTCGGTACATTTTTTGTTCTATAATCAACATATTTTAGAATTTCTAAAAATACTACAAGTAGGCAGATATATTCAATTCTAAAACTTAGTAAAAAAATTGTTTCAAAATGTCACAAATAGTCGCAAAAAAAATAAAAATCGGAACAAACTTTTTCACCTATTTTGCTATTGCGGATGAATCTTAACGCAATCGATTAAGGACGCGTTCTCAAAATTGATAGGTATAGAATCGAATTACTACATTGATACGACTCACACACACAAGTGTACGCACGGTTAGCTGCGGGAATAGTAGTCAAGTGAACTAATTTTGATACTATGGAATTTTTTTCTTTTCTTATTTCTTTATAGGACCTACAAAAAATATTTCGTACCGTTTATTATATTTTTATGAGTATTTTTACTAACCTCCGGACTTGATGGAGTGAACTGAAGGTGTACCTCGGTGACTGCTACTGGAACTCCTCGACTAGTAGAACTAGGTGAGCCGAGTTTGGGCTCGTTTTGTAAGTTATGATGAGACCTTACCTCCGGGCTCGATGGAGTGACCTGAAGGTGTACCTCGGTAACTGCTACTGGAACTCCTCGACAAGTAAAACTAGGAGTGCCGAGTTTGGGCTCGTTTTGTATGTTATGATGAGTCCTTACGTCCGGGTTTGATGGAGTGACCTGAAGGTGTACCTCGGTGACTGCTACTGGAACTCCTCGACAAGTAGAACTAGGTGTGCCGAGATTGGGCTCATTTTGTAAGTTATGATGAGACCTTACCTCCGGGCTTGATGGAGTGACCTGAAGGTGTACCTCGGTGACTGCTACTGGAACTCCTCGACAAGTAGAACTAGGTGTGCCGAGATTGGGCTCGTTTTGTAAGTTATGATGAGACCTTACCTCCGGACTTGATGGAGTGACCTGAAGGTGTACCTCGGTGACTGCTACTGGAACTCCTCGACAAGTAGAACTAGGTGTGCCGAGTTTGGGCTCGTTTTGTAAGTTATGATGAGACCTTACCTCCGGACTTGATGGAGTGACCTGAAGGTGTACCTCGGTGACTGCTACTGGAACTCCTCGACAAGAAGAACTAGGTGTGCCGAGTTTGGGCTCGTTTTGTAAGTTATGATGAGACCTTACCTCCGGGCTCGATGGAGTGACCTGAAGGTGTACCTCGGTGACTGCTACTGGAACTCCTCGACAAGTAAAACTAGGTGTGCCGAGTTTGGGCTCGTTTTGTATGTTATGATGAGACCTTACGTCCGGGTTTGATGGAGTGACCTGAAGGTGTACCTCGGTGACTGCTACTGGAACTCCTCGACAAGTAGAACTAGGTGTGCCGAGTTTGGGCTCGTTTTGTAAGTTATGATGAGACCTTACCTCCGGACTTGATGGAGTGACCTGAAGGTGTACCTCGGTGACTGCTACTGGAACTCCTCGACGAGAAGAACTAGGTGTGCCGAGTTTGGGCTCATTTTGTAAGTTATGATGAGACCTTACCTCCGGGCTCAATGGAGTGACCTGAAGGTGTACCTCGGTGACTGCTACTGGAACTCCTCGACAAGTAAAACTAGGTTTGCCGAGTTTGGGCTCGTTTTGTATGTTATGATGAGACCTTACGTCCGGGTTTGATGGAGTGACCTGAAGGTGTACCTCGGTGACTGCTACTGGAACTCCTCGACAAGTAGAACTAGATATGCCGAGTTTGGGCTCGTTTTGTAAGTTATTATGAGACCTTACCTCCAGGCTTGATGGAATGACTTGAAAGTGTACCTCGGTGACTGCTACTGGAACTCCTCGACATGTAGAACTAGGTGTGCCGAGTTTGGTCTGGTTTTGTAAGTTATGATGAGAACTTACCTCCGGGCTTGATGGAGTGACCTGAAGGTGTACCTCGGTGACTGCTACTGGAACTCCTCGACAAGTAGAACTAGATATGCCGAGTTTGGGCTCGTTTTGTAAGTTATTATGAGACCTTACCTCCAGGCTTGATGGAATGACTTGAAAGTGTACCTCGGTGACTGCTACTGGAACTCCTCGACATGTAGAACTAGGTGTGCCGAGTTTGGTCTGGATTTGTAAGTTATGATGAGAACTTACCTCCGGGCTTGATGGAGTGACCTGAAGGTGTACCTCGGTGACTGCTACTGGAACTCCTCGACAAGTAGAACTAGGTGTGCCGAGTTTGGGCTCGTTTTGTAAGTTATTATGAGAACTTACCTCCGGGCTTGATGGAATGAAGGTGTACCTCGGTGACTGCTACTGGAACTCCTTGATAAGTAGAACTAGATATGCCGAGTTTGGGCTGGTTTTGTAAGTTATGATGAGACCTTACCTCCTGGCTTGATGGAATGACTTGAAGGTGTACCTCGGTGACTGTTACTGGAACTCCTTGATAAGTAGTACTAGGTGTGCCGACTTTGGGCTCGTGTTGTAAGTTATGATGAGAACTTACCTGCGGCCTTGATGGAATGGCCTTCTACTACTTGGCTATTTGTCGAGGAGTTCCAGTAGCAGTCAAAGAGGTACACCTTCAGGTCACTCCATCATGCCCGGAGGTAAGGTCTCATCATAACTTACAAAACGAGCCCAAACTCGGCACACCTAGTTCTACTTGTCGAGGAGTTCCAGTAGCAGTCACCGAGGTACACCTTCAGGTCACTTCATCAAGCCTGGAGGTAAGGTCTCCCCATAACTTACAAAACGAGCCCAAACTCGGCACACCTAGTTCTACTTGTCGAGGAGTTCCAGTAGCAGTCACCAGGTACACGTTCAGGTCACTCCATGAAGCCCGGAGGTAAGGTGTCATCATAACTTACAAAACGAGCCCAAACTCGGCATATCTAGTTCTACTTGTCGAGGAGTTCCAGTAGCAGTCAAAGAGGTACACCTTCAGGTCACTCCATCATGCCCGGAGGTAAGGTCTCATCATAACTTACAAAACGAGCCCAAACTCGGCACACCTAGTTCTACTTGTCGAGGAGTTCCAGTAGCAGTCACCGAGGTACACCTTCAAGTCATTCCATCAAACCCGGAGGTAAGGTCACATCATAACTTACAAAACGAGCCCAAACTCGGCACACCTAGTTCTACTTGTCGAGGAGTTCCAGTAGCAGTCACCGAGGTACACCTTTAGGTCACTCCATCAAGCCCGGAGGTAAGGTCTCATCATAACTTACAAAACGAGCCCAATCTCGGCACACCTAGTTCTACTTGTCGAGGAGTTCCAGTAACAGTCACCGAGGTACACCTTCAGGTCACTTCATCAAGTCCCATACGACATTTTATAAACGGTACTTACTTTTACCGAAATAAAATATTATAATAGAATCTGTGAATACAAAATTATCTTACCTTGTCAAAAGTATCAAATTAGGTTTATCGAATATTTTGTGTCTGTACAGCGATCTTTTCCCGCACGAGCCGCTGCAAACAGGTAATACAGGGTCCTCTCACCACGGCGGCCGAGCGCGGACTGAGTCTTTTTTCGAAATGTTTGTGCAATAAATCAAAACATGACCAAAAATAAAATAACCCTTAATCGATTGCGTTAAGATTCATCCGCAATAGCAAAATAGGTGAAAAAGTTTGTTCCGATTTTTATTTTTTTTGCGACTATTTATGACATTTTGAAACAATTTTTTTACTAAGTTTTAGAATTGAATATATCTGCCTACTTATAGTATTTTTAGAAATTCTAAAATATGTTGATTATAGAACAAAAAATGTACCGAAACTCAACCCGGTATCGTTAATTCTGTGGAAAAAGGCAACGGAAAATCGTTTTTTCAATATAAAAAACTATAATTTTGAACAAAAAAGTTACTATCATTTGAAGATGAGGGATCAGTCTATATGTGGTAGTTATAAGTTATATTCAATTCGGTTTAGTTTTGTCACAAAATGTACCGAAAAACAGCATAATTTTGTCCGATTTGCAAACGCGCCCTTAAGGGTTATTTTATTTTTGGTCATGTTCTGATTTATTGCACAAACATTTCGAAAAAAGACTCAGTCCGCGCTCGGCCGCCGTGGTGAGAGGACCCTGTATTACCTGTTTGCAGCGGCTCGTGTGGGAAAAGATCGCTGTACAGACACAAAATATTCGATAAACCAAATTTGATACTTTTGACAAGCTAAGATAATTTTGTATTCACAGATTCTATTGTAATATTTTATTTCGGTAAAAGTAACTACCGTTTATAAAATGTCTATTCGTATGGGACTTGATGAAGTGACCTGAAGGTGTACCTCAGTGACTGCTACTGGAACTCCTCGACAAGTAGAACTAGGTGTGCCGAGTTTGGGCTCGTTTTGTAAGTTATGAGGAGACCTTACCTCCGGACTTGATGGAGTGACCTGAAGGTGTACCTCGGTGACTGCTACTGGAACTCCTCGACAAGTAGAACTAGGTGTGCCGAGTTTGGGCTCGTTTTGTAAGTTATGAGGAGACCTTACCTCCAGGCTTGATGGAATGACTTGAAGGTGTACCTCGGTGACTGCTGCTGGAACTCCTCGACAAGTAGAACTAGGTGTGCCGAGTTTGGGCTCGTTTCGTAAGTTATGAGGAGACCTTACCTCCGGACTTGATGGAGTGACCTGAAGGTGTACCTCGGTGACTGCTACTGGAACTCCTCGAAATGTAGAACTAGGTGTGCCGAGTTTGGTCTCGTTTTGCAAGTTAGGATGAGACCTTACCTCCGGGCTTGATGGAGTGACCTGAAGGTGTACCTCGGTGACTGCTACTGGAACTCCTCGACATGTAGAACTAGGTGTGCCGAGTTTGGTCTCGTTTTGCAAGTTAGGATGAGACCTTACCTCCGGGCTTGATGGAGTGACCTGAAGGTGTACCTCGGTGACTGCTACTGGAACTCCTCGAAATGTAGAACTAGGTGTGCCGAGTTTGGGCTCGTTTTGTAAGTTATGAGGAGACCTTACCTCCGGACTTGATGGAGTGACCTGAAGGTGTACCTCGGTGACTGCTACTGGAACTCCTCGAAATGTAGAACTAGGTGTGCCGAGTTTGGGCTCGTTTTGTAAGTTATGAGGAGACCTTACCTCCGGACTTGATGGAGTGACCTGAAGGTGTACCTCGGTGACTGCTACTGGAACTCCTCGACATGTAGAACTAGATATGCCGAGTTTGGGCTCGTTTTGTAAGTTAGGAGACCTTACCTCCAGGCTTGATGGAATGACTTGAAGGTGTACCTCGGTGACTGCTGCTGGAACTCCTCGACAAGTAGAACTAGGTGTGCCGAGTTTGGGCTCGTTTCGTAAGTTATGAGGAGACCTTACCTCCGGACTTGATGGAGTGACCTGAAGGTGTACCTCGGTGACTGCTACTGGAACTCCTCGAAATGTAGAACTAGGTGTGCCGAGTTTGGTCTCGTTTTGCAAGTTAGGATGAGACCTTACCTCCGGGCTTGATGGAGTGACCTGAAGGTGTACCTCGGTGACTGCTACTGGAACTCCTCGAAATGTAGAACTAGGTGTGCCGAGTTTGGTCTCGTTTTGCAAGTTAGGATGAGACCTTACCTCCGGGCTTGATGGAGTGACCTGAAGGTGTACCTCGGTGACTGCTACTGGAACTCCTCGAAATGTAGAACTAGGTGTGCCGAGTTTGGGCTCGTTTTGTAAGTTATGAGGAGACCTTACCTCCGGACTTGATGGAGTGACCTGAAGGTGTACCTCTTTGACTGCTACTGGAACTCATCGACAAGTAGAACTAGATATGCCGAGTTTGGGCTCGTTTTGTAAGATATTATGAGACCTTACCTCCAGGCTTGATGGAATGACTTGAAGGTGTACCTCGGTGACTGCTACTGGAACTCCTCGAGAAGTAGAACTAGGTGTGCCGAGTTTGGTCTCGTTTTGCAAGTTAGGATGAGACCTTACCTCCGGGCTTGGTGGAGTGACCTGAAGGTGTACCTCTGACTGCTACTGGAACTCCTCGAGAAGTAGAACTAGGCTTGCTGAGTTTGGGCTCGTTTTGTAAGTTAGGATGAGACCTTCCCTCCGGGCTTTATGGAGTGACCTGAAGGTGTACCTCGGTGACTGCTACTGGAACTCCTCCCTCAAGGCCACTCCATCAAGCCCGGAGGTAAGTTCTCATCATAACTTACAAAACGAGCCCGAACTCAGCAAACCTAGTTCTACTTCTCGAGGAGTTCCAGTAGCAGTCAAAGAGGTACACCTTCAGGTCACTCCATCAAGCCCGGAGGTAAGGTCTCATCCTAACTTGCAAAACGAGACCAAACTCGGCACACCTAGTTCTACATGTCGAGGAGTTCCAGTAGCAGTCACCGAGGTATACCTTCAGGTCACTCCATCAAGCCCGGAGGTAAGGTCTCATCCTAACTTGCAAAACGAGGCCAAACTCGGCACACCTAGTTCTACATTTCGAGGAGTTCCAGTAGCAGTCACCGAGGTACACCTTCAGGTCACTCCATCAAGCCCGGAGGTAAGGTCTCATCCTAACTTGCAAAACGAGACCAAACTCGGCACACCTAGTTCTACATTTCGAGGAGTTCCAGTAGCAGTCACCGAGGTACACCTTCAGGTCACTCCATCAAGCCCGGAGGTAAGGTCTCATCATAACTTACAAAACGAGCCCAAACTCAGCAAGCCTAGTTCTACTTCTCGAGGAGTTCCAGTAGCAGTCAGAGGTACACCTTCAGGTCACTCCATCAAGCCCGGAGGTAAGGTCTCATCCTAACTTGCAAAACGAGACCAAACTCGGCACACCTAGTTCTACATGTCGAGGAGTTCCAGTAGCAGTCACCGAGGTACACCTTCAGGTCACTCCATCAAGCCCGGAGGTAAGGTCTCATCCTAACTTGCAAAACGAGACCAAACTCGGCACACCTAGTTCTACATTTCGAGGAGTTCCAGTAGCAGTCACCGAGGTACACCTTCAGGTCACTCCATCAAGCCCGGAGGTAAGGTCTCATCCTAACTTGCAAAACGAGACCAAACTCGGCACACCTAGTTCTACATTTCGAGGAGTTCCAGTAGCAGTCACCGAGGTACACCTTCAGGTCACTCCATCAAGCCTGGAGGTAAGGTCTCATCATAACTTACAAAACGAGCCCAAACTCAGCAAGCCTAGTTCTACTTCTCGAGGAGTTCCAGTAGCAGTCACTGAGGTACACCTTCAGGTCACTCCATCAAGCCCGGAGGTAAGGTCTCATCCTAACTTGCAAAACGAGACCAAACTCGGCACACCTAGTTCTACATGTCGAGGAGTTCCAGTAGCAGTCACCGAGGTACACCTTCAGGTCACTCCATCAAGCCCGGAGGTAAGGTCTCATCCTAACTTGCAAAACGAGACCAAACTCGGCACACCTAGTTCTACATTTCGAGGAGTTCCAGTAGCAGTCACCGAGGCACACCTTCAGGTCACTCCATCAAGCCCGGAGGTAAGGTCTCATCATAACTTACAAAACGAGCCCAAACTCGGTACACCTAGTTCTACTAGTCGAGGAGTTCCAGTAGCAGTCACCGAGGTACACCTTCAGGTCACTCCATCAAGTCCGGAGGTTAGTAAAAATATAATAAACGGTACGAAATATTTTTTGTAGGTCCTATGTATTATAAAGAAATAAGAAAAGAAAAAAAATCCATAGTATCAAAATTAGTTCACTTGACTACTATTCCCGCAGCTAACCGTGCGTACACTTGTGTGTGTGAGTCGTATCAATGTAGTAATTCGATTCTATACCTATCAATTTTGAGAACGCGTCCTTAATGATTTGGAAAAAATACCTAAATGTTAAATTAAAGCATTTTCTTAATAATTTAATCTACGAGTATTTTAGATTATGTTTACATTACATAGTGAATTTAATTTGTAAAGTTGTGTCTAACGCGGATAAAAAACTAATAATTACTCAAAAGCTGTCAACCGTATTATTCTGAAACCTTCACCGTTTTAAGGATAATTAATACAGGGTGGCAGGGACATCGACGCGAAGCCGGTTACCATGGATTCAGTACATGATTCTGAAACCCCCTGCGTTGAAATTTTTCGTCGGTTATTTAAAAAAAAAACACCGGCAATCAGCTGCTCCATACATTTTGACCTACGCGGTCAAAATGTATGGAGCAGCTGATTTTTTTTTTAATAACCGACGAAAAATTTCAACGCAGGGGGGTTCAGAATGATGTACTGAATCCATGGTAACCGGCTTCGCGTCGATGTCCCTGCCACCCCGTATATTAATCTTTTAATCTACGAGTTTTATTAAAATACCTTCTGTTATTTGTATAATAAATTAATAATGCGTCAAATTGGTGACAGCGCTCCTTGATGCGAGAGTTCTATTACTGGCTGGATGTACGACGCGTTGCGTGTGCTCAATACAGAACACGCAAGCCAACCACTCAAGGTCACTGGCATGTATCTGTCTCTTAATGATTAGTAAAAGGAAAAGAGTCATCTTTCTCCAGTTTCCGTGTTTCATTTTACTGTTACAACATAACCGCTTAATTAGTACTGAGTTCATAATCATGTTCATTATCTTCAGCTCCCTTGATAAAACACACATGATCAATCAATCTGCCTAACCTTTTCCCAACTTCGGCTTCCAGTCTAGCCGGATGCAGTTGAATACCAGCATTTTACATGAAGCTACTTCAGCTCCCAGTTACTGGGTAACACGACAACACCCTTGGCAAGACCAAGACCTTTTTTTGGGCTTCTAACTTCTGTTTACCGCAAATAAACGTATTTTCTTTCTTTCTGTAACGAATGTCAAAGATTTACGAATGACAGCCAACGGCTTAATGTGCTTTCCGATATGTAATGGATGGTCACCCATCTGGTAGCTTAACCTTCGATAGACCCATGCGGCTGTTATTATTTAGCCACGAGCCCCCAAAAATAAAACAGACGTGATTGTGAACATTAATTGTACTCTTGAACAGACTAATGAGGAAAACCACAAAAATCTTGTTTTGCTGTTTTCCTCCTACGTTTATGATGTTAGGAAAAATTATGGTAAAGGTAATTTATGAATACTGACACTTGAAGGGGGTTATTTATAAACGTTGGTTTATTTTTTTGTCAGACGTTTTATACTCCAGCAGCCTATGGACAGCTTATACGCAAAGGGCTGTCAATGCTCTGCCGATCCAATACAATAATAACGCATTCAGGATGCTGTTGAGGCTCCCTCGGTACTCCCGAGGTACGCACAGATGGTTTCGCGGCAATCTTAAACAAGAAAGCTGCGTCACTGCTGCACAGAGTGCGTGTGAGTAGCAACAGCATCGAGTGTGATATCGGACAGACCGGTATGACTCTCCGTTCTTCAAACATTGTATGCGTTTATGTGTGAACTAGCATAGTTTTAAGCACAATTTACTAACAAATGGATCATGTTGTCTAAAATACATATAAATAAATAATAATAAGTTAAGTAATGATTAGCAACTGTTTTTAACCATATATTTTTGACGTTTTTATTATTATTAAGCATTTATTGCCAACAAAAAATTTCAATATTATATCTTACATTATAGAATTTTACATTTTAATTTTTATTTAACAATAAATAAGTTATTTAATTAATAATCTAAGTAGTTAAGTTAGTTGATTAGTTATTGGGCGTCGGCGTGTCTCTGCGACACGAAGGCCTCCTCCAGCATTTTCCAGTCTGCTCTTGTTTGAGTTGTTCTATACCATAATGGACCTGCAATCTTTTGGATGTCATCAGACCAACGTTTCCTTTGTCTTCCTCGTTTTCTCTTTGTTTGGAATCTAGGCGTCCACTCCGTTATATCTTTTGTCCATTTGTTCCTATTCTCTCTCATCATGTGACCTACCCACCTCCATTTGAGTTTTTTGGTACTGACTACAACATCTTCAATTTTAGTAATGTGCCTTATATCTACAGCTCTTTTCCTGTCTCTCTTTGTATAGCCCAGAATACTCCTCTCCATGGCTCTTTGACAAGTTATCAATTTTTGGTTTTGTTCTTGTGTGTTTGCCCAGGTCTGGCACCCGTAAGTTAATATTGGTAATATGCATGTGTTGTATATTTTCCGTTTTATTGCAATATTATATTGTTTACCTTTTAGTACTTCTTTGAGAGACCAATATCTCTTCCATGCATTGGCTACCCGTCTCTCTATCTCTGAGCCCATTTGGTTGTTGAAGGCAATAAGTTGGCCCAGGTATATATACGAATTTAAATTCGTATATTTTTGACGTTTAAACTATGCTAACTAGTAATGTTTATCCAAGTATACTAATCTTTATATGTATAATTCTACCGGGTCCAATTGTATTTTCAAACCATCCAGGGACCCACTCAAATATACACACAAAATTTCATCCAAATCGGTCCAGCCGCTTACTCATACAATTGGACCCGCTAGGTGGCGCTGTTCGGGCAGGACAACGTCTGCCAGGTCCGTATAATATAATATAAAAAAATATTTATATTTTTGTTTGTAATTAATAAACTCAAAAATTACTGGACCGATATTAAAAATTCTTACACCAGTATAATACTATATTATCACTGAGTAACAGGCTATAATTTATAAAGATATCACGCGGGCGAAGCCACTGACCGAAGCTAATTTATAAATAAAAGGGGGTAAATGTAACACTTAATATATTTCAGCTTGTAAATTCACACCTGGTAATTGACGAAAGTCAATTACGATCTACTTGGCGCGCCCCTGCATGAGATGGACAGACCAAATCAGGGCTGCAATTGGTTCGTGGTCCGTTCCATGCAAGAAAGCGAAACGGGAGCAGTAGTCAGAGGAATGGCGTCGCATGACTAAGCGCGACACACATCAAGATACGTCATAACTACCACGAGCGCTCTGTCAAGATTGTACTGACTAGTAATAGAGAGGCGTGCGTGCCGTCAATATAATGTCCCGAATTTGAAAGAGAATGTGACCTCCAAGTTTATTTTGGTGTTTCTTCTCAGAGGAGTCAGATAGGATCATAGGATTTATAGGAAACACAACCCTTATGTAGTTTTTATTAAAATATTATTTATGATTAAAAAAAAGGGTTTTTATAAACCTTCCTACAGAAATAAATATCATTTATTATAATATGGATGTATATTTACCTGGGTTCACCATTTCATGGTAAAAGTCTCGGAAGCCACTTTTCAAGTTGAACCGCAGCACAGTGCTCTCAGCGATCACATATTTAGTCGAAGCTTTGCAGTAGTAGTTGACGTCTATTAGATAGATGTCATCATCCAAAATGCCTATTTAATAAATTAAATATTGCATTATTATCAGGAAAAATTTTAACATATAACGCCCATATGCCATAAGGAAAGGCAGATATGTACAGAAAAGTCTAATTTTTTCAAAATTATTAACCACCTGACCCAGATCGAATTTCAAAACCTTTCTTTATTGATTTGGACTGGGCTACAAAAAAAATATTGACCACAAAAGATGCACTACATCTTAATAACACTAACATTGGTTTTTCAATAATAATTTAATAATTATCCTGTTAGAATCAAATGTATTATACCTAGACTTCCACCTATGCTCAAATCAAACCTGTTTTATTGCAGAAGCCTGTTTTTTATATAGTTAGTTTGCTCTTCTATCATACAAGATAAAGATAGGAAAGTGTGAACTTGTGACACATGCACAACTGACACAAGTGTTGCGGATATGAGGCTTATCATGTACAGTCACGAGCACCAATATGTATACACTTAGCAACTTTTAAAAGTGATTTGCTCCTACTGTGTTAATTGTTACGAATATAGTATTTTGGAATACATATTAATATGAAATAATCCTTATCTCAAAGTTGCAGTCAATATTACACGAGAAAATCACTTTTGAATTTTGCTAAGTGGATACATATTGGTGCTCGTGACTGTACACTCTCAGCACTGAGCTGAGCATTGAAAATCCAACAGCGCGCTTTTATTCAGAAAATCATTTAAGAGTTGGCCAATAGTGCAAATGGACATAAGGCCTATGGACCCACTATACCTTAAGTTTCTTACAAATAAAAACTTACTTCTATTAAAAGCCTTTGTCTTCACCATGTTCTTAATGTCCTGTATTTCATATTCAATGGCATCTTGTAGTTCCTTTTGTTGGTTTTGGATGGCAGTCAGCGGGATTCCAGTTGACGTGTACTTTGCAATCGGAATATTACGATTTTGTTTCTCCTGTTTAGCTCTTGCTTCATAACGGGCCCTGACTTGAGCTGATGCGTTCTGCATTAAAGTGACATATTATTAATTGTCATATTATTAATAATTTGCAAATATATAATTAAATGCAGATTCCCTTGTTCTATTGCGGTGAATAGATTAAGGAAGGATATATTAAGGGGAACACTCACAACTGCCCTGGTTCATTTTAAGGTTATAAATACCTAAATAAAAAGACTGTATTTATGCAGATTAATATAAGTAACAACATAATTATCATAAAAAAGGCAAATCATAGTAGAAAATAAATGCATTTGCATAAAAAATGGCAAAAAGTATTGTTTTGCAGAAAAATCCTGATTACATTTAAAAGGAGAAATCTGAATATTACAATTCAAGTAAGATCCTAACTTCTTTGACCTAGCTTTCCTAACAGCAAATGAAGTACGTACTTAACAATTATTAAAATATAGTAGCTGTAAATTGAACAATACTCTAAATTACCTATCTATATACCTTTATACCTCTCTATATACCTTTGAATTAAAATTTAGTCTAGGTATTCTCACTGAAAGAAAAGGTCCATTGTGACCAGTTGAGTAAAAACAAGAATAATATTATTTGTCCATCATTTATAGTTATTAAAATTTATGAGCAGCAGTAGCGAAGGATAATAGCTTTCGTAAACAAAACTGGTTAAGAGTAGGCCAGTATGCAGGCAGGCACGGAAAAGTAGACACAAACTGCTTATCTAAATATACAATGTTCTAGAAGGAAGTATGGCTTAGTTGTTCTTTGTTAACTATTCATTTATACAAAACAAGCATAGCTTTAATTGTATTTTGTAAAATAAGTAACAGGCAATTGTACTTAAAAAATATCGTTACCCTCCATTCAGGATCGGCTGCTTTTGAGACATCAACCAAGTTACCGTAATTGATGCCTTTTTTCTGTTGTTCGTCTTTAAAATCTTGCATGAAGTAGAAAAAAGCGTTTTTCGGCGCTTTTTTGGGCATTTTGGGTATGTTTTGAATGTACTTTCACACTGCAACTGCACGCAAGCAATCGAATATTGCTTGACTTGATCAAAGCGAAAACGAAAATCCGCCGCCGCCGGAAAATTGCACTCTTGGCAAAATAAAACTGCCGAACCCGTCTGGCGAGTCAAAAACGTCAAAAATGACAAACAAATTGACAATTTCACGCCCACAGATTAGTTATCTAGTCTTGCCACTCGCCAACGCAGATCTAAAGTCGGCTCCACACGCTTGGCACAGTCGCCAACGCAGATCTAAAGTCGGCTCCACAAGCTTGTCACTGCCAAGTACAAAAATCTGCAAATAAAAATCCACAAACGGGAAAGAAGAAACAATTTTTTTTTCGTTATGATTTTGTTTATTTTCTAGCACCCAACCAGCGCCATTATCTTAATTGTGGGACTTTAGCGGTTAAAACAACTATTATTATTTTAGTTTGTCAGGATATTTTGTTGTTTTTATATTATTTATGTTGTATAAATATGTATTTGTAATCATGTTCTCGAAAACAGTTCTAACGATTTCGATGAAAGTTGCAATATATGGGTTCACTTCACGGGAGCGAAAAATCGATCTAGCTAGGTCTCATATCTAGGAAAACTTGTTTTCTCTATTTTCATTTTTCACCCGAGCAGAGCTCGGTAGCCCAGGTACAGTCAGGTGTTCTACATTATATTACATCACAAGTGCCTGTAGGTAAAATAAAAATCACTTAGTTCTCTTGGGAGCATCACCTGTATACGAATTTCTCCCATAAAACTATTCAGGTTTCAAAAGCATAGCACAATAGTCTCGCCGAAAACACGGGTTTCCAAATTTTTTTCGGAGAGCTTTCTTCCACAGTTTTAGTCTTTTAACATCTTTGGCAAATACATGGGTCCCCTTATTTTTTGAATTACAAAGCTGCGCAACATGGCATATTTTAATAATTATGCGTAAAAGAAGTCGGTTGTTTACAAAAAATGTGCGGATAGTGACAGTGACAGCTAGCTGTCAAATTCATGAAAATAGTGTTACAGCCCAATTATACCGATTCTAAATTTTCCATAGAAACAGAGATTTCCAGTTATCTGTTTTTAAATAAGACATTTCAAAAATGTTCTTAACTAACTTTTTAGACCGTTGTATCCTGCTTATGCGTATGAAGTTTCATTAAAATCGGTTCAGTCATTTCGAAAAACAAGGGCTTGAAAGTTTGTATGAAATGCCGTACGACGTAAACGCTCTTAAAATCGATGTAAATTGGAAACAAGGTGTATTATGAGCACAGCTAAACAATGCTGGCTGGCTGTAGTGAAATTATGAAAAAGTCTGCTGAAAGGGGCTAGCTCTCTCCGTAGATGTAACCGAGGGATGAATAATGAATTCCATAATTTAAAAGATTATGTTGTTTCAAAGTGTGTCAGGGGCACTCAGGGGCAGAAGCTAGTATAGTAAATTGACTCTAGTGGCAGCCATTGCGGATTTGCGGCAAGAGCCAAGTGTGTATCCACCTTCAAAGTCGAATTTGTGTCAACTGTCAAGCTGCGAGATACGTTTTGTTAGCATGTTAGCACCTTCACACCTTGAATGTTCTTCTGACGTAGCAAGTTTGACGGAATTCAGTTTTTTTATTTTCAGTCTGTGTCATGGGGATGGTGCTTGGGTGTTGAATTGAAGGTGTGAATTTAAAAATTAATTTATCGTAATAGATCAAATACAATTTTCAAAACAATTAAGTGCTAAAGAAACTCAGAAGTGATTATTGTTGTTGGTTGATTGAAAGTTATTCCGCGCTTCTGAACAGGTATGTTTATAAATTCATAATTTTCGGGATCGAAATGTTTCTCATGAGTTAATTTACTCTTGTTTTTATGCATTTGGGAAGTTACCTACCTATAAGATATTTCTTTTATGTGTATATAATGGCAGTTATATTGTTGTCTGTTAGTACGATGGATAGATTTGATTTAAATCATCAATATCCGCCGAGCTAGGAAGTTGGTGCGCCGTCCGTTACCACTTGATGTGATAGAGTAATAATAAATATTGAGGTGGCGTGTCGTTGACTAAAACCTATTAGCGTATATATAAATATTTGTGAATGCTTCATGTCAAGCATATTTCAATATAGGTATTTGAAATGTTTAAAAGTGGCAGAGCCTTCATATTATATGTAAACAACAAATGCTTGTACTTAAGTGCTTGAATCTGTGATTTTTAATTTAAAAAGTATAATATATGGTTATTGAAGTAGAATTTGTGAACCTGTTCTGGAAGACTTGCTTTTATTAAGTAATGATTAGCGCCTGTTTAACCATACATTTTTGATGTTTTAATGATTTTTAACTTTATTATTGTTTATGAATAAAGGAATAAACCCCTTGGTGAAAAAAAGATACTCAATGCCAATATTATTAATTTAAAACTATTTAATAAATGACTTAACATACCTACAGATAATAAAACAATCTTTGTCATTATTATGAATAGTACTTACTTAAATATAAACTAAATACTCAAAAAAAATTACAACTCACTTTTAAAAAAAGCACTAGAAAGTGAAAAATTACTGCCGTTGTCTTTGTACTTTGCACTTTATATTTGTAGTATCTACCCCACACAAAGTCGATTATCACATTATCACTACCTGCTATATTGTAACAGTGACAGGAAGTTATTATAACATCATCCACAGACTAAGTGGGATAAATACGTATTATTGAAGCTAACTCAAAAAAGTCCCCAAGCAAAGTTAATAAAATTTATATGGGACCACCTCTGGAGTATGACCTACCAAACAAAAAAGAATTATCAAAATCAATTCATAATTGGCGGAGTAATCACGTAACAAACACAAACAAAAGTCTAATTGAGAACCTCCTCCAGCAATGATTTAATTACATCAGTAATAATAAAACAAGTATTATTGTTAGTAAAATTATAAGGAGCGCCAGAGAAATATACAGGGTCTAATTAAATTAGCTAACAAAACTTCGCAGACGTGATGGGTATCAATATCTATCATGACTATTCATGACAAAATAAAAAAGCCTTGCTGATTTATTGGAGAAATTGACAAAAAAAAAAAATTAATAGAAAATCAATTCATTTGCCAGATGATTTTTTGACTATCAAAAGGAACACATTGTATAAAGACAGCTAACATTATTCTCATTTATCATAGATAAAAAAACAAGTCAAGTCATTTATAATCTCCTCTACATCAAAGCAAAACTTAATAAAAAAACACAAGTTAAATGCGAAATATGCGATAAGTGTTTATGTTTTATTAAGTTGAATGTTTACTAACAACTCTGGATTTTCCGCAATAAAATGATTATGCTAGTATTATAAATGCGAAAGTGTGTTTGTTACATTTTCATGCTAAAACGGCTGAACAGATTTGGATAAAATTTGGCTCATGGGTAGACCGTGACCTGGATTAGGAAATAGGATACTTTTTATCCCGATATTCTCACGGGATCGAGACTTAACGCGGGTGAAACCGCGGGGCGCAGCTAGTTAGCCGAAGTTTGCACGGACGTAATAAAATCGCGTCGATTTTTTTTCGCGTATTGGTTTTTCGACGCTCTGCTTAGCGCCGAGAGTTGAATATCCAACAGAGCGCATACAGCGCGTATCCCAGCGCGTCTAGAAAATACACTGTATATATGATATTCAACTCTCGGCGCTAAGCAGAGCGTCTTAAATCCAATACGCGAAAAAACATCGCCGTGTGTACATCGGCTTAATATGTTTACTGTTCACCATGAGTAAGAGCACAGTATAAAAACCTACAGTAGGACATCGACTTTGATCTCGTTGTAAATGCCGACAACGTGTAGGCATTGTCGCGACAGCTAGCAGTTCGGGAACGCGCTACCCCCGTCTCGCCCCTCACGCCCCGCAACGTAAGCAGTTCGGTACCCGTCTCGCCCCGCACGATTGCTCTGTCTAGACTCTAGACGTCTTTGTGAAACGACTGTATGATGTTTGAGACTGTGGTAATAGTCTGATATTGTTTTATGTAAGCAGTTCTGCTGATCCTCTCTATAGGCTGGCTACTTACTATTCATCAACATTGTTAACATTCTCCTGCCCTTATCCCAATTAATTTGTGGTTGACGCAACATGTCCCTTTCTTCTATACTTCTCTATTAGTCGTCATCTCGGTAGTCACCCCCTTTCTAGCCATATCATCTTTCACGCAGCTACCTAATGATTTTGCTAATGCATTACTTTTAAATACCTTCTTTAAAGATAATGACTACTTAGGTTAGACTTAAAAAAAGTTATAATAACTATGTTCATATACACATTCAAGGTCTACAATTAAATAGCACTCAACATAATTATGCTCTGAATCTCATATCATGGCAATGTTATTAGTTATCAGTAAATCAAACAATATTATGTGTGGCATTGGTTCACTAATAAATTATATCAGCAATTACTTAACTGAACATGCAACTAATTTTGTACCTACAATAAAATAATGACTAATATTTGTATAATTCAGACAATTTTTGGTATTTTTTTTATTAGTTGAATATCTAGTAGTATTTTAATAGGTTTCTTTTATTTTTTTGTCCTTTACGGGGAAGCTCTAAGTACAGGAAAATTATTATTGATTGGTAGCAAAGCCTTCCTATTGTGTTATATTTTTGCAATAAAAAGTATCCTGTCCACTACACAGCCTAATAGCTCTGCAGTCCGCTGATTCGTGAACGCTGACGGCGTCCCGCCGCTCATTCGTCATTGCTGCCAAGATGCGCTTCTATAGGCGGGCTATCTATACAGCACGACGGCACGAGCATGTCGGTGACGCGAATCTTATAAGTTTATCTCTCACCAAAAATCCTAAAGTTTCACTCCAATAACATCAAATTCTGCTTGGTAATTTAGCCATGACGAGCTACTAAACAAACCACCCATCCTAACAAATTATTATAAATGCGAATGTGAGTTTGTTTGCCAAAGCGGCCGAACGGATTTGGATGAAATTGGGCACATAGGTAGATCATGACCTAGATTAGGACATAGGATTAGGGCTTTTTATCCCGGCGGTACACACGGCTACACATCAAGCTATACATTTCCAGTTTATGTTGATCTCGCATTGTATAGGATTTCCGTACAATGTGAGTTCAGCTGATACTGGAAATTTATAGCTTGATGTGTAGCCGTGTGTACGTTCCCGTGGGATAATTTCCGACATGCATGCGGTCTAGTTTATGTTATTACTTAGGAACAATTAGGAAAGTCTATTAATTCAATCCTTTTCTTTGCCTCGCCGCCAACTACATACATTATGATGAATGGTACTATCATTATTATTTGTTTCCTCGTCCATGACAATGTTCTGTTAGGTCATGTTTTTGTGTTGAATATAATGAAACAATTATTATTATTCTTTGCGATATTATGTTGATATGAACCATATCAACATTATTGTCAGTGTACTGTACTCAGTTCACTGCTACAAAAGATACTGGGTAAAGGCCTCTCCAATCGAATGCCATTTTACTTGATCCTTGGTTGCTCCCAGCCACATATACTGGGTTACTGGTTGCTGGTTATATCGGCAATCCGTTAAGGGTAGCCGACATTCTTAATGGATTGCCGACGTATAATGCCAATAACTCTGCATATATTATGTATAAGTATATATTTTTTAACCTTCATTTGTCCACTGCTGGGCAGAAGTCTCTCCCACAGCTTTCCACACTTCCCTGTGTGTTGCCTTCTCCGACCATAAACGCCTCTTTAGAGTTGTCACGCAATGGGAGTCGGAAGACGGCCGTCGTCGTCGACGGAGGCCTACCCACATGAAAGAAAGGATCAAGGATGTCCACTTGTCACAGCGCGTAAACGGTATAAAGCTCACGATTCTACAATGATAACATTCTTCTCTTCAGACGCACATTTGCGTACGGTTTTACACACGTGTTTGTTTTACAACTCGAGTCGTATATTATGCAAATAAACCTCCAATAATTTGGCCGTCGTTTGTCCGAAACAAGTCAGATAAACTTGCAAGAAACACCGGTCCTTGGGTTTACATTCTTTCATAACACCAGGTTGTATCTGTAGGCACCTCTTATTCTCGCAGAAGAATTAAAATTGTAGGTATGTCGGCTTCGCTCTCACAGTGATAGTGTCAGCAAAAACGGTGTCTTTGAATCTCGTATTACCTGAATTTCTGCTCGCTGTAATGACACATAATTGCATATCTGAGCGTTCTCGTAACTGGCTGCAAGTTGCAATGTTTATACTTTCGTCAAGTTTTTCGTGGAATGACAACAGGATAGGAGACTGGATTTTTAAAACTAAGAAAGCTTAGAGAAATATATTGACTGGCTCCTAAACAGCAAGGCTTCCAAGCTCGTAAATCTACTACCACTAATTTGGTTCACTACATCAACGATATTGCTAAATCTCTGGATTCTCGTGTACAGGTTGATTCCATTTACAAAGATTTCAGCAGTGCTTTTGATTAGGTTAATCATAGTATACTTTTAATGAAGCTGGAATATTTTGGCATAAACGGTCAACTGCTCAGGTGGTTCGCTTCCTACCTGACGGGGTGGAAGCAGAGAGTGGTTGTGAGAGGATACGAATCACTGTTCTACTCTTCCACATCCGGAGTACCAGAAGGATCGCATCTGGGGCCGATCTTATTTCTTATATTTGTAAACGACGTGTTTCCACAGTTCGACACAGCAAATGTTCCATGTTTGCTGATGATTTGAAACTTTACAAAGAAATTAAAACGGACTTCTTCAGAAGGATTTCGATGCGATACATGAATGGTGTCGGTTAAACATGATGCCCCTTAACGTAAGTAAGTGCTATCACGTCACGTTTACGCTTAACAAAAATGTAGTACCTTCGTCTTATAGATTAAATGGAGTTTTCTGCAATAGGTTGACACCATGTCACCATTCATGACTTAGAAGTCCAGCTCGACAGTAAACTTTCGTTCATTAACCACATCGACCTAATTGTACCCAAAGCGACAAAAATTGCAGGTTTTGTGAAGAGAACTTGCTCGGAGTTTCGGTCCATATCGAACCTAAAACTCCTTTTTGGAAGTATGAGTATACTAGATTAGAATATACTAGATGGATTACGCATCTCCGGCATGGAATCCTACATATCGCGTCCATGGCAATAGGATAGAACGTATACAGAAGGCCTTCACCAGGTATCTGCGCTTCAGATGTTCTAGTTGCGATCGAGACTATTCGAGACACCAGTTATCCTCAAAGACTCAACCATTTCAATATAATATCTCATTAACAACGTAGAAGTCTCTCCGATCAGATATTTATTTTTAAAATTATCCGTAATCGGTCCGATGTTCCGAAGCTATTATCTGAACCAGGCGCAACTAGACACTATAACTAGATGTGTACGCAGAACTATTAATCTGTGGCAGTACAGATATACTATTTATGTCCTCATGAAGAACAAACCTTGGCCGCAGTGTGAACTGATTTTTATTTAATTATAATAAAATCCACAATAGCAGCAACATTGACATCTTTGCCGACACTTTTTACCAATTCCGTAAAAAACTTATGATCCCCAACCATTCGTAATTCGTATAATTTGATCACGTTTATTGCAGTCGTCTTACATTAATAATCATTTATAATAATACATTATTATTGTTTAATTAAGTAAATCTGATGTTGCAGTTTCTTTTATATTGTACTCCTATGGTTATGTAGCTATTATGTATAAGTTCTTTCATGTAATATGTTATTTTTTAGTGAATAAGTTGTTGGAGTACCTATACAAAAACAAATAAATATCTCCTCTGGCTCCTAAAAAGTTCCGTATTTACCGCTTCAAGAAAACTGTTCAACGTCCTCCTGCCTACCTCAACCAATTTATTTGAGATTGGCGTAATCAGTCTTCTTCGTCTACATAATTATATATCTTCATTCTTCACCTCTACCCTCATTCTGCTATTCAACAAAATGGTTGGTGAGAACAATTTTACAAATACCAACTCAAGATTACAAAAGGTTATAGATCCCCTGATAAAACCTCTTTGTCGCTATTTTCAACACCACAGAGCTGCAGTTCCAATAATAGCTAATGTATATTCAAATCAAAGCTGTCCAGATGATTTACGAAGTCCCCTCAGCCTCAGGATGCTAATAGAATCGCGGGAGTTCTATTATTAACCTAATAATAACACCGGTGCGCCTACTCTTTGTTTACTCTATAATGTAGGCGTCAAATCAACAGTTGACTGGACTCGCTACGATATGAGATTAACTCTTAATTCATTTGTGATGGCACCCACTGTAGTAGCAATCCTAGACTTCATGTGTCTCTGCCTCGGAATAGTATAAAACCAAGTTGTTCTATGTATTCGCAGATCGGTCCAGTCCAGAATCAATAGCCTTTTGCCAACTACGTTAGGGTCGGCTTCCAGTCTTTCCGCATGGAGCTGAATACCTGTATTTTACATGGAGCTACTGCCTATCTGACCTTCACAACCCAGTAACTGAGTAATACGATACCCCATGGTAAGACTGGTTGTCAAACTTTCGGGCTTCGGACCAGAATTACTTGATGGATTTTGGTGTGGTTTTCGCTATTATTTGGATGATTTCTCGAAAAAGGATTACATTGATACCATTATAATTGCCGTAAAGTTTAAATTTTATTTAACAGGGACTGTCTGTGGCCCAAAGAAACCTTGGTCGTGTAAACTTTTTGCTGCTTGTGAGAGAGCAGAATGCTCTTATGACCGATCCTTGAATACTTAACTACTAACCGGTATTTGGGCTTTGAGGTGTAAACGAGTATCTTATAATGCGTTTAGAATCTGTTCAAAATACCGTTTAAACGGGATTGTTAGATGTTTAGACGACGGACATTAATCGAATGCCAGTCGTGTCGTACGTAGCCGTAATAGCCCGTCGCGCGACATATCCGACCTGCACCTGCAGCGCTAAACTACATGTAGTTTATGCCCTGCGTGATAATTAGGCCACGTTCCCATTAGCCTGGAACGGCTGTTTAGGCGGGAAATAGCGTCCGTATATCATTATATAGCGGGTGTTTTACCGGAACGCTTTAACGGCCGGAAGCTGCTTGCAAATGGTCATAAAATTTACTATTCACTTGGTTTTGGACGTTTTGCTGGTCCAGTTTTAGCGTTATGGCCGTTTTTCGCGAACTATCTCTGAATTCTAAGTAATTAAATTCTGTTTTTGATCACACTGATTGGGAATGGTGTCTGAGAGTATATACTTTGAAATCAGTCAGTACAATGTCATTGCTTCACTAACAAAGCAAAAAAATAATTAAATGAGTAATTTTCAAAACTGTTTTTAAATAATGCAGCGTCCAAACAATTTCAGCATATTTATAATAATCGTTGTGACTGATCAAACCACTATAATTCCAAGGTGACATGAATTACAAGATAATCTTTTAACTCCGTGGTTTTTTCAGCAGGATTGAAGACTCATGTCACTTTATGTGGACGGATTAGTGGATTTAGGTGAAGGAAATTCTATACACGTATGAATTAGGAGCATGAAACAACAGAGTAAGGCAAACAAGCATAACATGTTTCTCGGAAATTCCATTTCTTACCCAAACACGTAAAGGTTTGTTACACGATTTATTAGCTGTGTGGTGTTGGTTATCAATAGGACATTCTGCCATTCCTTGTGCGTGTCGTACGAAGTGACTGAGAGATTATAAACGATATGCAGCACCATCTGACTATGCATATAGTGTCGTATTCCTTTAAAAGGATCCCTAATAAACCTCCCCTAGCAACGACTGCCAGAGTGCCAGACGAAAAATGGCGCCATCAGACGGAGTGGTGCCTATTGTTCTATACAGCTTTGTTTTTAATTAATGGTAGGTACGTGTTACTGTGGTAAATTATTAAGTACCCGAATATCAAGGCTTTTGGAAAGGTATTAAAGCCCTTAATAGTGTTTTTATGGCTTTACATTCCAATTTCTGATAATGTGCCAGATAAGACCATAAAATATTTACTTTTAACATGTTTGCCGGTACCTGTGTCATCAAGCATGACATGTTCCACTCTCATGACTGATGGGCATAATCAGAATGTTCACCAACTTCCATGAAACATTCCAATAAGTCTTTATCGTGCGGTGATAAAGTTGAAATTTGATTAATCTGTCGTAAACAAGATATTTGCGTATTCAGTAATGCATATGATAATGTAAAATGGCTCGGGTTTATCATAGGAGTAATTGTTTCCACTCGTGTACAAGGATGCTATTCGAAGTTGGTAGAAATAGATTGTTTACATATACTTGTGGTTTATAGTTTTCGCACCGGTAAAAGAGAACATTTTTAACAGAGATAGTGAAAACTCTTGCACTTTTTATGCCCGTCTGGGACTGAAAGAAAAACGCCACAAACAGGTGTATTCAATGCATGCCATTCCGCGGGAGTTTTGTGAAAATGAGATGCTTGGAAGCAATATTTTAGCAGTCTGCTGCTGTTTATTTATGTTTTGACTCTTCTATTAGGTCTGTAGCTTTCGTTTTCAGTGCTTTTGTACACGAGTGGTTCCTGTAAGTCATACCTTTACATAACAATGTTTTGTGAAAAATGATCATGTTGCTGCATAAAAACTACTTACCTACCTTGGTAGTTAAGGGGGATGCGGCTAAGGTAGCCCGCGAATCCAATTTCCTTACGTTTTTTGCAATTTGCAGGTCAGTGTCAGGTTGTATGTTGAGACCGTAACAAGTATAACTTTACAGAATTTCAATAATTAGAATCAGCAATACAACTCCTTATGTTAGAATTGGCGGGACGAATGGGCTCTGACCCCCTCAAACGTCTTGATTTCATGAAATAGTCTTTCAATAGGGTAATATGAACCTTTTAGAGAATAATTGTATTGATGATTTGAATTTCGCGAGCTACCTAGACGCTGAGTTCAATGTGCGGATCAGTTATTGAAAAGGTCATACAACTATATTTGATAATAATGATTGAAACTAAACAGAAGTGTGATATTATTCGAGTTCAAAAATGGGTTATCGATTTGTTACGAAACTTTTATGATCAGATATTATGAGCTTTTAGTATTCCAATCTTGATAAGAGTATGTATGACGCATGAAAGTTGTGATTACGTTAACTTATTCACGAGTTTAACAGAAAACAAGGGTTGGGTTTAGAAACTTGCCGCCTCGCTAGAAAGAATGTGACGTTATTTAGGGGTTCTGGAGAGTCTCCCGAACCCTCCACAACAATTTATTTTTGCCGTAGATGTTTTAAAGGGATCAGGAGACCCTCTAGAACCCCCAAATAACCTCCTATTCTTTCTAGCGAGGCGGCACGTTTCTAAACAATAACCGAAAACAATGACCAATAAGTATCGGAATGATTATCAGTTTTGTAGCTGAAGCTTCCTTCAGTGATCATTGAATGCGAGGCTTTACCTGAGGAACTTGTCAGGGCTGGCCATATAGGCTTTATTCCAGACATAAGATCAGAAAAGAAGGATGAGTGTGTGTATAGTGATGGTTACCAGAGGGTGTGCCTTTTGCCATTGAGCCTGTCACCCATTGTGAAATAGATATCTAGGTAGATTATCTTGTAATGCGCCAGCTGGTTGGATAGTAGCTACGTTTTATCTATCTTTTTCAGAATATTTGCCAGTCGGCGGCATGTAACTACACTCCCTACTGAAGGCTCATTTTGTACCAATAACCATTCGTATTAAAACCTCTTATTATTCAGATGGTTGTGCAAGTAAGCGGGTATTATTAATGAAGAAATAAAATTATAATATATTATTTTAATTTAATAATCCTGCTTAGACCTAAATGTCCTTGATGTGTCTGTTTGCAGTCATATATAAACTTGTTTTTTTTTTTTTATTACGACCAGTGTATTCATTATGAATTTTGATTTTTAATTAACCAAACTGGCTCCTAAATCTTCTAAGGCAGCGATACTCAAAGTGTGCTCCGTGGAGCCCTGGATCTCCTTAAAGCCTCTGTGGGGAGTCCGCGAAAATATTAGCCTATGTCCAGCAGTGAATGTTGACATTGCTTTGTGGTATTTTAGTTGCTTCAGAATTATGATAATCTCGTACCTACGAATAGTCTCCATTTTTTTTTAAACTGTTTCTATTTTTGCCATAATATTTTATTAAATCCTATTTCCAACAAGTGGCAGCCCTAGTGAGGAAAGTTGAAGTCAGAGTATGCGAGTGTTATTTGCCCCACCAAAATCAATTAGTGGAATACGGTGGACGACAACACTGTGAACAATCCACTTTATTCCACTGGTAGGAGATTGGTGGGGCTTGACCCGACCTGATCCCACCATCGCCCTTTTATAACCGGACTACCAGGCGTACTGCAGGGACCATCCGCACTTGGTTGATATCCCTCCCAGTAGTTCTCAGCGCTTCTCCTCCACATTTGTAATGCGCCCAGCCAAAGTGTGGAACTCTGCCACCGTCTGTGTTCCCTTCCACATATAACCCGTCTGTCTTCAAAGCAAGAGTGAACAGGCATCTTCAGGGCACGCTCGATCCATCATAGACCTCATCCATCGTTTTCCATCAGGCGAAATCGAGGTCAAGAGCAGGCCCATTCACAATAAAAAAAAAAAAGAAGTGGAATAATACATAAAACGCGGTTATTTTTTTAGGACTGTCTAATATTCGTTTTCCAAAAGGGTTCCGTCGCTAAAAAGTTTTAGAACCGCTGTTCTAAGGATTTAAATCCAAACAAAGATAGTCGTGGACATTTCTATTATGCAAAGCTTGAATTGAAAAATCTGGTTCGGATCTATATAAATTGCGAAAGGCAAATGGCATTCAGTAGCTCGGACGTGCAGACAGCTTGCCCGGCGGAGAATGCAATAGTGGAGACGGAATCTGCCTTCAAGCTGCGTTTTACGACTAAGGCTTAGAAACCGATGAAAAAACGATGGAAAAGGTTTGCGGAATATATTGAGAAATTAGTGGTGATGATCATGATCCGCGATGTTACCTTCTTAATGTACCTGGAAACACATAACAAAAGATAGTTCCCACCACATCCTTCCCTTAATAATCACAAAGTTATGCCAAACTTTAAAAAATCTGAAGTCTTTCTAAACTGACACTAGCCGCTTATAAATAATTAGTAAAGCTCGTTTTTTTTTAAAGGGGGCTGACGTTTTTATTGTAGGCAGTTTTGTAATACTTTAATCATTATTGTGTAGATAGAAGAATGAATAGTTTATTTACTTTAGAAGGGAAGTTTATGAAAGCTTGTTTTTAAGCTATTGCATAGCTTCTATCGCGGGCCTTGAGCGTGGAAACCTAATCCAGAAATTCCGTAACGAAAATACGAGTACCTAAGGAGAGTGTTTTGTATTGAAAATTATGTTTAACTGCTTGACAACAAAGTTCAAATTTACTTAGACGAATGATCCTTGACCATTAATATTTAGTTAAATTAAAACCTTTTTATTAGTTTGATGTTCCCATTACGTTGTGTCAAGTTTAAAAAACTATAAATGTGAATAACAGTTCCTGTCAATGTCATCATTGCTATTTCTTGTATTCGGGTTAATATTTTACAATTGCATAAGTTGATAAAAAATGCTATGCAATAGCTTTGCCGCGGCAGTCCCCGAGTGCCACACGTCTTTTTTAAATACTATAGTAAAAAAACACGATTCTTGTATGTGGAACCCCTTTAATTTTTTTTTTATTTGATTATAGTTTTTGTTTCAACAAAACAAAATAAAATAATGGTTTATGGGAAAGAAAGAGGTGTTATAAATTCAATAAAAAAAAAAAAACCGGAGTAACCTAAACCCTAGGCTAGCGTTTCAACTAGGTAGAGGTAGCGCAACAATATCTCAGCAAAATGTATAAAAATTCTAAGCATGTCTTAGGACTGGTCTTGTCTTTAGTACCTTCAAGAGGCAAAGGCCCCGGTCTCAAGAGGTCGAAGATTAATTCAGGATCTTATATTGCTACGCTTCACTGCACCGACCTAATTTTCTCAGCTGATTCAATTTGCGTGAGAATTTTATCTGATACAATGTCTTCCCATTGCCAATATTTGTCTAGTCTCATCCGGCATAGAAAAAAGATAGTATATATTAATTGTATTCGTCTGCAGATTCAATTATGACTCATAATATTTTTCGTCACTGTCCAGTGTCCATTCAAAGACGTAGCTATAATAAATATTAATATAAATCATTGCTACATATAGGGCATATTACGATATATTTTCCATAGTAATCTTCGAGCGAACTCTGACGGAGCTATAATATAAATTTCTATTACGTCACCAAAATATGTGGATAGATATAGCAAGACATATATTAATATATTAAATATATAGTATGGTATATTAAACCGTAGACCAAAGGAGGGCAAAAATATTTATATTAAAGTATAGCTGGTGCATATGCGTGGTGGCTTATTAGTACAGTATATTATAATAATATATATGTATTATAGCTACGTCTGTGACGGTCTTCAAGGTATATTTTTCGAGAAACTTGTGTAAACTTCATAATTTATTTCTGTCTTATAAATATAATACAGGCACAGTTGTCAATAGTGACGAAGTGCAAGTCTAAGTAATTACAGTTTGCGTCAAATAACTTTGCCGCTCTGAAGTTAGGTTGCCCATGCGTACTGGCATGCGTGCAACTGTTTTATAAGGCAGATTTACTACTGCGCAGTCATTATTTTGTAGTCTACTTCAGAGCGGCAAAGTTATTTGACGCGAACTTTATATATCGTGCAAGTGGTTGTGATGTTGTGAAGCATTCAGAGGTGCTATGAGGAGAGGAACTATGTGATTAGGATTGGCTTTGAAAGTATTAGGACGTGTAATAAATTGTTCAATGTAGAGTCAGCTTTTCTACAATTCCTCGAACCAACGTAACATGCACTCATACGACAGTACAAGCTTTGCATACAGTTCTAAACAGGAAACTTGGTGTATAAAATAACTCTGTTCGCGGTAAAGCTAATTTCGTTTGAATAATCAACGATCAAGCGTTAATATCTCTCGTATGTGGCAATTCTTGGGAACAGCACGCGCAAAAACGTGGGTTTTGTTTACGTATTGTTTAATATTTCGACCTGACCGAATGAAATGCTTGAGAAAAGGTATCGGAACGCAGGAACATGACCACGTAGTCAGTAATAACACCGTTCACCGTGCACTGTCCATTCCAGTATACGTATCAGGCAGAACTATTAAACAGATCAGTAATACATCAATTGATTTTAAAATGTTCCATAAACATTTTTGCCCGAATCGTGAGCGTTTATGTAAGTAAAAAAAGATCCGTTGCCTAGCAACCGACAAAGTAAAATATCAAAATAAATAATCTTTGACGTTTACGAGAAGATTGCGAGGTAAGAAATTTTACCCATATAGATGGGTAAAAAAAAGCAGTCAAAACATACTTCACGAAAAGTGTTTATTCAAAAATGCACAACGTTAATGTTCAAGTTTTCACTTCTGCCGGCACTCCCGGAGTGCAACCCGTTGTTTTTTTATGGCTCTGTACGTGTTTTATGGTGAAATTAGCTTTTGTGTACCTAGTAATATGTTATTTAGACAAGAACTGAATAGACGTAGACATGTTGTATGCCGAGTTTTCACGACATAATTTACTATGTCGTCGACCCTTCTTGCTGTCAGTCTTCCTACGTTCCGTATCTGTGTACCTACTTATCACTCAAGTCCGACAGTCTGTGACGACATAAACGCGGGGTGCCAAGCTCAGCCAGCGGAGCAGAACAACCTGAACAATCTCTTTGCTAACTTTTTTTGTTTTAGTCAAAAATAGGCACTATCCTCATCACACATTTGCCTTCCTTACTCCGTTGCTGCAGTGACTTTAAATGTGTCTTGTCTTCCGATATGACGATACGATAGAACTCCGTTCGATCTTTGGCTGACATTGGCCTAAGAAAATACTGCTTCGTTTAAGTTGTGGGTTCCATGGATTTGACCCCTGGTCGGTAAAAATTTTCTACGTTTTTCTATGAGAGAATTCTCCTCATCGAAAAACCTGGTCACTAATAACTGGAAGCCTGCATTTGTGCGTAGAAAATGGCAATATCCTCTCCATATACATGGGCAATGCAAGCGTGAATTTAAGTTTATTTTTAGACTATAGTAATTGTTTTCTTTGTTCCAGATCCTCACGATGCTCCAGCACTGACGGCCTGCCGCAACGATGCCGCCGCGACAATGAAGCACTACACAAGTGGGCCCGTGACTGTCAATGACTACTTTATGATGTACCTAGCGAGATGGAAGCGCGCCGCTGTTGTGTTGCTGTTCATTTGGGTCGTCGTCACTTACCTTGTTATATCGCCGCTCAGGTACAAAGCTAGACCTACAAACCGAATTCGCAGTAGTGTAGTCAATTTAGATAAAGGATGCCTTCAAGATCTCTATGTTTTCGTGGTGCTCTCGCGCATATTTGTGTCCAAACATTGAGCGGCAATCGTGCACGGCTGCAGCGCGCGAACGCTTCTGCCTACTTGCCGCGCACAATCATTTTTAGGAAAAAATCGTCACTTTGTGTCTGGACTCTGGACGTATTAGAGGCTAGGCAGATTGATATAGCCAACTGAATTGCGCGGCATGTCACGGATGTGCCGCGCAGTACTGCCGCTCAAACATTCGTTGCTTTGGTCCTAACTAGAGCGTGGCAGAAATGTGTCCAGCAAACGCTGCGTGTTGCTGCCGCGCTCTTGCCGCTCAATGTTTGGACACACCTTTACCAGAAAAAAAAAGCTTATTCTGACTGGCTAGCCAAACCTCATATTTGCGAGGCCGTTGAAGGAAGCGGGCCCAAAGGTGATACTTTGTAGTTATAGTAGGATAATTGCGTGCCAATGGAGTCGAAGCTTTGCTTTTTTGACCTGGGAAAAACGTAGTGTAGACTGTAGATCATAGTTTGTAAGTACTTGTTTAGTCTTATTTCCAATCCTTTTGCAATTTTCTTAAGTTACTTTTTTCTGCATTACAGCATCAAGGACGGGTAAGCTAATATCAAGTTAAACTTGTGTGGCAGTTGCTGTTTTGTTTTGTATAATATTCTCGCTTCGTTTATTCATGTGTTGTTGGTTTGTGTGCAACTAAATATTGTTTCACCTTGTCGTTGATGTTAAGGATAATTCAATGTCAAAAACTGACGTCACCCTACAATAATAAAATTCTCAATTAAGTATGAAAGGGGATTTAATGGGATAAGCAGGAGCTGCTTATCCCATTAATTCTCGCATCCTTATGCGAGTCCATCCTCTTCATCTATACTTCTATGCTAATATTATAAAGAGATAAAATTTATGTATTTGTTTGGTTTTTGATTTTTGAAGTATTAATAATACCATAGTAACTTTGTACAATGCTCCAAGATAGGTTTGTCAACTGTATAATTATGTACAGTTCACTTCAAATACTTTTACCGCTCTGAAGTAGGCTACAAATCACTGCGCAGTAGTCAATCTTACTTAGAAAACAGTAGCGCGCATGCCAGTGAGCATGCGCAGCCTAACTTCAGAGCGGCAAAGTTATTTGACACGAACTGTATTCATTACTAGCTTCTGCCCGCGACTTCGCCCGCGTGAAATTCTGGCCCCCAACCCACCGCGTCGCGTCGCATCGCCCGCCCGCGCTTTTATTTCGTTTTCAATTTGCGTTCTTTCTGACCTTTTTTCTTTTTGCTCGGCTCCTAAGGATCGTAACGTGTTGTTATATAGCCTAAACCATCCTCAAAAATTGCGCTATCGGGCTATCCAATGCATAACGATTTTTTCAAATCCGACATGTAGTTCGAGACGTACCCCGTACATACCCCGTACATACAAACAAACAAAAAAAAGTATAGATGTATAGATTTTGGTTTTCCACATGTTCATTGTAAGGGGTGCTACACATTTGTTCGGGTCGGCACATTCATTTGCTTCTGCAGTATTTGTTGAACAACAAAGCGTACCCGAAGCAATTCCTACACGGCTTTCATTTGGCTCGTGCCGATCGGCAAAATTCGTTCGGCTACTACCCTCACTCAAGTTCGGGTCGGCTCGGCACAATTCAAGCTAGCCAAACGGCTGTTCCCCGAACATTATAATAATCTACAAGTATTCGATTTTACCCGGCTTAAGTGTGCCGAATTATGCCGATCCGCGACCCGAACATGTATGTAAAAAACCTAAACTATTTAGAAACACTGCAATGCTCACAATCATTTGTTTTTCAGATGCAGTGGGAGCCAAGATGAGGTATCAGAATTCCAGGAGAGGTTAAAAAGAGTGTCGTCACAGTTGGATACCTTGAGGCAGCAGCACAGTAATCTTATATCACAGATTAAAAAGTCTTCTAGGTAAGTGAACGTTTATTTTGATGCTTCATCTACATAATGGGCCCTGCACAATTATAATATATGTAAAAAAGGTAGATAGATTACCCTGTGATTATCTACTTTCTTATTTGCAAAATGTGACAGACAGACTGAGTCACACCATAAGGCTGCCTGTCCACTGGAGCGGAGAGGAGAAAAGAGGAGCGGAGATGTGCCAATATTAACCAATAGAATCTTGACTCAGGATCACTGATCTAAACTCAGGGGCGGAGTCAAGATTCTATTGGTTAATATTGGCACATCCCCGCTCCTCTTTTCTCCTCTCCCCTCCAGTGGACAGGCAGCCTTAGGGTTCCTTTTTATTACCATTTTGGTACGGAACCCTAAAAGGAGGATGTTAGTCCGAGGTATATATTCTTTATTCAGTACACGGTACACACCAACGCTTCGTTTCTGGATGCAGTAGAGAGTGTAATTCATAAAGCCCGTTGTAATTCATTAGACTATTGTATTTTAGTTTGACCTTTGTCAATATGCCGATAGTGAGATAGTGTAATATTTATGTCGATACTCGATAGTGATCGAGACATAGTATTCATCTATCGACTATAATTTATCAATAAATTATTTCAATTTGTAGCGTGTCGTCTGGATGGTTATTTATGAGCCCCCCGACTGTCAAAAGGTTAATGAAAATATTTTAATCTGAATTTAACAAATTAATTACTAAAATAATTAGTGTTTCGGTCTGTTTCACAAACTCCGGATAATTTCCAGTCAACTTAACCGGTAGATAATTTGGTACACATTTTGTTAAATTTTTTCACATCAGTGGTAAACTAAAGCGCGGCAGCGCTACGAAATTTGTCCTTACTTAGGACATAAAGGCGCTATCAATAGCATTGTTTCTTTCTGTCTTTTCTTTCTTCGTCTTTTCTTTCTTCATCTTTTCTTTTTTTTATGTGCGGTCGACTGTACCTATCCGGACATGAAACAGGCCTTTAAAGTTGTAAACGTTGTTTGAATGTAACTTAACAATTCGTAAACTGTGTAGTTTAGCTTGTAAGGGGTGTGTTTTTTTATTTTAATATTTATCCGCTATCGAAATACACAAGGTTTTTTTAATCAATTTGGGGAAGTTGATAGTAAATAGTTATCGAGGTATCCGTAGATTAGTTAGTTACTTAAGGAAATACTTCTAATTAGTATTTCGTTAAGGTAATTCAAATTTTAAAAGTAAATGTTGTTTGTTATTTCCTTATACGGTGTAAATGTCACCGTCTACTGAAATTAGTAGGATTATAACGATTTAGTAACTCTTTGGACAATTGTGTTAATTTTGCTTAAATAACCAATGAATTTTGAACTAATGATGTATGATCAAAATAATCTCCATCTCATTAATATCTAATGACTAAAAAACGGTTTGGCTTAGTTTTCGAGTTGGAATTTCAACTCTTGACTAAAAATGTATGAGAACAACCTGAACTGTACCGGCTTCCTGTTACTTAATTTTGAAATACTAACTTTTCATAACTTTCCAGCCTAAATGGTAACCTGAAGGACATAGACACTGGGTCCCTGTTCCTAGACGGGGGACAGGGGCCAACGGAAGACTACGAGAATCTCAGAAGGAGGATATTCTCCAATACTAAGGAGCTTTGGTACTATGTGCACCACGAGCTGACTAAGGTGATACAGGAAGATAATAAGGCGGAGAAGGTGGAGACGATTTTGGAGCAAATTGGTGAAAGAAAAAGGTTGGTTTGTTGTTGGTTTTTTTAAGGCGAGTGAATTGCACGACTCGTAATGCGAAGCATTAGAGTGTGCTCTACGATCGAAAAATATTTTTTGCCCCATTTCTGCAACTGTTATTATTGTTACACTCCTGCTAGTACACAGAACCTACTTAATTTATATACCATTGTATAGATAATTAAATGGAGATTAATCCTGTACTTTTTACCAATTGATTTAATGCAAGAGAAATGAAAAAAACATCAAAATTGTTGAAAAAAAATTCCTGTCAATTTATGAAGCTTGAAACATTGTAGCTTGCGATAAAATCAATTATTTGAGTAAATTTTTTTTTAATAGTTTGGTTTCGGCCATAAAAGGAACCCTATTGAAAATGGCTCTTTTATTCAAAGTAGTTTAATTATAATTAATAAAATACTAACTAAAATATAATATCTTTATCTAAATATTTCCAACCTTGACTTATTGTGTTGCCTAGCAACCCACAACGTAAATATCTAAATGAATAGTCTTTGACATTACGTAAGGATTGCGAGGTTAGAAATTTACCCATATTGACATATTGATGGGTAAAACAGCAGTCAAAACATACTTCATGAAAAGTGATAAATTGTTAATTTTTGTTAGAAACTATGTTTTGAATTTCTTTTTCGTTTATGATTGTGTGTTATGAGGCGTGCACTTTTGGAATTTCCAAACTATTTTTCTTTACTCCCAGTAAGGAAGAATTCACTGGCAGAATTAAATTCAGACGCAGATATACTCGTATACCAGTGACCTTGAGTAGTTAGCTTGCGTGTTCTGTACTGAGCTCACGCAACGCGTCGTACATACGTCCAGCCAGTAAGAAGCGCTGTCCCAAATTAGTCGCATTATTAACTTATTATACATAAAACAAAAGGTATTTTAATAAACCACGTAAACTAAAAGATCAATAATTAAATTATCTTTAAAATGGTGAAGGTTTCAGAAAAATACACTTCATAGATTTTACGTGATTCTCAGTTTTTTATCCGCACTAGACATTTTACAAATTAATTTCACTATGTAATATTAACATAATCTTAAATATTCGTATATTAAATTATTAAGAAAATGATCTAATTCCAAATCATTAATACTACTCGTTTAGACGCGATCTTCAGTATGAAATCATTAAAAGTCGGTTATCGTCGCCTTAAGAAGATTCACTAGAACTATTTTTGCTTAAGGAGTTATCAAGAGGAAATCCCTCAACAAAACATATTCATTGTTTACGACATATATTATTATGCAGCCTCGTAGTGGCAGTGAGCTTGACATTATAGAGAGATATAGAACGAGTATTACGCGTTCATACAAACATAGTAAATATGTTGATATTTAAATATGTATATAAAAATGTTTTCATGCAAGATCAATGAATTTTACACGTCAAATTCGTTTGTAAATCTATAAAGAAAGGACTAGCACCGTGTTACGATTAATGTAACATTATATGTATAACATATATTTGATATGGTTGTTACCGAGATTAAACATTTAGCTGTAGGTATGTGAAAACCGGTTGCAGTTCGCGAATTATAATCGTTGTGTGGACGGAAGGTGGACGGATCTCGAAGGAGATTATTGGGTCTAAAGTGTTTCGGATTTATCTGAATTTTGTGAGGTAATTTTTTTTTGTGCAAGTATAATTGGAACCTTTGACATTTCATATCGGTTATATTAAGGACTAGCTTCTGCTCGCGACTTCGTCCGCGTGGAATAGTTACTGTGAGCTAACGCAAAAAAAACCCCCGATTTTGAAACATTTTTCATTAGTGCTCCGCTCCTATTGGTCTTAGCGTGATGATATATAGCCTATATCCTTACTCGATAAATGGGCTATCTAACACTGAAAGAATTCTTCAAATCGGACCAGTAGTTTCGGAGCCTATTCGGTACAAACAAAAATCTTTCCTCTTTATAATATTATATTATTAAGGACTACCTGACCACTGCCCACTTCGTTGGGCGGCCGCGGTAAACATAAATATATAGCCTTTGACACTCACAAATAACGTGGCTTTCTGGCAAAATCGGTTCAGTAGATCCAGAGATTACCCCCTACAACCTCACAAACTTTACCTCTTTATAATATTAGTACTTATAGTTGTTTAATTTTTGAGTGCAAAAATGCAGATATACCTATTGTTTTAATTGTTCTTTAGAGGCGTTAGACAACAGATCGGCCATTAACCACTATAGTGAATGCTGTGAAAAAGTGAGTTAAATGTGGTGACCAAAGACGGTGATCAAACCTCTTTTGTTATCTGTACGGAAGTCATTCCACACAGATTTGCAAGCAGGATAAAGTAGTTTTCATGATTATAATTATAGAGTTTCTTTAGAGTAGTTTTGCTTGGTTGAATTCAGCATCAGACTTTACGTTTACTAAGGGCGAATTTCACTAATGACACTGAACGCGATCAGCACATCTGAACTGCGTGTAAGAGCTGTCAGTGTCAACATTTCCATAGCAATGATGACACTGGCAGTTCTTGAACGCGATCCAGCTATCTTCGTAAACGATTCCGATTAATTTGTTTCATTTTGACAGTTCAACAACATTCATTGCGTTATTTACGTTTCTGAGAAGAATTTATTTTCGAACTTTCGAAGCAATGGATTAGGAATCTGTTTCAAAGCGATTCAGATTCCGATTGATCGTGTATTACGTAATTAGGGTACAGGTGTGCTGATCGCGTTCAGTTTTAAGAGACAGATACATGCCAGTGACCTTGAGTGGTTAGCTTGCGTGTTCTGTACTGAGCTCACGCAACGCGTCGTACATCCAGCCAGTAATAGAACTCGCGCATCAAGGAGCGCTGTCACCAATTTGACGCATTATTAATTTATTATACAAAAAACAGAAGGTATTTTAATAAAACTCGTAGATTAAAAGATTAATATTTTAATTATCCTTAAAATGGTGAAGGTTTCAGAATAATACGCTTGACAGCTTTTGAGTAATTATTAGCTTTTTATCCGCGTTAGACACAACTTTACAAATTAATTTCACTATGTAATGTAAACATAATCTAAAATATTCGTAGATTAAATTATTAAGAAAATGCTCTAATTTAACATATATTTTTTCCAAATCATTAACACCACTCGTTTAGACGTAATTTCCGGTATAAAATCATTAAAAGTAGCTTGTCGTCGCCTTAACTTTCATAATATTATATCGATATAAAAGTAAGTAAGTAATTCCGTAGCTTGTTTTCTTTTTCTTTTTATTGATGACAGTAATTTAAAATCAATTACACTATCGATTACCCCGGGGTCGCGCCGTACTTAGCTCCCGTTGATACCAATACATTTTGGGCTGAATTTATAAGTATGTTTTGTGGATCCGTTGCGTTACTTATGACTGCTTCGTTGATCTAGTGGGCGCAAGCGCTACTCCTGAGCACGAGGTCCTGGGTTTGATTCCCGGAACGGGCAAAGTGTTATTTGATTTTTCCATCTGGAATCTCGGTTACAAATATTCACTAAAATTTTAAAAGGTTGTAACTGCTTATAGCGACAAGACCTCCCAGAAAACACTATTTCACATCGTTTTACAGTGTTTTATAATACGAAATGGGCGGAGTCGAAAGTGTTAACGCTTAAACTTCTGAATCAGAACTTTAATCTGACATTATAAGATCCTTTCAGACTGATTCACAATCTACCCGATAACAAGGCAGCCTTGCAAAATCAATATCCTATCGACCTATTTAAATAAGCCTTATCTGTCAGCGTATTGCACCGCTTGACGTATTCAGATTATAATCAGCACTTACAATTAATAATTCAATAGGAAACTTATGTTCGCTCGACCACACATCAAGCTATACATGTCCTGTGTAAGGTGGCCTCGCTTTGTATAGACTGTCCGTACGATGAAAGGTCTCTGTATAGCTTGATTTTTCGTGGTGTATTTAAAGCGTTGTTGGTGACTAAAATGTCGTTTTGATTCGATCGTAACTGGACATAATCGTATATAATTAGTATAAACAAATCGATGAGTCATGCGTCATCAAGGTTATTTTTAACGAGCACACAAGCGTGTGTTTTGTATTCTTTGTGTGGCGAAGATGTGATGAAATAATAACTGGTTGATCTTCCATTATTTTAATTTGTGATGCTCTTTTGATGTATAATTTAAAGCATCTTTAAAACCTTTGACTTATGATTCTGTGTCTTCTGTCCATAAATAAGTCACTTAGAGAGCGAGTTCTTTTCTCGAATCCATCTCTCGTTATATTATACTAGCGGCCCGCTCCTGCTAAACATCGTAATTTTTTAGTTTTACGTAACTTTAATACTGACGTATTACACATAAACCTTCCGGAATAAATTCTCTAAACGATGGTGAAAACCTCATCAAAATCTGTTGCGTGGTTTAGAAGAACAACGCGGACATACAGACAAACAGGAAAATCAACTTTTATTTATAATATGTATAGAAGAATAACCTGACTCATGGTACCTAGGAAGAACGCCTTGAGGGTTTAGTTGGAACGAGTTCGAAATAACTGTCCATTCTTCACTGATGAAGGCTCATGAAGGTACTCCACGAGAATAGGCAAAAAACAGAAAAAGGGGTGTTTTAGCACTCGATCCTGCACCTTCATTGCGTAACGCAATTTTGAAGGATACTGCTAATCCATTGCTTTTTCTGTTTGAAAAGTTTGTTATGAATTTTGTTGAACTTTGCTGCTGGGAAGTTTGTTGCGCCACTTCTTTCCAGCTAAAGCACTAGGAAGTGGTGAAGGGCGGGCGTTTTTGGAAGACTGTCTTATTTAATTTTGACGTTCGAAAAGTGCTGATTCTCAGCTTTTTTGACTCTTGAATTTTTGTGTTTTGAACTGTCAAAATGAAAGCGATATCTACAGTAAGTGTGTAACGCAATTACCTAGCTGGCTATTAACCAGTGTTAAGTTAGATGTTTTTGTTTTGAGTTCTATGTCTATCCATAATCAGAGAATTCTGGGTTAGTCACAGACACGCAGGTCACTTGTTGGTTTAATGAAGGTGGATATTTGGCTTCCTCCATAAATCCCACCCATCCTGACGACTTCGGTCGGTGGTTGGCGTGGTAGCCGATGCAGCACTTTCAACTTCCTTCAATTGTATTCTAATGCTTGGACTTGTGCCCCTTGCGACCTTCACTTTCTCTTTTATTACATACGAGATGTTGCTAAGCTACGATACAACCGTATTTTCTTTTATCTTGCCTTTTTATGACAATCAAGTCTTTCTGATCTTGGACATCACTGACAAAGGCGTAACAAAAACAGGGTGAGGAAACTTGAATTTATTTAAAACGAAATGCTGTTCGTTGATAAGCGCATCACTTGAGAACCGCTGGTCCGTTTGGCGTTTTTTGTTGTCCGAATCAGGTTCATAAGGAAGGATTTTTTTTTTAAATTTACCCGCAAATCTTTAAATTCTTTTTCTTTCGTAATTAAAATTATTTTTCACTTTATAGTGCTTTTGGGATTCGGTTGTTTTTTTAATGTTAATTATTGAACTGAGTATTGGTTTAATTAAAATCGGATAAGAAGTAAAATTAAATATGAACTCTTAACTAATAATAATGAAATACTGGATTTCGATATATCGAATAATTTTGTCTCGATTTAGATGTGTAAATGAAGCAGTGTCCACTAGTCGCTGACCGTACTATTATTTTTGTTACTAGCAAGAGAGTAATGTTCAGGTTTTCCTGTCCAACTCTTTAATGCACCTATTAATTAAATCCAATGAGCAGTGTTTCCAACTAACTCACTTGGTTACTCTCGAAATAAGGTTATCATGTCATGACCCCAGTTGTTCGTATGATTGCAACATATCAATCAAGAGTGTAAAGTGTGTTTTCCCGAAGATTACAATTTAAGCAATATACCAGCGTTGTGCAGAATACAGCTTAGTAGATTTCCTGTTCGTTTGTTCCTTCAACTAAGCTAAATAGGCATGTAAGTAGGTATTCAGGGGAAAAAATATTTATTTATTAATATACCGTCAACTGCCGTAACTTCGTCTGGCGTCCTATCTTTGCTTATATTATATAATAATCAAAAAGATGTAAAATCTTTTTCATTTAATTTGTATGGTAATCGAAAGTTAAAGCTCTTTATGAAAACTCAGTTTCGATTGCCATACCAGTAAAATTGTAAAATTAAAAAAAAAAAAGTTATTACAGCTTTTTCATTATAGGCAAAAATAGGACGCCAGGCGAAGTTAGGTTGGCCGGTACTTTTTTTTTAATAAAAAGATTTTAAAGTAAAGTTAAAGTATTTTAAAAGAAAAAAAATATAATAAATAAGTATTGTTAAAGAATGACGAAACAAATGAAATATAAAATTCGTTAATAAATAATTTATCATAATTATAAAGAATTAAATAAATTAATAAGAGTCAAACTCGATACCTACAATATGCACGAACGCCTACATATTCTTACAAATAAGTCTAGCAATACTTCATACATCACCTTTCTCTGTTTCTTCGTTACCTTACCTACTTACCTGACCTTGTTACTATAGAACTACGTGTGTAAAGTGTAATGATGATCAGCCGTTGACAGCTATTTTTATCAACAATACATTAAGGCGATGTAGGAGAAGTTATTTGACAATTTATATTTTGAAACGTTTGAAATAAAAATATACAACGTCAAATTACTCGATTTTTTTTATTTTTGGTGTCACAAAGTCACGCCTTCCCATGAGGCTTAGGCTATTTCATAATTTCATATGTGTGTTTTATGTACCTATCAACTACCGAACATAATCATACCTTTCTCCCTCTTCTAATTCTCTTTTCTTCAACCCGTATCAAACAGATGCTGAGTGTAGATATCCTCTATAACACGCACACACTGTTTATTTTATTCTTAGGCCTTTGGCATCCAATTCTATCCTGTTTCCCATTCTTACCTCTCAGTATTACTTCTCTCTCTTTCTATCATAAAATAAATTATATAAAATCCGCCCTTTATTCCAGATCGCTGCTATCCGACCAGCAAATGTTTGAAGAGCTGGACGGCTACCACGAATGGCGGCAGACGGAGGCGGCTAATGTTAGCGACCTGGTACAGCGAAGACTACATTATCTGCAGAATCCGCCTGACTGCAAGGATGCTAGGAAACTCATATGCAATCTTAATAAGGTAGGTGAATTTGAATTTAAGATTGGGCAGAATAGAAGTTTCTTGACCAGGGGGCCTGTCAACACCTCTTATAGCAGTATAATTGAATTTTACGTCAGTGTGGGAAAGAGATGGAGCTATACGTCCTGTATAGCTCCATCTCTCCAGTACCAGACTCAGTGCGGTTGCGCAGTTCTTGACTAGACTTTGTACTACTTGCTGTGGCTACCTACTCTGCTAATAAGAACTGGGAACTGAGGTAAATCTCTCTAGTTTGCTCATATATCAATGGGAGTTCGAATGAGATTATTTTGAAAAAGAAGTTACAAAGTGTAGTCAGGTGAGATGCAGGCCATCAGAGCTTCCCCGTAAAAAGTAAAAAAAAATAGTTTGGAAAATCCAAAAGTGCACGCCTCATACTTATCACTCATTCATAAACGAAAAAGAAATTCAAAACATAGTTTAAAAATGAACAATTTATCACTTTTCATGAAGTCGTAATGTCAACGACTGACAAAGATATTTACTTGGCGGTTGCTAGGCAACTTCAAGTCCAAGGTTGGAAATATTTAGTTAAAGATATTATATTTTAGTTAGTATTTTATTAATTATAATTAAACTACTTTGAATAAAAGAGCCATTTTCAATAGGGTTCCTTCTACGGCTGAAACGAATGTATAAAAAAAAATTGACTCAATTAATTGATTTTATCGCAAGCTACAATGTTTTCAGGGTTCATAAATTGACGGACAGGAATTTTTTTTCTACTATTTTTATGCTTTTTCTGCTTTTTTTTTGCTTTAAAAGTACAGTATTAATCTCCATTAAATCATCTATACACTGGTATATAAATTAAGTAGGTTCTGTGTACTAGCAGGAGTGTAACAATAAAAACAGTTACAGAAATGGGGCAAAAAAAATTTTTCGATCGTAGAGCACACTCTAATGCTTCGCATTACGAGTCGTGCAAAAGTTACCCAAGCATTCACAACAAAAAATTCAACCAAAGAGAGTCAATCTGCCTAGCCTTTTCCCAACTATGTTGGGGTCGGCTTCCAGTCAACTGGATGCAGCTGAATACTAGCATTTTACATGGAGCGACTGCCTATCTGACCTCCACAACCCAGTAACTGGGTAATACGATACCCCTTGGTCAAAGAACCACGAATGACATCCGGGACCAACGGCTTATCGTGCTTTCCGAAGCACGGAGGAGTCTCGGCATGTAAAGATGGTCACCCATACACTGACCAACCCCGGCAAGCGTAGCTTAATCTGATGGATCGACCTGTGCGGCTGTTATTACTAAGCCACGAGATCCTACTTCAACAAAAGAGAGTCTTACATAAAAAGAACGTGGTCAAAACAAAAATGTTATCCTCCACCTACGATAAGTATGCAAACTATTGCATTCTACATATTGCTTATACCACTGTAATGTACGAGATCTAGACATTTAGTAGATAGCAGTAAGTATCTATATTGTAATTTCTACGTGTTGCCGTTCCTTTTATGGAGTTTAAATAGTTGCGATAACGCAAATATACATATTTTTGCATTACTTCCCACACGAACAGAAATAAATGAATAAGTTTCCACCTACAAACATCCACTTTATTCATAAATATTAAAATTGTATGTATTTTTTTTTAATTATTATGATTGTCGATGTTGATAAGTTGTAACTTATTTTATCCTTAACTTGCAAGGACACTTGCTTTATTTCCTCGTTTGTTTAATACCTACATTTAAATCATAACCCTTCGCGCCGTAGTCGGGTAATAACAAGATATTGTTCGCCAAAAGATTCTTTTTTATATCACTTCTTAGAATAAAAAAGTCATTGAGTTGACTTTATTTTATTTCGTCATCAAAACAAATAATAACGAAAACAACATGAAACATTTTGTTTGTCACTTGTGTTTGTTATAAATGCTTCTCCAACTGTTGCCGTCAATCTCGATTAGCCCATTTAGCCCTGCAATCTTTTCTATGATTAGCGAGACAGGAACTGGAGCTTTGAACGTGAATTCGCGATCTCGATACATATACCGTGATGGTATTAAAGAAAGTGGTACCACAGCTCTTTGTGTGTCCAAGGAAGAACTACCACCATACCTACGTCTGCTGCCAAGCAGCGTTGCTGTGTTCATGTTAAACATTAGGAATATAGCAAGGAAAGAGAGAGTGAGTGAGAGAGATAGAGAGAGTGAGAGAGATAGAGAGAGTGAGAGAGATAGAGAGAGTGAGAGAGATAGAGAGAGTGAGAGAGATAGAGAGAGAGAGTGAGAGAGATAGAGAGAGTGAGGGAAATATAGTCTGAGAGAGAGATAGAGATAGAGAGAGTGAGGGAAATAGAGTCTGAGAGAGAGATAGAGATAGAGAGAGTGAGGGAAATAGAGTCTGAGAGAGAGATAGAGTGAGTGAGGGAAATAGAGTCTGAGAGAGAGATAGAGAGAGTGAGTGAGGGAGATGAGACTGAGAGGGAGAGATGGAGAGAGAGAGAGAGAGAGAGTGAGAGAGAGAGAGAGAGTGGACGCTGGACGGGGTGCTCGCCCTGTTAAGTATCTCCGCTCGTGGAAGCTCGATACAAGCGATCAGGCGATCAATAGTGTCAAACCCTCGCATCAGGTTGACTGACAGCTGCCTTTAATTAAGAGCTTACTTAACCTAAGTTTTCAATGAGTTTTTTACAGAATAGTTTTACCTAAACGAGGTGAACCTTCTCTTAACTCAGCAAATATAAAAATAAAACAAAGAAAACCAATACATCTATTCTAATCGCCCACCTGTTCCCATGAATCTGAGGAGCCCTACAGTCCCTGCGCTATAATTAGATCGCAAATAAAGGCACCGGTGACCATCCGTCACTTCGCGGCACGCGGTGACACGCGCGTACGCAATATACGCGTCCGTCATTAGGTCATTGACACCGTGACGTTGTTTACTTTACCTTGTACTAGTAAGATTGTATTAAAGGAAATTGAGATTTTTTATTAGTCATCATCATTATATGCCTAGCCTTTTCGGCTTCCAGTCTAACCGGATGCAGCTGAATACCAGTATTTTACAATGAGCGACTGCCTATCTGACCTCCACAACCCAGGGTAATACGATAACCCCTTGGTAAGTCGGGTTGTCAGACTTTCGGGCTTCTGACAACCCGTAACGACTGTCAAAGATTTATGAATGACAGCGAGGATCAACGGCGTAACGTGCTTCCCGAGGCACGGAGGGGGTCTTCGTATGTAAAGATGGTCAACCATCCACGAACCAACCGCGGCACGGCTATTATTACTTAGTCACAGGCCCCTTCCATTTTGTATTAGTATGTCATCTAATGTATTTTGAATGCAGTGCGAATGGAATGTTGAACCGGCAGTCCTATAACCGCATATCGTGCAGGGGCATTTTTGTATTTGTATTTCCTCTTCGAACTAAATTGGGAGCATAACTTTTAGAGGTCTTTGCTTAGCTCATGATGTTTATCACATTATCACTTACTGGAACAGGTTCCAAAAATCTTCCAAAAAGTTTCTGTTTCGGTTTTGATGTCTGCCATTATTCGGCACCCCTTTTAAAAGTGAGCTAAAGGGGGCGCATGAGAAATTTTAACTACTTGTCTTAGTTCGAGCAGTGATAGACAGTGGTGTGGTGTGACCGTCAGACTGCCAAGGTCTCGAGTTCCAACCCAAAGCACGCACCTCTGACTTTTCGAATTCATGTGCGTATTGTATAATTATCAGTTGCTTCAAAAACGGTGAAGGAAAACATCGTGAGGAAATCGGCGAGCCTGAGAAATATTTCTGGACGGGCATGTGATGTGTGATGTGATGCCTAGTCAGAGGCCCATGGGTGGCTTTAAAACTCTGACAGACACCAGGTTAGTCACTAACCACCCAAAAGGAGAAGAAATTCGATAATTCCCCTGGGTGTCATTCTGCGTCAGGTTGTTTTGAAAACCAAAATAATTGATTTAAAAAAGGAGTTGAAAATATTCCTGCGTCAAGTTCAATCATACTCATTTATATTGCTAGAATGAGCATATACCAAGAAAAATCGATAAAATAAGTACAGTAATAAAATTCTTCCATCGATTCGCACGTCGAGGTTGTTAGAAAAAAAGACCATTAAATGACAAACTAGTAACAGCATGTGGTTGAAAGATTTTAATAATAGTGTATTTTTTAGTCTGTATGTATGTAAGTACATGAATTTAATCCGCTCTTTTATAACCTTATCAGGACTATAAATAGGCATTTAAAAACATATCGAAAAAGGAAAAATGCAATTTAGATAAAACAATATTACCGAAAAATAAATTTAAGTTTTCCGGGTATTCAAATAAATAATTATAAAATAGCACATTACATACCTACTGCGAAACAACAAAGCTGGCTCGCCAACTCTTCTAAATATAAACGCAAAACAGAAATAAACATTAAAAATACAGGAAAACAGCGTAAAAGTTCGTTCCATATCCCGAAATATACTTTTTCTTCCGGAAAAAAATACTGTACTAAGAAAAGTCATCGCCTTTTACGAAATTGTGTGGGTGCTGAACAAAATCATTTTGAACTCAGTTATCGTACGCACAAGGTCAATAGTTTAATTATCTAATATTGTGATTTGGCCTCACGACCTCACACGAGGAACGAGCCTTAGAATTGAGTTATCAACACTTATCAGCAACATTGTAATAAACTAAGCGCGGAAGATTGATGATGTTGGCGCTACTTTTTGGCACATTTTTATGCCAATAATGCACAAATTGATACATTAATTTGGCTTGAAAGTTTTGTGCCAATTAATTAGATGTTGCGTGAATGTTTCACGTTAAAATAAATATGATATTTTGATATGCTTTCGATTGATTGACCGCGTTTTGAGATTGAGTAATCTATCACTATTTCTGTCTGATCTGAAGAATTCGGACGTCAGAACAGTTAAGGCTGGGATTACACTTCAGCCGGGAATGAAAACTTATTTGACATTTGTAATTTAAACCAGCCTTTGATAACGACAGTAAAACTAGTTATTGTGGGTAAGTAATATATGGTATAACTACAAAATTACTAATATTTACAAGATATAACAACTGAATCTATAATTTTATTTGATATAATCATCAGTTAATATAATAAACGATTGATATAATTTTAAAATAACTAATTTTTATAATCATAACATACATTTAATATAAAATCGTTTGATATACCACTCAAAAGACATAAAACATATTTAGTCTAATATGTTATTTCTATCACAGTTAGTAACCTGAGTAGATACTGTAAATATACCTAACTGATTACCACTTGCCAAGATGGTCACTCGCTACGCTCGCTCGCCTTCGCGCGTTAATGGTCACTGTTCTAACCTAACCTAACCCAAATGGTTCACTAACAAGAGAGGGGATCTGGCACTCGGCGGCCGCTGCCGCGGCACGCTCCCTACGGTCGCTCGCCTTCGCGCGTTAATGATCACTGTTCTAACCTAACCTAACCCAAATGGTTCACCAACAAGAGAGGGGATCTGGCACTCGGCGGCCGCTGCCGCGGCACGCTCCCTACGGTCGCTCGCCTTCGCGCGTTAATGATCACTGTTCTAACCTTACCTAACCCAAATGGTTCACCAACAAGAGAGGGGATCTGGCACTCGGCGGCCGCTGCCGCGGCACGCTCCCTGTGGTCGCTCGCCTTCGCGCGTTATTGGTCACTGTTCTAACCTAACCTGACCCAAATGGTTCACCAACAAGAGAGGGGATCTGGCACTCGGCGGCCGCTGCCGCGGTACGCTCCCTACGGTCGCTCGCCTTCGCGCGTTAATGGTCACTGTTCTAACCTAACCTAACCCAAATGGTTCACCAACAAGAGAGGGGATCTGGCACTCGGCGGCCGCTGCCGCGGCACGCTCCCTACGGTCGCTCGCCTTCGCGCGTTAATGGTCACTGTTCTAACCTAACCTAACCCAAATGGTTCACCAACAAGAGAGGGGATCTGGCACTCGGCGGCCGCTGCCGCGGCATGCTCCCTACGGTCGCTCGCCTTCGCGCGTTAATGGTCACTGTTCTAACCTAACCTAACCCAAATGGTTCACCAACAAGAGAGGGGATCTGGCACTCGGCGGCCGCCGCTGCCTCGGCACGCTCTCTACGGTCGCTCGCCTTCGCGCGTTAATGGTCACTGTTCTAACCTAACCTAACCCAAATGATATACCAACAATAGAGGGGATCTGAAGCTCGGCGGCCGCTCACGCCTTAAGCTTTGTGCGGACCAGCGCGACACCGGTTATTGTTATACCGTGAAGTTTTCTTAGAAATTGTATTGTTCGTGTCGCGTAGCGCGACAAGTCGCGCTAGTCTTGCAAAAGCCTTTAGCCTTCTAACCTAACTTATCAGAGTCGGTTTGCTTTGAATCGGGGTGTTAACCATAATGATAGTATCAATATATATTTTAAACGATAGACCTAATGATTTTCGATTAAATAAACGTTATATCCAATAACGTTATACGAAATAAGTTTTAGAGTATATAAATGTTATATGTAAAGAAATTATATGAACAGTTGGTATATCTCACGTTTATTATATCTTGTAAACGTTATTGAAATGAAAATATACCAAATAACTTTATACGATATGAGACGCACCCAGTTATTGTGATAGCTAAATAATAACATTATACATTTTAGACAGAAAATGTTTATCTTTGCTCCCGTGCATGGTTTTGTTTAGTTATATTGTTACTAGCAATGGAATTTCGAAAGCTGCATTTCACACACATTCGTGACTGTCAAAAGGTTAACACAGGAAGTTCGCATGCCATGCAAACATGCACTTATGTGGGAGGCTACATATGACAGGTGATATTAAGTGGATCAAATGAAAAGTTTCCACAAAGACGAAACTTATGGAACGTTCATTGTACCCTGGATAGTGAACCCCGCTACACCCTGTTTACTAACCAATGTTTCTGCCTCAACAAGAACTATTCTTATACAGAGAAAAACTTTAACCAGTTAAAGAACCACACTTAAAAACGTGACTTTTATACATATCATTATGAACAATTTTTACTATGGGACCAAACCTCAAATCTTGCTTTTATTTATGTTCGCATAACTCGGCAAAATGAAAGGAACGGAAAAATTAAAGAAAATATAAATTAAGCGAAAGAGAGCACCCGATTCTTTCATAATTTGATATAAAACCGTAAACTTTACCGTTGGAAAATATTAAGTATATCGAGCGAAATTGGATAGCTGCAAAAGAGGAACAGTTTATTATGGAATCCGTAACTAATATTAGCAAACTTTACATAATAACGATATAGTTAATCGAGGATTACGTCATGTGACAAAAGTAATCGCAAATATGTATAGCCATCACTTCCGGATAACTTTTGGACGAGCAATAATCGTGATATGTACCTACGGCGCGGCGTCTATAATGAGCTTTGCACACGAGGCCAGCTTGCGAATCAGTTCAGGTGACAGTTCAGTCAATGGCGTTTGACTGGCCTCGTGTTGGCACCGGTCCCACGACATACAGGTGCCTACACGAGGCCTGTCAAAGTCAAAAGTCTAAGTCGCTATCGACAATTTTTTCTCTCCAGCACGCGTAGTATGACTAGCGTAGATCTAAACGAGTTTTGTCGACAGAAGAATAGACAAAATGACAGATTGTGATTGTTTATCTGTCTCTTGTCTATTCTTCCGGTGGTGATGTACGTGCAGAAACGTACAATAGAGAGAGTTCCCGCCGGCAGTATTACCAGTCAGCGATGAACTATTAATATAATTATGTATAGAAGGTATCTTTTATACTAACTAGTACCCTTCTTGCGTAATACACGATCAATCAGAATCTGAATCGTTTTGAAACAGATTGCTAATCCATTGCTACATAATTTCGAAAAAAAAATCTGCTCAACAACATAAATAACGCAATGAATGTTGTTGAACTGTCAAAATGAAACAGATTAGTCGTAATGGTTTACGAAAATATGTTACGAAATTAGATAGCTGCGATCGCTGGGACACGACGTACACCCTTTCTATCATGTTCTCATTTGCAGACACTTCAGTACTGACTGCCGTCATGTACGTGGTAGTCAGCGGTACAAGCCGTTGAACTGACTTACTGGACTAACTCGCAAACTAGCCTCGTGTCCAAAGCCCATTATTAGGCGCCGCACCAACCGTTACTATCACAAATAATGTTCGTCCAAAAATTATCCGGAAGAGATCACTATGTGCGATAACTTTTGTCAAATGTCCGGAGCCCATAAACGCTAGGGGATTACGTGCCACGTGCATGTCCGGTATGCTAAACGCTTCTGAATGACAATAGACGAGCAGAAATTAACACTGCTCTGTTAGAACTGTTTAGTAGACTGTGGTTACGCTGCCCCGGTTCACGGCACATCGCTAATGATGACATGTTACAGTATTTGTGGGAGGTGAAAAACCTTTGGAAGGTCGATGTAGTTTTCAAACGATGAATAATATTGATAGATAGAAGATAACGGGACTTTGAGGTTGTGGGGTTTTTGGATATATATGCCTCCCTAATTATTATGACAATAATAGCGAAGGTACTTTTTGAAACTCTTGGATGTGTGCATGTTTTTATAACTTACTAGCTGTTGTCCGCGACTATGTCGCATCGGGGGGTAGGTAACCGAAACGCTCTCTGTCTAACTTACGGTATGTCCGTAAGTGAGACGGAGAACGAAGCGGCCTGCATCTATCGTGACAAAGCAATGCATGCCGAAGCTTCGTATGTTTTGCGCGCTAAAACGATATTGCGCTGATGCGGTGGTCACATTAGCTGCTTCGCCACGTTTTTAATGTACCACCACCCGGGCGATAAGTGCTACGCAGCCCAAACTATCGCGACGATAACAGATAATGGTTGGTCACATCTGCGTGTATCGTATCACTGTGCAAAGCTTCTAAAATCTGTAGAGAAAGAATGAAACAAGTGTATTAGAAAAAAAACTTTATTGTCCAAGAGAGCATTACAAATTCAAATAGCACTAGGAGTCTCTGTGTCGTAGAGACTAGTCTCCTTCGCCTCACAAGATTATACATATAACATATTATGTAAGGTAGGCATAGGTCACACAGCATCATTCGGTCGTAAGATTTCTGAGGCGACAATAAACGAATGTTATTCCAAAGCAATAAATTCATTTAAACATACGTAATAAACTTAGGTGTATTAAATTAAAACGTGTGCGGTGTATTGTATATGTGTGGGTATGTGATGAATGTGTGAGTTAAGGTGGGTTTAATTTTGACGGTTGAATAACATTCATTGCGTTATTTACGTTGTTGAGCAGATTTTGTTTTCGAACATATGAAGCAATGGATTAGCAATAATCTTCAAAATCATTCAGATTGTGATTGATAGTGTGTTACGCAATTAGGCCGCGCGCACGAATTTGTATCATTCGTAAACGTACGACCGTGCACCGTGGTAGTACGAATTCAGTGAGCATACTGTATACGTTTGTCTCCATCAACTAGGCGATATCGATATCGAATTGAATGCACGAAAAATCTTAACAAGTCCGGATTGTTTTCGGAACTAAACGTACGTATCATCATCATCATCAGCCTATTAATGTTCCCACTGCTGGGACACAAGCCTCCTCTCTGTGAGAGGGAGTGGGCTGTAATCTACCACGCGGGCCCAGTGCGGGTTGGTAGATGTCACATGTCTTCGAATTTGGTTTGGTTCTAAGACTTGCCGGTTTCCTCACGATGTTTTCCTTCACCGGTTTGAGAGCAGTGGTGATGAAGTTATTTACACAAAGTAAAGCGCCTGCTTGGGTTCGAACCCACGGCCTACAACTCGTAAGTCGGGGCCGTTACCACTGGGCCACCAAAGCTCTCTCAACGTACGTATACGTACGCGTAACTCGTACTCAGTCTGCGCGCTCCCTTTTGTACTTGGAACGTCGAGATCGTTCGTGCGTGTTCGTACGTCTTCGCACGATTGAAATTCGTACGGAACTGCGCATGGCCTTAGGGTGCAGAGCAAGTGCAAGAACATTCCTTATCTGAGATTTCTAACATTTCTGTAGGTATGGAAGTATGGTTAGATCAACGAAAAAATACTCCCATTCCGTTTACACAAAGATAAATAATGAGGTAATAGAGTATAGGGCTTTTGGTAAAAGAAAGAGTTTAAGGTTATGATACTCATCGTAAAGGTTCATGTGGTTTATGTTTATTTCTATGCGTTTGTGTATAAACACAGATTAATACAGATGAGACACTCCGCAAAATCATTAAAATAAAATCCGACTCTTGCTACACCTACAGTTATATTCACCTAGAAGTTGCCTAAATTTCTATCGCGTGACTCTTAGATCTTCTGAATACGTTACACTCACTGAATTGACCCAGCAAGACGGGCCTGTCGCGTACTTGTAACTTCATACCTTAACTGCGGAGTGTCCCATCTGTATTAATGTGTATATTAATCGGTATAAATGAGATTCAGATAAAAGAAAGATTACATTAAAATAATAAATCTATTCAAAACGCAGTACTAAATCGTAATAGTCCATTGTCTACAAGTCATTTATTTTTGTTTCTTTTTTGTCACCAGGGTTGCGGTTTCGGTTGCCAGCTGCACCATATAGTGTACTGCCTGATATTCGCGTACGCCACGGAACGTACCCTTATCCTGAACTCTAAAGGATGGCGGTACAATAATAAGGGGTGGGACTATGTGTTCATGCCCATCTCTGACAGCTGTACCACCGCCTATGATGACAAGGTGGTGCAATGGCCAGGTAATAATTGTTTTGTTTTGTTTTGCTAGGCGACAGTTTTTCCAAACATTTTCTCTGATCTTATTGCGCTCAGCGGCTCAAGCCGATTTGTCTGGTTCACGGGCAAAATTTAAAAGTACTTCGGAAAAGCCGAAATAAATTGAGGAAAGTTGATTAATTCAAATCGGAATGTTTTAATTGACTCAAAATCAATCTACCTAGCGTTTTCCTAACTATGGGGTAGGGGTTGGATTCCAGTCTAATCGGATGCAGCTGAATACCAATAATTTAAATGGAGCGACTGCCTATCTGACCTCCACAATCCAGTAACTGGGTAATACGATACCCCTGGGTAAGACAGGGTGCCAGACTTTCTGGCTTTTGACGACCCGTAACGACTGTCAAAGATCCACGAATGACAGCTGGGACCAACGGCTTAACGTGCTTTCCGAAGCACGTTAAGCCGCTCGGTATGTAAAGATGGTCGCCCTTCTACGGATCAACCCCGGCAAGCGTAGCTTAACCTGACGGTTTGTGCCGTGCGGCTATTATGACTTAGCCACGAGCTCTTCTAATGAATGTTTTGATTGACATTCGTCGGAGACTCATTCATACATTCTTCTCACAATAGTCTGTTGTAATGTATCGACACTATCGTCTTAAACAGCCACATGTAGGTCTGTGTCAAATTACATGTTGAATGCAGAATATTGTGATGACGTAAATGAATTAGTTGATTAATTTCAATATTAGTGCGAATGGCAAAATAATGTTCCATTTATTTGTATCGGTACCTACAAGTTGTTTTCAATGTGCTGAAAAGTATGAGAAAAAGTAAACAAATAAGTAACACCCAACATTTTTTTACAGTCCGTTCAACCGATTTTGACTTCTATTGCGTCGATGGCATGACAAATGGCAGCTGCAGTATTGACTACTTTTTTGCTTTTAATGCCATCCTTACGGTAGAAGTCAGAATGGGTTCAACGTACTGTAAAAAATAATTGTTTAAACTAATCTTATTTCAAATGGAGTTTACTTATATTTCTTTTCGAGATAAAAGAAAATTATCAATAAAAGAGTGGGCAAATGGAGGGGAAAACTATGCGGATTTTATTGACAACATTATTCGTAAAACACAGTCGGCGCACACCGCTGCAGCTGAAGCATGTAATTTTTTAATATACTTTTATCGAAATGTATCTAACTTTGAAGTTCATAATGGGCTGGGAGGCCTTGTTTACATTATGCTGATTACAATCGTGTTACAAACATGTTGTTTTTAATGCCTACATTCCCTGAATCGATAGTGGTATTTTACTTTCATAAGTCGCTAATCAAATACGTTGTAAAAAATTGAGTAATTTAGCTACTTAAATTACCTCTAGCCTAACAAAGCAAAACATAGTTGCAATGGGTGTAAAAACACGCATAACGAAGCCGAGAGTCACTTGTACATATCCCGTCATTGTGATTTTTTTTTGTACTGGACCATTCCTGGGAGCCTACTGGTTATGGATATATTGAAGATCAAAGTTCTAATTTTGTTTTTAATTGAATTCACGAAAACAAGTTTTAAATGTTATAACTTAAATTTAAATACCCTACACAACTCCTGTACTGTATGCACAATGTTTTGCGTGCGTAACATTGTCGTTTACAGCGTTTTTCACCAAAAATAAAAGTCGTTTTCCAGCAATATTTTTTGCTTACCATTAGTTAGTTTGCTGTGCAGAATACGTAGATAACGGCTATGTTATTGGTCTTTTTACACCATATTATACATGTAAAAAAACCCTGTCCGATCTATGACTTTATTGTTCAGTATTGTATTGAGAGTCATGTGGTAATTATAGGAAAAATAAATCAAAAGGATTTTTTTTCCAATGGGCGGCCGTGCGTCGTTAAGCGGGTGTCTATGTCTACAAGTCATAACTTATGACCCCTGTTGAAAATTTGCAAATTTTTTATGCATTTGGGATAATTTTGGTAAGTAGGTACTAAAAATGTGAATTTGAAATGGTAATAACTTTTTATTTTTTTTATTAAGATTTTTTTATTAATTTTTGGTCATGTTTTTGCAGTACATAAGTGCCCCTTTCGGATCGGGCAGTTTTTTTTACATATTGTGTATTTATGCAATTTGTATTTTTATCATGTTATCATTTTAAGTAGCAAAGCTCTCCTGGTTCAGACTCAGCATTATCGATCTTGGCTACGCGAGCAATAATCAGAAAGTAATTGTTATTTTATTTTTGGACATTACTAGAAATGATGACTTCCCTAGTGTGCATTAAGGAAGACATATCAAACTTGGCAGAATGTCCTGAAGATATGCTACGGATACCACCAATGATAAATGCGTCATGTAATTTTTTTTTATACCGTCTGTTACACTTTTTTGACCTGATGTGTAAAGCTATGTCCTTGTCATTATGCCACTGATTGTTTAGTCGGTTAAAAGAACTTGTATGTTTAAATATTTCCTTACAAAAAAATCATAAGACTCCTAATTTATGCCTTTCGATAGCTGTTAACCCTCATACGCACTAGCGGTTAACCGCAAGGGCGGCTAACCGCGCGGCTAGCCGCTTTTTCATTTTTTAATTGCAATCGCTTATGGTCGTACACACTTAACCGCCATCAAACGCGGCGCACATACTGGTATTTGCACGATCTACGCGGCCAAAATTATTTTGATGTTTAATTGGTTTCTAAACAACGCAAATAAGAAAAAAATACATATTTACACAACAAAAAATATATATTTACAAAAATTTAGGTAGGTACGTCGATTACAGGAAAAAAAATTAAAATGCTAAGTTTCTGTGATTTTTTCTTCATCGCTCTCTGATGAATTTTCGATTATATTTGGTTCCGCAGATACGAACATAGCCAAGGTTTCAGGCAAAAATGTGTTTGCTTTCCTTTTTTTTACTGCTCGCTTACTACTTAGCAAAGGATCTGAACTAAGAAGAAGGCGATTAAAAATATCTTGGTTGCAACTTTCTCGGGAAAATTTCCTCGCAAAATCTTGGCGGTAACATCTAAAATGTTTGTTGCGAGCTTCAGCTGCTTCCTCGGAAAGCTGCCCGATTGGTAATAATGCCTTTTCGATGATAACCGCGCCATGGACTAGAACCTTGTGCATTGTTGGCGTCATAGGATGCCATTCATATAAGTTAACATAAACACGAGCAGTTTCTGAAGCATATCTTTCATATTTTACAGGATCAATTTGGTACCCGCTTGAAATTGCTTCCAATATGACTTTTAGTCTGTAAATTAGATCATAACTGATGCCTGTTATTTCTGAAGCTAATCTCGGCTTCTCAAAAAACCTTCTGCTGGTATTTCCATCATTTGTATTTCCGAAATTGGATTTTGGCATATCTACTATTAGACCTGTTTCAGTGCGAAACCTTTCTTGTATGTGCCTTTTTTTTCGTTCTTCTATGTCTTTTTCCTCTTGCGTTTTTTTGCCCCTGTATTTCTTTACTTGTAGTTTGTAGGCTAAATGTAAGATGCTTTCAAATATACGAATTCTGGCGTGTAATACCGATATGCCAAATTCAAGAGCCGCAAAATTCACTTCTCTTGTATATTCCAATTTATTAAAATCCTTGGATGTTGCTCCACAAATGTAGCACCTACTTGTAGACTTTGTACCTGTGGCTGCATTGCAGACCTTTCCATCTACCATTGTTTATGTTTTACCAGATTTTCCCAGCTCCACTTGCGCAGCGTGAATAATGATCTCCTTTTCGAAACCAGAACGAAGTTCCTCAGTCTTTCGTCTTTTGCTCCTCTCACTTGCCTCTTCAAACATTTTGGGTGGTCGACCTGGCCTTGTTTGTGAGGTCTCAACAACAGGGATTTCAAACGTACCTTCCAGCCATGACCGGTTGTATTTAAGAAAATTGTCTTCTTTGTTATGAGCTTTAGTCCACCGTTGTTTAAGTTCTGATTTGAAATGGGCAAAACCACGTTTCAAATTAGCAATTTGATCTTCATTGTAACCGTCACATGACAAAAGTTCATCTTTTAGATGGTTTAATTTTGCATCTAAATTAGGCAATTTTTCTTTCTTCATGCGGTCAAACAAGTATTGTCGGGTCACAATCCTTACTCCTGACGTACCCTGTGAACCTAAAACAAACGTACACTATGTAAAAAAGTCGATAACAAAAATCACATTATTTACATTTTATTGCTAAAAATCTTTAACCCCCCAAAACTTGATCTATCCGGACGTTTCCGGAGATGATTTTGATAGTAGTTATTAGGCAGATGTTCAAATAATTACCTAAAATTATAACCATAGCCCGATCTATCCCGATACACAAACAAAAACACTAGCAAAGAAAAAATATTGAAAGAAATTACGGTATGGAAATGAGTTTACGTATTATTAAAAAAAAAAAAAGTTTCTTAGTTGATCATAACTTTATTAATGTAGTTTGTAAGTCTCTTACCTGCTCTATAAGAATCCATCACTTTCAATTCGTAAGATCAACTTGAACATATAAAAATTCACTTTCGAAGTTAAGGTTTTAAAAAGCGCCGAGAACAGATACGTACACTAGGTGAAACGGTCAAATTCCGACTGATGCTACGCGTGAGGGGTGTGCGGTAGCAGGTAGATTGAGGGTGGGTATTGTTCTCTGGTTCGTCCTCTGTTCGTGGAACTTGCTTTTGTTAATGTTTTTGTTATTTGGATATTGGGACTTTTGGCCGCGTAGATCGTGCAAATACCAGTATGTGCGGCGGTTAGCCGCTGGTGTTGGGATCGGCTTCCACACTAACCGGATGCAGCTGAATACCAGTATTTTATAAAATATTATAAAGAGGAAAGTTTTTTTTGTTTGATTGTTTGTTTGTACCGAATAGGCTCCGAAACTACTGGTCCGATTTGAAGAATTCTTTCAGTGTTAGATAGCCCATTTATCGAGTAAGGATATAGGCTATATATCATTACGCTAAGACCAATAGGAGTGGAGTACCAATGAAGAATGTTTCAAATTCGGGGGGTTTTTTTAGCGTTAGCTCAAAGTAACTATTCCACGCGGACGAAGTCGCGGGCAGAAGCTAGTATTTTATAAAATGACTCTAAGTTCAATACAGTCATGAACACTAATATTTTTACACTTAGCAACTTTAAAAAGGTTGATTTTCTCCTACTGTGTTGATTGTAATTTTATGTTGTTACGAACATAGTATTTTGGAACCCACACTAATATGAAATAGATCTTATCTCAAAGTTGCAGTAAATATTCCACGAGAAAATCGCTTTTGAATTTTGCTTAGTGGATACATATTAGTGCTCGTGACTGTACAGTCTGTACACTCATCAAAATGGAACGAAAAAAAAGGCTGAAGTTCTGTTGAAATAAAGTAAAATCCTTTCAAACAACATCCATAATGTGATTTAAAAAAAAAATGCAATGCAGTTGGCATAATGGGAACAAGGTTTCTATTAACCCCGAGTAATGATTTGACTGTTTCGTATCTAATAAATCGTATTTTCTCATATTGTTGGCCTATCTTGTGTATATTGATGTGGTATTCTTTTTGTAAAATTTTACTTTTCTCAGTGTACCTTTACAGTCTATGTGGAATAAAATAAAACTTCCAAACTTTATCGTTATTATTTAATTTTAATGTTTAATTAAAATATAAGTAAAGGGATATAAATGCACTGATCCTTTTGACGTTACCTGTATTTTGATATTGTGTATAACGTTTAAATTTTCAAAGCAACTGTTTTTAAACCTAAATGTTTTCGTATGATATTAATCCTAGCACCAACATTGAGCTTAAATAGTTAATATACCAGCTATAAATAATTATAACAGTAAAGTAAAAAAATAACCGAAACCTAATCTTCTCAAATGGTTGTGAATATCTAGGGACAAACATATTACTATAAAGAAGCCTTTATCCATATGTTCGTGCTAAGGTTACTGTATGTTAACATTTAAATGTGTTATAATAATAAATATTTAAATGTCCTACATACTGTCGTGGAATGAAACTGAATAGAAATTGTATTCTTAATTTTAGAAAAAATACTCATATTAATAAAAATCTCATGCATAAATAAAATACAGGCATCGCGGGACGCCTTGTAGATGTGAAACATCGAAACTATTTTGTATAGACAATAATAATACGCATGAAAGGATGTTATATTATAGAAAAAAAATATGGCATAATAAAAAAACTATGGCATAAGTATTAAAAAATTATGGCATCATAAAAAAATATTGCATAATAAAAAAATATAGCATAATCAAAACAAATATGGCATAATCTAAAAACAAAATATTCCGATTTTTTTAAAGAAAAAAATATCTTTATTAATATTTCGTTTGGATGTTGGCTGTTGACCGCCAGCAACTGGTCTGACCCGCCACATTAGATGTTTCACATCAATAAAGATGCTTAACCTTTTCATTCCTTGACTGGACATCGAATTCGAGTAATTATCTTTTTAATAGTTTTGTATTTTCTTTCAGCAACGTACGATGCCAAGGTGTTGTCTCTAACGTTTATAGACTCGATATCTCAGAAGCCCAAGTTCTTACCGCTCGCCATACCCAAAGACTTGGCTCATAGGTAAGTCAAAATCGATTTTTTCTTCTCCATATTATAATGTTACAGAATGTCGTTGCTTGAAAATATACCGAAATCGAATAATTTTATCGATTTCGGTAGGTATATGTTCCATACATACTTAGTTGACGCCAATTAAAATAGTCCTCTGAGTTGTATGGGCGCTCATACAATTTACAGGACTAGTTTCTGGGCACAGAACTATTTAGGTACCTATACGAATGAAGCTCCTTACGGAACCCTCGGTGCGCGAGTCCGACTCGCTCTTTCTACATTTATAGTTACTTACTGATCCTACTTCCTAATGTTGCGTAATGTAAATTATTTTTCTAACCGAACAGACAGCTGTGCTGCTGGGGAGTTGGTTGTGCCACTTCTTCTTCACAGCTAAAGCTTTAGGAAGTGGTGAAGGACGGCGTTTTGGGAGACTGTCTTATGTAATTTTAACGTTCGAAAAGTACTGATTCTCAGCCTAGTTTGAATAAATGACTTTTGAATTTCATATATATATGAAAGTTTGTATGTTTAGATTTAGATGTTTGTTACTCAATCACGCGACATTCCCGTCGGATTATTTCTGATATTCACACGGGCGAAGCCGCTGGAAAAATCTAGTATATTATATAAATGCGAAAGTATCTCAGTCTTTCTGTCTGTCTGTTACCTTTTTACATGACTGCCCAAAAAGGAGTGTTTACGCCTTAGCCCTTAACGGCTGAACAGATTGAATGAAATTTGGCAGCCAGGTCGACCATGACCTGGGTTAGGACATACGTTCATTTTTATGCCGGAAGTACATTCCCGTGGAATAATTTCCAACCTCCACGCTGGCGAAGACGCGGGCGAAAGCTAGTTCCATATAAAATACTCGTAACTTCTGTCTATGATATACAGTATGTTAACTAACAGAGGGCGTTCCCGTTAACCCGCAATAGTATAGCGTCCATACATGCAAGAAAAAAAAAAAAAAAAAACTTTGTCATAAAATATTCACGAAAGATAATAATTTCATACGTAAAACAAACACTATGTACACGCATACTTGTCGCACTTGTCTTTCCAAGTTGAAAGACAAGTGAGCGTGTACAGAATGTTACATTTACGTAGCAATAAAAAAAATTTTTTTTTTTTTTTCTAGCATGTATGGACGCTATACTTTTGCGGGTTAACGGGAACGCTCTCTATTAGTTAACATAATGTATAACAAAACATTTTAATATTAAATACTCATGTTTTATAATGAGGCATAATGCTGTTATCCGTAAATATTGCAAATGCAAATTAATTTGAGTATTTTTCGCCTCTACACATAACACATAACTTAATTTTTCCTACACATGTTTTAAGTACCTATTGCCATTTACTTACACATTGCCACTAACATTACATTTTTATAGCCATTTATTTACCTTATTACAAATTCATTTTTATATTACATCATAACTACATATTATAAAAAACAAAGTCGCTCCCCGCTGTCTATCCCTATGTATGCTTAGATATTTAAAACTACGCAACGGATTTCGATGCGGTTTTTTTTTTAATAGATAGAGTGATTCAAGATGAAGGTTTATACAGGGTGGCAGGGACATCGACGCGAAGCCGGTTACCATGGATCCAGTACATGATTCTGAACCCCAGGGGGGTTCAGAATCATGTACTGGGAAAAAAAAAAACAGCTGTTTCATAGAAAGTGCAATACATACGCGGTCAAAATGTATGGAGCAGCTGATTTTTTTTTTAATAACCGACGAAAAATTTCAACGCACGGGGGTTCAGAATCATATACTGAATCCATGGTAACCGGCTTCGCGTCGATGTCCCTGCCACCCCGTATGTATAATACATGCATAATATAGTAAGCTATAATTTATAAATTTATCACGCGGGCGAAGCCGCTGGTGGAAGCTAGTATTTTATAATAAAACTAGCTGACCCGTCAGACGTTGTCCAGTCAAAATTTCAATTTCGATTTTTCGGCGGTTCGTTTGAGATTTTCCAATTTTTTTTCCCTAAATAGAGGGTTACCTCTGTTAAGGCGAACAAAACATAAAAATAATTATTCAAATCGGTTTAGCCGTTTTCAACTTTTTGTGAGACGGCAATAAGTTATTTGGTTAAACTTATAGTTAAACTAATATGTACTAAAATGAAAAACAAACGTCAAATACTACATTAATTTTTAATTTAAGTACATATTTGTTTAATTTTTGTTTTTATTAAGAACCTCTCTACGAATACAGGTCTTCCATTTATAATAAATCCTAATATTACAGGATAACTCGGTTCAACGGAGACCCCTCCGCGTGGTGGATCGGTCAGATGCTCAAGTACGTGCTGAAACCTCGGCAAGCGATGCAGAAAGCGATCAACGAGACCATCGCTAAGATGAACTTCAAGACGCCTATTGTTGGGTAAGATATATAATATATTAACACAGATAATATAACATAACATCATGCCATTTTTCTCGAAGGGTAAGGCAGAAGTGTACGAGTAGCATGACAACCTTAGAAACGGGGTTGGTCGACGGACGAATAGACGAAATGTCAGTTTGTGTTGATCTGTACAAAATGTCATTATGTCTATTTATTTAATACTTCAAGCACACATATGTACAGAAGCGGATTTACTGCTATAGGCATTTTCTACCAGTCAACCGGTGATGCAGAGGCAAACAGTGGTAGTTGCAATAGCGAGAATTGAGGAATAAATAAAAACTAAATTATATTTAAATACTATAAATATAATTTATATACACCTACACCTAATTATATATAAATATAAGTACAAATAAATACACATAAATATACTAAAACTACTAAGATAGTCAATGGGAAAACGTTGTGATGATACTGCCAGCTTCTTGCGAATGTGCTCGCGAACTTTAATTTTAAAAGATAATCGGTAAAGTATCTGTAATAAGTCTATTCTACCGTCGACAAAACCCATTTTTTTTGTGGTCATGAGCTAAACGTGCTGTAGTACACCCACATTTCGCCAGTTATGTTTAAGTCACATGTAATAGGTGGCGAGCCTATTGCCATCAACTGGGCACAGATTGAGAGTCCGGGGACTAATAAATACATAGGGAACTTCAATTTAAATACATAGGTAACGCCTGCATTTTTTATAAGGGGTGGTAGTGGAAGGGGTAAACAATTATTCAAACATCAGTACCCAAGAGGGAACACCCACAAACTGAACACTAGAATGGATTTCTAAAACTTATGCCCGTTTACACTAAGTAAATTAATGCCTAAATATGATTGCACTGTTGTGTTTGCAAGTCTCGGCGCTGTAGCGAGGTGAAAATCCGACATTCCATTAATTTTTTTTTACTAATGCATAAAAAAACTAGTACTTGTATTTAATCATTTGCTAGGAAAAAAATAATTATACCATTACATTTGTGCTTAAACCGCGAATAGCTAATAAAATACCAACAACTGTATTAAAATTTTATTTATTCAAATGGTTTTCCTGTTTTTAATTTGTTTATTCATGAAAGGATAATTAAAGAATAGCATGTTTCTAAAGGGCAAAAATGGTTATAAATGTTTACATGTTTCGAACTGCGACCAGAAACGCTTTATGCAGGCACTACTACTACTTGATCATGGCAACATTTTGACCTTGGCAGTGCCTATCTTGCTTTGCAACCTCTACTACTGATAATATTACAATGAGGTACCGACACATTTGTATTGAAATACCTCTGTTACTAGGAATAATTAAACCTTTATAACTGATGATAACGCATTTGTACCTCTTTTTTTGGAACTTTGTAGTTCAATAGCTTATATTTCTGAATATTGGTCTGAACAGCTTTTTAGAGGACAATCTTTCTAAATAAAAACACGACCTGGCTTAGCGGGGGCCTCTGTAAATAAGCCAACTGTCATTTGAAACCTGACCATTTAGCAAACTAGCTAAATAAAAAGCGTTTTTAATTGATAAATAGTTTGGAAATTCCAAAAGTGCACGCCTCATAACACACATTCATAAACGAAAAATAAATTCAAAACATAGTTTCTAACAAAAATTACCAATTTATCACTTTTCATGAATTATGTTTTGACTGCTGTTTTACCCATCAATATGGGTAAGTTTCTAACCTCGCAATCCTTACGTAATGTCAAAGACTATTTATTGAGATATTTACGTTGTGGGTTGCTAGGCAACACGTTCAGTCAAGGTTGGAAATATTTAGATAAAGATATTATATTTTAGTTAATATTTTATTAATTATAATTAAACTACTATGAATAAAAGAGCCATTTTCAATAGGGTTCCTTCTATGGCCGAAATGAATGTATTAAAAAAAAATTGACTCAATTAATTGATTTTATCGCAAGCTACAATGTTTTCAAGGTTCATAAATTGACGGACAGGAATTTTTTTTCAACTATTTTGATGTTTTATTCATTTCTGCTGCATTAAATCAATTGGTAAAAAGTACAGTATTAATCTCCATTTAATCATCTATGTAATGGTATATAAATTAAGTAGGTTCTGTGTACTAGCAGGAGTGTAACAATAAAAACAGTTGCAGAAATGGGGCAAAAAATATTTTTCGATCGTAGAGCACACTCTACTGCTTCGCATTACGAGTCGTGCAATAACCCTAGGTCCCTTGAGATCCTACATATCCAGGTTACACGGCACAAGTGCTTCGACTGACGTGTATGACCGTACCAATAAACGGTCTTGATTGGAACAATTTTACAGCTGCGATAAGTTTAATTTTAATTTCAATGTTCCATAAAATTAATTACTTTTGCGTCGTTTTGTTTCCATAAAGTGCATAACTAGTTTTACGACTAGAGCTCGTATTGTTCCAAGTTTATTTACCGGATAATGTGCAGTTACTTAACGTGATAATGGTTTCCATTTTGTTAATTTATATCATATTTTTCATATTTTTTTGTCATTACTTCGTTGTAAAAAATTTGCTATTGTTTTAAATTATGCACATTCGTTGTCAAAGATGAATTTAAATAATGACTATTAGTGTGTTTAAATCAGTAGTCAGTTTGCAAGTCAAACGCGTTTTTCAATGTACAGGTAGGCATTTACATAATTGTTATGAAGTTTCCTAAAGTACCATCATCAGCAGATATTTTAAATATTTAGCAAGGTTCCTAGATGGTAATTTCCTGTTATTCAAGTCTGTCCAACCTAATTATTTTATCCAGGTCCAGTTGAAAACGAGCGTCAGTCACTTATAGTTGTCTGGACATTTTTGCTGAACTGGGCCTTTTTGACGCAGCCGTGAGGCACACTCCCCTGCTCATTTCTTACATCGGATTTACACTTTTGATTTGTTTTTAATTTTAGTCTGTGCTAAATAAATGTATTTTCTTAGGTTTAAAGAATTTATTTCTCATAAGAACTTAAATAACAGTTCACTTAAAATGAGATACAAAGTGCTTACATCTAAGTAATTATAATTATCCTATTTGCCTCTGGGCTGTTGGTGACGTCACATGTTTCTTGAATTTTGCTTTAAATATGTTTATACTATCACATTTCTTTAAATCCTCCGGTAAGTTATTGAACAGCTGTACTCCCCAACTAGTATTGTTTTTTTTGGCCGTAATTAGTCCGTGCCCAGGCAGTCACTCATTCAGCAGGTCTCTCATTCGGCAGTCAGCATTAGAATTTATATAAAACTACCTCGTTACTGAAAAATATTTTGTTGACTGTAGAATAAGAATAGTAATTATTTACTTACTTTAATAAACTTCTATTTTTGGATGTTATCATCAAAATATTTTGATACTTTTTTGTTTTACTTTGTCCTATAAGTTCTGTTTTCCTATTCTAGTGTTCACATAAGAAGAACAGACAAAGTAGGCACGGAAGCAGCATTCCACCACATACACGAGTACATGGCGCACGTGAAGGACTACTACGACCAGATGGAGCTCACGCGCGCCGTCGACGTGCGGAGGGTGTACCTAGCTACTGACGACGCTAACGTGAGTACACACATACATACATACCCCTCACACACTCAAGCAAGGTAAGTGTAGAGAACTCGTCCAAAAGAAGTAATAATGTATGAATGCTTTAATTGAAAACAATTCCGAAAAATCCGGAATTTCTTAACGACCGCTTCTTCTATATTATTATTAGCAAATACAGTAATCTGCTGAGTCTAGGCTACTCTCATCTAATTTTTACCAGTTTTCCTGCTTGTATCGTTGTCTGAGGTCGCCCTTACGTTTGCCGTTTCGCGGTCTATACTCAAAATTCAAAAGTCATTTATTCAAACTAGGTTGGCAACCAGCACTTTTTGAACGTCAAAATTACATAAGACAGTCTGCCAAAAACGCCCGCCCTTCACCACTTCCTAGTGCTTTAGCTGGGAAGAAGAAGTGGCGCAACAAACTCCCCAGCAGCACAGCTGTTTGTTCAGTTACCTACATTCAATTAAATTATTTGCTATATGTCAGCTAGCACACGCCAATACACCAAAAACACGTCTCCCTTGACGTTCATCGGTTGTATAGCAGATATGGCCAGCCTATTGCCACTTCATCTTGCGTATTCTTTGGGTTATGTCGATTACTTTGGTACGATATTGGCTCACCTTATTGGGAACGATCACAGCTGAGCTCAAAATATTATCTTGCAGGTACTAGAAGACGCCCGCAAAAAATACCCGGAATACACATTCCTAGGCGACCCGTCGATCGCCAAGACCGCGGCCACACACCGGCGCTACACGCCGCTGTCGCTCACCGGCCTGCTCGTGGACCTGCACATGCTGTCCATGTGCGACTACCTCGTCTGCACCTTCAGTAGTCAGGTACGCCTTAACACGTTCAGGGCCGGGAGCCCTCCTGGAGGGTTTACCCAGTCCCATATGGGATGTCGGGAGCCTTCACGGAGGGCTCATTTTAAATGTAGGTTTTTCTTAGCGAATACAGCATTATAAACCGGGAAAATAAAATCTGATGTCTATTTGAATAAGATTTATTAGTATATGCTTTCGATTAAAATCTGGCTTTTTTTCACAGTTATTAATTTTCATTCAATATTTAAAAGGTCGGGTTATGCTTATGTTATTTACATGTTTTAATGAATTTGGAAATAATACTGTATGGAAATAAGACATGTGGCTAACTAGCGAACAAGAATATTGATTATGAAATGCATTAATTAATATCGTAACACCGAATATTTAGTTTTAGATGTAAAAAAAGTTTATGGAATTAAATGCCGTTTTTACACCTAAAACGGCATTTAATTCCAACATCAAAATCAATGTTACAATAATTGCAGTTCATTATTAATATTCTAGTTCGCTAGTTAGCCACATTTCTTAATTCCATACAGTAATATTGCCAAATGTTTGACATATGTGACAGCTATTTGCGACATTGCCCACTTCAGAATTTATTCTCCTAAGTGCAAGTTTTGTCTGAATCCCGCAGGTCGGCCGCGTAGCGTACGAGATGATGCAGACGAACCGCGTGGACGCGTCCAACAGTTTCTACTCCCTGGACGACATCTACTACTTCGGCGGGCAGAACTCGCACGACCGCGTCGCCGTCATGCCCAATGATGGCGCCTATCAGGATGTTCCGTTCCAGGTAGAAAAGAAAGAAATATTGTTTATTCTGCACGAAATAAACGCACACACCAAAAAAAACATGCGGGGCAGTCTTTGGGGACTGCTGATAGAAGTGAAAACTAAGTAACGCCATTTAACGAAAATGTCAGGAATTTATGTGGCTTGCTGTCAGTACAAGAACGAAAGCTGTAGCTCCATTAAAGAAATTAAAAAAAAAAATTAAACAGAGTGCGCTGTCAACAAAAAAGTGCTCAACGCGCCTTCGGTGACGATGACGCGAGTTCCATGATTTTTGTTCACCCAAAAAGTGCTCAACGCGCCTAAATATATTTTCATTAAAAAAAAAAACATAATACTCCTTCACAAATCAGCCAAAAGCAATATTCAATATTCAAAACAGAAAAAATTGTCAAATTTTGTCAAATTACATGACATCACCCACGACACACGCACGACACGACACGACATGTGTTACATTATTTTGTAACAGTATAACTTGACATAACGCCTGTTTGCCCGTAGGGTGTATGTAACCGTTAGGCAATAGCATCGGCACAGATTAATACAGATGGGACACTCCGCAGTTTAGGTATGAAGCTACAAGTACCAGACGGGCTCGTCTCACTGTGCCTATTAGTAGGGCTGCCGCGCGCCGTTTGTCGCAAGATATTAAAACTAATAATACTAAAATGAAGGAAATTTTATAATACTAAACTAAATATTATGTACTTAGTAAATTTTGTATTATGTAGACAACAGGGTATTCGTACATACTTTTTTATTTGCCCAGTTACGTAGGTACATATTAATAAATAATGGGGACTAAACAAATTAAAGTACCGACGTACTTTAATTTGTTTAGTCTCCATTTACCGCAGGCGGCAGCAGCAGGTGACGTGACGCCGCCGCGACACTCTGGTGTCTATTGTATTTTTAACCGACTTCCAAAAGGAGGAGGTTCTCAATTCGTCTGTATGTTTTTTTTGTATGTTTGTTACGCGATTTCTCCGTCAATTGTGGACCGATTTTAAAAATTGTTTTTTTGCTTGAAAGGGTATGCTCCCGAGGTGGTCCCATATAAATTTTATTAACTTTACTTGGATAGTTTTTGAGTTAGCTTCAATGATACGTATTTTTCCCACTTAGTTTATATAGATGGTATGATGATAACTTCCAATCACTGTTATTTACATAGCAGGTTAGTGGTATTCGAATTAGAGTGAGGTAGGTACCACAACTAAAAAGTGCAAAATAAAAACTTTTTACAAAAAAGAACAACCGACTTCCAAAAAAGACACTACACAGTCAAAAATAACTTTAATTTCGGAAGTCGGTGGCGAAAAACCCTAAGTTCAAAACCAAGTACACCGACTTCCTAAATTAAAATTATTTTTGACTTTGTAGTGTCTTTTTTGGAAGTCGGTTGTTCTTTTTTGTAAAAAGTTTTTATTAAGAAATCCAATCGCATTTTTATGAAGTCGCCTGCGGTCGGTTACGGATTGCGGGATTGGTGGTACATTTAAAAATATAATAGACCAAGAGCTGATACCTACTTAATTATCTAATTATTCTCTAAAAGATGACAACCCTGACGTGGTCAGAAGGTATAAGAGTTACGCGATACAAAGAGAGGCAACTTGTAGGTGAATATAACTGTAGGTAATTAGCGTTGTGCGACCTGAATCGCACTTTATTGTGTCGAAGCAAGAATCGCTTTTTATTTAAATGATTTTTCGGATAGTCCCATCTGTAATAATCTGTGGCATCGGTTAGGTTACTGAAAAAAATATACAAGTTTATTAAAATGATTAAAACAGAAAATTACTCGAATACGATTTTCAGTCGAGGAATGCAATGGTTAAACATCGATATGACAATTTTTATTTGCAATTTTATATAAACGAGTAATTTTTCTTCCAAAGTTTTAGAAAAATAAGCTTGTATTTGAACAATCCTTTTTCCATGATTGTTAGTAAAACATTTATTGTGCATTTGCAAGTAGGTTATTACTAACATTTTCGACTTCAATAATAGTTTAAAAACTAGATGAGGTCGGTTAGTACACCTAATCTGCGTTTGCAATTTATTTGTCAAAAAAACACGAGTTTTTAAAACAATTAAAACAATCGTAATGCCTATACATAAGGTTCGGTTTGAGCTACTACTTATATTTTTTATGACTTTTTCAACAGTACTAGTCAGTCTAAAATCTACTTTATTTACACTTCCATAAAGTTGATGTCTGTTTAAATGGAAATAACATCAATTGGAAACAAGGTACCTTACATTTCGCCAGTTATCTTGGAAGTCCCATGAAAAAGTGGGCGAGTCTATTGCCCCTAAACCTACCTATCTACCTAATCATGCTAAGTTTTTGCTAAAATTGTTGGAAATGTATACGCTGATCTCGTTGACTAGCTGGCAATCGTTGATCGCCAAGGGTATCACGTAAAAGACAAGAATATTACGTTGATAATAATGAAGTTAATTTGTTTATTTTTTGCAGGTTGGCGATTTAATCGGCATCGCGGGTAACCACTGGAACGGTTACGGTCGGGGAACCAATAAGAGAACAAATATGGTGAGCTAAATATAACAAAGCGATTAAATATGTTATAGTTATTTTAATACTTTACCCTGTTTTTAATTTAGGCGGGATTCAAGTATGGCTCATAGAAAAATCTGCGATTCCTTTTTTAACTGCTAACTGAAAGACTTAAATAAGAGCTATATCGATGGCTACAGTTCGATTCAAACTTAATGGCGGCTCGGAAGTGTGCTACTCGCTGCGCAGTACCCCTCCCCCCCCATTGACACATGACGTCGTTACTGCGCAGCGACACGCCTCATGTTCCGAGCAGCTATTGAGTTTGAAGCGGGATGTACAAGTGACTGTGATGATTATATAATTATCAATGATGATTGTCAATGACGATTGTCAATGATGATTGTCAATGATGATTGTCAATGATGATTGTCAATGATATTTATATTACAATCGATATGAACAGACAACATAACATCATCACAGTCATTTATTTCCATCGATACAGCTTTTTTAGGGTTCCGTGCCTCAAAAGGAAAAACGAAACCCTTATAGCATCATTTCGTTGTCCGTCTTTCAAGACCCTTTTTCTCAGGAACGCATGGAGGTATCAAGTTGAATTTAATATTAAATATGTATGGTCACTTGGAGCTCTAAAAAATTAAAGCTTCTAAGTCAACGCAATAAAAAAAAGGCAGTGTATAGAGTGCCACCAGTGGCACTCTATCCTTATCGGATAAAGTGCCACTACAGGCACCCTAGTAACACCGCCTCGGCCCGGCTAAAGTGCCGCAAGCATTGGATTGTCATTGTCACTGTCACTAAGTCACGTCACTTGGTATTTTGTTTGATTGTCGAGGTTAGATCGCTGTAAAACACCACATTCCCAAAACATTACATTCTCTTGTGCCTAAACGGACCCTGCCACTTCGCCGGCCGCTACCGCGGCACCGCTCGCTACGCTCGCTCGGCTCGTGCGTTGTGTGGTCACAGTTCTAACCTAACCTAACCTAAATAACTAGTGACAGTGACAATGCAACGCTCACGGCACCCTAGCCGGGCCGAGACAGTGACACTAGAGTGCCACAAGAAACTCGCGGCACTCTATACACTTCGTAAAAAAAATACGGCCATTTGTATTTTAATACTCTTAAATAAATCAAAACCTATTAAATTTCATGATTCTAGGTCAACGGGAAGTACCGAGCTTCCCGTTGACCTAGAATCATGAAATTTGGCAAGAAGCAAGGTCTCAGAGTGAGTCAAAATGTCCGAAAATCTCAGTAATGTTTTTCTGCACATTTAAGGTCTTATTTCAACTTAAGTACCGCGATCTGTAACACATTTTCGGTTCTCAATCGAAGTATAATCCTAGTTTTACCTGCGCGGACGACCGTCAATTTGGTTCAACTTACGTGCCGCGATCTGTAAGTGTATGACCATATGCGTTAAAACCACAGATATAAATCTAACTAGATAACGCAAGTCCCTCCATCTGTATGAAAACCAAGCTGCCACATTTTCGCACACACATTAAAAACAAATTTACTTACCAATGAAAGAAAACATTTCCAATGCCTCGGCCAACTTTTTCTATACAGTCTTTACAGCTCAATGTGGCATAAAAAGGCATTTTTTTAGATTTCGGTGGATTTCCGGTGCCATTATTGCTAAATAAAAAACTCAGCTTACGATCATTGATCGTAAGTTTACTCCGTTTTTTGACACGCGAAGTACATACATTCGCGTCATCGTTATATCTGTGATTAAAACACTGTTTCCCACAGCTAACAATTCACAATTTGTTCCAGAACGGGCTGATCCCCTGGTACAAGACTGCGGACCACTTGGTCCTCTACCCATTCCCGGAGTACAGACAAGTGCCGATGTACTCCGACACACGACAAAAGGACTTATAAGGATATCCTTCCAATAAGTTTACATCGTAATGGACTAATTAACGCGTGAACAGCGTTACAAATCGTTTGTTTTTAAATAAATCAAGGAGTTTTGTTCTACTGATTGTCTCTTGTCAGTGGAGGTACAGTCGGCAAAAGAGATATGTGTGCAGGTGGGATTTATGCGATTCTGAATACTATGCAGTTGAAATTGATAAGCATTTTTAAGACACATACTGATATTATATAAGTTGTAACTAAACCACGGTCGTGACCTATTTTGAATCTTATGATAAATATGTTTTCGAATCGGTTCGTTTACAATAATACCATTTAATTTAAAGCAAAATCTAAGTTTTTTATCTCACATTGTTCACCCAATTGGCAGTATATGTATTCTCTGTCCTGCTCTAGCCTGTACACCCATCTCTTTTGCGCATAGTAATAATATTTATGTCGTGTACGATCGTTAAAGTTTTCGTAAGCGTCTTTTACGGGCTTGTTAATTGTTAATGACTTTCAATAAATACTATGTGAGTGTGAGCGTGTAATACTTCTCATTGGATTTTTGTTGAATTTCTGATAATGTGATGTTTAAATCATTGTTTAGGATATAATGTTCACGTTTGCAAAATGATCTACATACTTGAAGTTTTCAAAACGGGCTTACTAATTACCAGTTGAAACCTTTATTAATCTTCAAAAGAAAAAGCCTAAAATGTCACAATATAATAACGTTTGCCATTAAAACAGGAATATAATATCTACTAAAAATTCTAGTACGAAAGTAATGCAATAAGAAAAAAAAAATACTTTGACAGTATTTTTTTTTTTTTGTTTATTTGACATTTGACACATCTTGAGATTTGCCAAGCGATTTACCAGTCTGGCTCTCACAGAAACTTGGGTTCTATTCTAGTTATTTGCCTATTAAAGTATTAATTCACGTTTTGACTTCCTTTTAATGTTAGATTTTTATCTTACAATTTGTCATAAACTGGCGCTGGCGTCTATATACAAATGTGCAGGGATCTTTTGGCACGTGGCAAAAATCCGCTATCTTGTTTTTTCAAAAGTTCCTTGTAGCACTCTACTCAAATTTATTACTGAATAGCTATTTTCGCTTTCGTTCATAATTATGCAGTTTTTGTGCGTAATGTCGATAGCATGACACATGGTGAAATATTTTGGTAAATGTTTTGGTGTGAAATTAAATGAAATATAAACTATCATTATTCCAAACTCATTTTGCTGTCTGAGAATATTATTATAAAAACAACGTTTACAATAATAGACAACGTTTTCCCATTTTATAAGTTTTTCCTAAAAATTTTAATTAACTTTGCATTTAATTTGTCTATAAAATGTTCTTGTTTACTTGAAGTACCAAAACCATGAATAAGTTTGTTTTTTACGTTTATTGGTGCACAAAAAGCTCCAGTGTGTAGGAGCGCCATTTTGAATAACATTATTCTAACCGTCAGTAAATACATTCCATTCTAACTTGTTCCTTAATATTATGAACTAAACATGAATAACAATTTATACCTTTTGAGGATGATAATATTTTATTATAGGCAGAAGAAGGGGGTTAAAAGTAAAAACTTTTACAAATGAAAATGTCGGTCTCCACCTCGGTTTGGCTCCACGGTCTCTCATATGTGCGAGCGAAATTGAAACATTCTAATGATTCCTTTAATTGCACATTCATACATTCTAATTTTGATCTAAAATGCATTCTCACCAATTTTTCTGAAACACTAGAACTCTAATTGCTACAGAAAAACTTCCACAAGACTTTTCTTAGAGGAATCTACTTCGTGTTCCAAAATGCCGTTGCAAAAAGAGATGGTGCCATTGTTTCTGTGTAGCCCCATCTCTCTCTTGCACAGTTACGCTGATGGCTGTTCTCTGTCTCAGCCCACGTTCGCACGGACGTAATAAAATCTCAGCGATTTGTTATCGTACCCTGGATTTTCAACTCTCGTTTATGAGTCGAGCATTGAAAATCCAACAGAGCGCATCCATCGCGTATCCCAGCGCGTTAAGAAAACACACTGTTGGATATGCAACTCTCGGTGTCAAGCAGACCGTCGAAAATACAATACGAGTAAAAAAATCACTGCGATTTTATTATGTCTGTGCCAACGTGGGCTCACTTGCAACGATTCAGAAAAATTGGTGGCACTGTAAAACTAACCATAGTTCAACTAAGAATATAGTACTGATATAAATTCACGTTTCGAACGCGGCCTAGACGTGTGTTGATAACATGTGTGTGTGTGTGTTATTCTGTGTATGAATTATTGTATTCGTTAATATGTGCATTTGTGTTTCGTTGGCGCTGCTGTGGTATAAACTCCTTTTAATATTAAGTTTCTTAAGTCCGCCTTAAACAATTCTGCACAAGCCGAGTCAAAGCAATATTGGCTCAAATGTTGGCTCGGGTTTGTAGATCCACATACTTGGTTCCAACTGTTTGGCCGAATAAAATAAATTGGTCTTGTTTTCTTTATGTGTATAAGCAAAATTTGTTGACCACCAATATTCACTGTTTAGATCCGATACGCTAGCAGCGCCAAAAAGAATTCTTTGTGACGTCATTTTAAAATAATTGCAGTGTTCAAATATATTTGCGAGTCTCCGTGATTACCTCACGTGTTTTACGCCAGCAATATTAGTAAAAACATTGGTACAATACTGAAAACCTTTTTTTATTAGTTATAAACCAAACTAACTTTTGTATAAATCTAAAGGTATTTTTTCTCTAAAATAAGCACGGATTCTAAAATAAGATCTGAAATGAAATATGGCCCATGATGAAACCCCATGACCTGACTTGATTAGGCAAATTATCGAATTTAGTTATCTTTTATTTATATTATGGCCATTTTATATTTTTTTAATCAATGAATTATAATAAATTTGATTTAAAAAAAATTTGCTCATATACGTTAAATTCTTTGTTGTTTATGTTTATTTATGAATGTACCTTTGTTAATATAGTTATTACTATCTACATAATATGTAGCCGTGTATGCAATTTTGTCTGAAAAGCATTTATGTATGAGTTACGTAATTACCCAAAATGTGTATCCGAGTGCTATTATACGTACATGCCTTATATCTGTTAATAATCGGTCATATATAGAAAATATGTTACAAAAATATAAAAAATATGAAGTTAAAGAATAAACAAAAATATAATGAAATTAAAAATATTCTCGAATAGTGCAATTCTAAATAATTTTTCGGTAATATTTTCGTGTGTTGTTAGAATCAAATAAAATGTTTTAAAACTTTCACAGCCTAGAGTGCATGATCACAGGTATACTTCCAAGTTTAAACCTAATGACCGCTTGTGTTTTTTACATGAATTGCCGTGCCCCCAGCACCTAGCTCATAAATCGACACAAATACCTACGACGAATATGGTCGAGCAATTAAATAAAAAACAGAAAAAACGAACATAGGTTCTCGGTACGGGCACGAAAACATTTGTCGTATTAATCCGACTGGGGCGGTCAATAGGTTAATATTCCCATTTTTACGAATTATAGCAGATACTTGTATAAAAGCACTTCAACATATTTTCATGTTATTCCATATTATTTATTTTTCCATTGTAATTAATAATAGATTTTACTAGAACGGTGATATCTGGTGTATTTTTTAACTTTGTATCTGTGGAGCTTCTGTAAGATGTATGATAAAAGTAACATGGACCTAAAATGTGTGTATATAGCTTTATAATATTATAGTGTATATAGAAAGGAAAAATAATATAAATAAATGGTAACATGTGAAGGTATTCTGAATTTTATTTCATCCGAAACTTCTCCCATTTTACATAGAAGCCACTGTGTTCTCCGAGGTACGTATTACAATACCGACATTTCATAATAACTATGACTAAAATACCGACGTCCAAAACAATGAAGTTCAAAATACCGAAAGTTTTAAATACCGATAGCCGTTATATCGAAACATAAAATACAGATGTCCAAATGCCCGAAAGGATGAAACCCCGAATGGACGAAATCCCGAATTGTGGTCAAAATACCTAAAATGATGCATCACTTGAGAACTATTTATTATGTCTGTAGTAGTAGATCAGTGGGTGAAATAGGTTAGGTTAGAACAGTTACCAACCGCGCGGCGCTACTTCCAAGTTGCTCGCAGAATTTATTTCACCATTTTATAAGTATCCGGGTTTTCGCAATATCCCAATTCTGAAATTACTTAATTGGGATATAGTGAATTATACCACTGGGGAGTATACATGGGGAAGGATGCAACCTGCAAGCAGGCATACAGCAGGCATGCAGCGTGCAAGCAGGCATGCAGCATGCAAGCAGGCAAACAAGCATGCAACATGCAAGCAGGCATGCAACATGCAGCAAGCATTGTTTCTGTCACGGCTTCGGCGCTGCGGGGTTTAGGCGGCCCCACGCGACCTTATCGTCGCAGATGGTTTAAACGCTCACCGCCGCGGCTGAGGCTGGCCGGCGTAGCTGCCCAGCAAGCCGAAGCTGCGGTGAACTCCCGAACGTACTGCGCTGAAGGTTCGGTTGAATACGCACGTAGTGTTTATCAAGTTACCTATGAACTATGCGGTGAACTGCCGAACGTACTGCGCTGAAGGTTCGGTTGAATACGCTCGTAGTGTTTATCAAGTTACCTATGACACATCAGCCGAAAGTTACGTCGCGTTCATGAGCAAGCGTCACATCACGCGACAGAAAGTGCGACCGAAAGTTCGGCGAACCGTTAAGCGACCGAAAGTTCGGCGCGCGTAGTTGAACGTTCGGTAGATCTCGGCGGCGAGGCAAGCGAAGAGCGGTAATTTTCCGTCGCGTAAAGCGCAGGCCACACCGCCAGCTTAGCGGGCGAAGCGAACGAAGGAAACTATACAAACTACGCGAAATATTTAGCTCGCGGTGTGAACCGAAGTATGTAAAGAGGTGAAACGATGTTCGCCCGCATAATCTGAGTACAATGCTGGCGCCTAAACCTTTTGCTTTCGGTACCTATTATAGTTTTGTGTTATGTACTTACTACTACTAGCTGTTATATTGGAAGAAGTGGAGACAATAAACGTTATTCTAATTATCGTTAAGTCCAGGGCTTCCCTGACTGTACGTCGCGACGGCCTGGGGCTGGGTTCTGCGATTCCAGACGCTCCAATACGAAAAAGACAAACTGCTTTAATTTTGGAGCTCAGTTTTTCATGAAGATTGTGCCATCATTACTGCAGCATTGTGGGTTCTATTACGGAATTTGCGACATCATACTTGTGCGAAACAGGCTTTTCTGCAGTTGCAGCAATAAAGAACAGGTTGCAAATAGAGGTTATTTGAAATTAACTAGTTACCATAGAATTATTACTACTAGAAGAATTGCCAAACTTAATGTGGTAATGGGCAGGACACATTGCACGCAGAACAGATGGCCGATGGGGCCGAAAGGTATTGAAGTGGCAACCGCTGACCGATGACCTTGTAAAGGCCGCAGGAATCCGCTGGATAAGCACAGAATCGGTCGAAGTAGCGGTGCTTGAGGAGGCCTATGTCCAGCAGTGGACGTCTTTCGGCTGATGCGATAAGATGATGATGAACTTATTACTAGGCTAGAACTACACATTATTTGGTACTTTTTGGTTAGAAGGAGAGAGGGCGCAAAATAATTGAAAACGTCCAAGAGCGTCATAGTAAAAAACTGTTTGGGAAGCCCTGGTTAAGCCATAACAATAAAATGGTACGAGTTAGAATCGAATCCACACCGCAGAACTGGGCCACTATGCCATTGTGCCAATCGAGCTTCTAACGACATCTTTGGGTTATTATTAAACTTTCAAGCTCATCAATCCAGTCGTCTATCTATTCCTCCATGGACGACCAACTATATACTCGCTATTATTCTGCTCATACCCACGGATAACAGCGCAAAGATACACCACGTTTTTCCTCCTACATTTCTTGGAATCGTGCGCATGTGCGATCAGCACTTACCCTCTTTAAAAGGAGTCCCGCTACTTTTAATTAGTTTTCCTGTTATCGTACGGAAGGGTAAGTAAGAAGTAACGCATCTCGACTGCTCGGCAACCGGGACTTCCATAATGCAATTATGTAGAAATTTTATTGATTTGAAAGGCCACGAGAGTAGCGGGTACGGAGAGAGCTAGTAAATAAACAAGCATTCAAATGGGAAATACGGACTTATGGTTGATTTGATCTAGGTGCTTATGCTTTCTGCCGTGGAGTATCTAGCTTTACCATTGATCTCTCCCCAAGCTATTTACAGCAGTGATAGCCTAGTGGTGTGAATTATGTGCGTATTGTATAATTCTCACTTGCTTCAAAAACGGTGAAGGAAAAAATCGTGAGGAAACCGGCATGTCTGAGGCTGAGAGATATTTCTCGGATATGGAGCCAAGTCAGAGGCACATGGGCGGCTTTAAAACTCTGACACCAGGTTAGTCACTAACCACATGAAAAGAAGAATAACCTATTTACAGGCGGCTGGGTTCATAAATCTGATTTTTTTAACATGTTCTAGAATGTGGGCTAATAAAAAAGGGTGATGCTAATAATAGGTTGATGATATGCTTGGCTGATGTCACACTCTTCAATAAGTAAGTAGTAAGTCTGGTAACACAACAAATCTATATTCAATTAACGAAGTGTATAGAGTGCCGCGAGTTTCTTGTGGCACTCTAGTGTCACTCCCTCGGCCAGGCTAGGGTGCCGTGAGCGTTGCATTGTCACTGTCACTTGTTATTTAGGTTAGGTTAGGTTAGAACTGTGACCACACAACGCACGAGCCGAGCGAGCGTATAGCGAGCGGTGCCGCGGTAGCGGCCGGCGAAGTGCCAGGGTCCGTTTAGGCACAAGAGAATGTAATGTTTTGGGAATATGGTGTTTTACAGCGATCAATCAAACAAAATACCAAGTGACGTAACTTAGTGACAGTGACAATGACAATCCAATGCTTGCGGCACTTTAGCCGGGCCGAGGCGGTGTTACTAGGGTACCTGTAGTGGCACTTTATCCGATAGGGATAGAGTGCCAATGGTGGCACTCTATACACTGCCATCAATTAATCGGAAGGGCCTCTCACATCCAGCATTGATTTATTTGCAGTTTAAACAATCTTTTGAGGTCTACGGATAACTCAATGTTATTTGACGTTTTCTAAACAAATGCACTCACAAAAACAAACGTCACTAAACAAGTTTACTAACCACTTTCTTAAACCTCACTTTTAATGGCCTCATAAAAAGCGACGGCGGCGAAAGTAGCCCCTCTCGCCAAGTTCAATGGCACGGCATAACAGTACCGTGCCGACTCTTGCGCCAGCTGCATCTCGCCTGCAGTACATGGAGCCAGGATGTGGAAAGTGCTAGTACTTGTCGTTTGTTGTGTCACAGCCGTGCTGCCGGCTAAACATCTGCCCAAATGGAAGAAACAGGTTGGTTTTGGATATTTTTGGTTTTTGGTTGTGTGTTTTTGTGTCTGTATTTTTTACGGTTCTCCCTATAATTGAATTAAGGGTTCAGACTTACCCAAATACTGAGGAAGTAAATAAAACTGCATAATCAATGGAAAATAATATTAATTTAGTCAACAAAAGTTATTAATTATTTTCTGCAAATATAAGGTAGTTACTAGACGAGTAGGGCAGTGGTACATTCATTACATAATGACCTAATTAGGTGTTATATTATTTAGACAATGCAATAGGTGACAGCTACAAACTGAAAAATAAAACACAAAAAAATATTTTCACACTACCCAATGTAGGTTCTAATTAATATCCAAAAATGATATTTCATTTTATATCTAAAATGAAATAATATACAAGAAATGAGCATAAAATTATGTTTTCACCGGCGTTTTCCCGTGGCCTACTTTCTCGTGGCTTTCTCGCGGCTCATATTAGAAAGTTCCTTTGTGAGTCAGCGAGATGCGTGCGATCCTGTGGTTAGGATGGAAGGAGAGCCCATCACTTGCCTCTAACATGTAGCACTTTACCTTGAACTTGATATGTAAATTAGAAAAGACCTGTGCGAAATCTGAGCATGTTTAGATTGAGACCGGATTTTAGTCTGGGTTAGTATAATAAAAAGTTTTCTAGAGCCCATCTTATCTTGCACACCAATTATTGACAAACGATAAAAAAAAAATACTCAAAACAGCTGACTAGCTGGCTACCGACATCACTCTACTGCAGTCACAGAGTACCTGCAATATATAGTATATATTGCAGGTACTCTGGTCTGCAGTGTGTATCGAAATAAGAGTGATGCTCTACATTTCGTAGCTCGATAACTCTTAACAATTTTAATGCCATAGCAAAAGGGGAGATCCTATGTCCAGGAAATTTATTTATCTATGTTTCATAAATGCAGAAAAAATAGGCTATTTTATACTGAGAACCTTCCTTTAGTAACAATTTCTAGCGTTACTTTCTTTGGAACCTTTATATCTCCTGAATTTTTTTATGTTTTGTGTTTATAACAAACTATCTCTACGCACATTTCAATCCTCGTTCACCACCACCTTCTCACTAACCTTATCTTCTTACGATGTGTGTAAGTCGGTACACCGTATCCGACAGGCGTGTGAACTGCCGGCGGTGCAGAGTGAGCACAGCCATTACATCTGCGACGACAAGGGGGAGCCCAAATGCTTGCCGGGATGGCAGGGCGATCTCTGCGATGTGCCTATCTGCAAGAAGGGATGTGATCCTTTGCAAGGTAAGCTTTTAAGACGATTAATAAAATGTAGATTATTTAAATGGTTGTGATTATTTAAAGGGCCTCAAGAGAGACCATATAATAAGGTTTTATTGAGAGCCATGGCTATGAATCAGCCAGATGGACCTGCATCTGAGTACAGAGCAGCAATCGATGATAATTATGTAGTACTTAATTTGTCGAGGCAACGTCGCTAATAGCTGTCAAATATTTAGGTACCTGTTTGGTTAATTAATTTGGCAGTATTACTGTATGGAAATCAAAAATGTGGCTAACTAGTGAACTAGAATATTAATAATGAATTGCAATATAACACTGAATTTGATGTTGTAACCGTTTCATGTGTAACAATGTCATTTGGAAAGTTTCCAAATACTTATTTACATCTAAAACTAAATATTCAGTGTTCAGATATTAATTATTGCTCTTCATAATCAATATTCTAGTCCGCTAGTAAACCACATTTCTTATTTCCATACAGTAATATTGTCATATCAATTGAAACAGGGAAATAATTGACATCCATTTGCGAAGTTACCCACTTTCAGAATAAACGTTCTTATGTTAAAGGTAACATTGGTGTTATCAAAGTTCAAAATAACAGTAGGTCAGTAAGTTATTCTAGGTCATTGACAGCTAGTGATTCAGCGTTCAGATGAAGGTAGGAACATCTAGTAAGCTAGAACTTTCGCGGAGAAAGTTTAGCTGTTTTATGATTTAGTATTATTATAACTTTCTGTTTTAATTTATTAGTCACGATTTTGATTATTAACCATTCACAAGAATAACATGATATATATCATCTTTGGGACTTTCAGTCTGTAGAAAGCGACTTTAACTGGTCTCTCGCGAAAATAAGAGAAGAGATACCAAAGTACAGTTCGTGACATTAAAATAAACACCTCCAATTGACATTACAGTAACAAAAGCTCACAGAATCTAGCACAATGTGTTTAAACGCTGATTACTTTGCTAACAGAGAGTTAACGGCTCGTTCCGATTTATTTAGCTCATTAGCGATCCGCTATGACTCAATCGGGAAAGTTTTTTGCATCTGCCATCTCAATACAACGGTACTTATAGCTCTTTGTTTATATTTGCTCTTAGCTAAAATAAGTTATTGGAACTCGTAGATTGTTTGATCATAATCAGCCTATTAATGTTCTCACTGCTGGGACACACACAGGCCTCCTCTCGGTGAGAGAGTGGGCTGTAATCTACCACGCGGGCCCAGTGCGGGTTGGTAGATGTCACATGTCTTCGAATTTTTTGGTTCTAAGACATTCCGGTTTTCTCACTGATGATGATGATTGTTTGATCGGTTTTATTCAATTATGCATCCTATTGTTTGGATTAGGCACGTTTATGTACTAGAAAAAGGCTGGGAGCTTTTGAAGCTAATTAGTAGAATCATTGCTGCTTTCCAAGCCGCAAAGCAATTAAGGCTTTTACAGACCAGCGCGACTTGTCGCGCGACGCGACACGAACAATACAATTTCTAAGAAAACTTCACGTTATAACAATAACAGGTGTCGCGTCGCGCGACAAGTCGCGCTGGTCTGCACAAAGTTTTAATCTGAAGGAGTGGTGATATATTATCATCTGTTGCTAGTTATTTTAAAGTAATGTTTGTTAACATACCGTTCGTCATTGCCAGGATACTGCAAACGCCCCGGCGAGTGCCGTTGCAAGCTAGGCTTCTACGGCGAGCGCTGCAACAAGTGCATCCCATTACCAGGCTGCCAGCACGGCTACTGCAACGAGTCCTTCGAGTGCATCTGTAGAGACGGCTGGGACGGCCTGTTCTGTTCCGAACGTGAGTACAACTCTGCTTCACACCCCTGCCAGCTTAGTACCAATCGCTTGCTTTTCAACTCGAACCTCAGCTATTCTCATCCAGCTGTTACCAGTTATGGTGCGAAGATCCTCGCTTCACAAACCTGATGGAGGCCGACCTTTATTTTGATCAGGGACTGTTATTCAAATCAGGGCAAGAATAAGTAAATTACTTACCAACTGCGCACCTAAGCGATATTAGCACTAAATAGAATAGAATTTTCTTTATTCGAGTAACCAAGAAAAGAAAGAAAGTAAGAAAATACTGTTAATTTGCGGCAAACATGACGCATAAAAAGAACAAAAAATAACAATAAATAAACAAGTTGAGATAACATAATTATGCGTCACATCCACGCAAAACGGCTATCGTTCAAGACGGCAAGACTCAAAAATATTGTTAGTAAAACTTACGTACGACCATGGAAAACAATGCAAGAACAAACAACAAATAAAAAGAAATAACGGTATGTCACCGTTTCGACATCCCATAAAGCTTACCTACTGTAATGAATGTTGTCACTTTCTCAACTTATTATCTTCTTATAAATAGCATTTATACCAAGTATTTTAATAAGATTGATCGCTCCTGCAGCTATTTGCCGTTCCGACTGCCACGCGACCAGAGGCTTCTGCGAGACGCCAGGCGAATGTCGCTGTAAGCTGGGTTGGGCTGGCCAAACCTGTCGATCCTGCCAGCAATTGCCCGGCTGTCAGCACGGGTACTGTGACAAACCTCTGGAGTGCAAGTGTCTTCCGGGGTATACTGGACTGCTGTGTCAGACTCGTGAGTATTGACTTTTGATGTTGTTTTTACTGCTACGATACTGTTATTTTATTCAGTAATTATTGTCACATATGACTTGACAGTCCTATAAATGTAGGTCTTCTAAAAAACATTTCTATGCTTTGACTTGTGTACCTGTTACTATGTTAAGATCACAAAAAATATTCTGACAGTTTCCAACTAATCGATGTCACTGTATAAATATGTATCGATGTATTGAGTGTTCGATGTAATAACCATTCGATAAAATGAACTTTCGATTAGTTAGACATTCGATATTTTATTATTCCTGTGGTTATGGACTAGCCTGGTGTCAGTTTCTATGCGGCCATGGCCTTCTGACTTGGCTTCACATGCCATCGAGAAATATCTGTAAGCCAGGCCGATTTCCTCACGATGTTTTCCTTCACCGTTTTTGAAGCAAGTTCTATGTTCTATGTTCTATGTTAGAGGGTTTGGTTTCCGCACTTAGTCCTTCAAGTGGACCATTGTGCGTGGGCCATGGCGGCCGCTTGGGGGGGTTATTCCAACCAGCCCACCTCCCTCCAGAAGCTAATTAAAGCTCCTGGCCTGTTCAGAACATCCGTGAAAGATCTGGGTGACCCGAGGGTTTGTGTTCTAATCTGGGTGACGCCTGTGCATTCAAAGAGCACGTGCGCGACGGTCTCCTCAGCCTCCATGCACGCCCTGCACAGAGGACTGTCCGTTATACCTATTGTGTGGAAGTGTTTGTTCAGCGAGCAGTGTCCCGTGATGGTCCCCGTCACCAGGCGCAGGCCGTTCCTGTCCAGGCGTAGTAAACGTCTGGTTAGTCCGCTATCCACTGATGGCATAGCTTCCTTGGACTGCCTGCAGCCCGGTGCCGAGGTCCACCAGTACTCCGCTTGTGTGTTGGTGAACTCTTGTAGCCACCTGCGTATTTGGTTGAAGGGGATGGGTATAATAGGCTCGGGTCCACAGACCGCCGTGCTAGATCCCCGTCTAGCAAGCTCGTCCGCTGCGTCGTTGCCTAGCGATCCGCTGTGTCCTTTTATCCATTGTAGTGTCACCGTGTTGCGGCCAGACAACGTTATTTGCTCTAGAGCATTGTGACATTCTAGTGTTAGCTTTGAGGTAATACATTTTTTCTGTAAGGATTGGAGAACTGAGGCGCTGTCGGAGAGTATACGAATATGTGTGTCCGTAACTCTCCTGGCTTTTAGGGCATGGGCCGCTTGTATGATGCCTACACACTCCGCCTGATAGACGGTGTTGAACATTCCCAGCGGGCTGGATATATTTATGTTGAAGTCGTGTGAGAAGACTCCGGCTCCAGTGCCGGAGTCGGTTTTCGATCCATCGGTGTATACTCTCATCTCTTTCGGGCCTGAGTAGTCACACCGTTCCTCTGTGAGTACAATGTTGTAGTGCCTTTGAAAGTGGTGTGTTTTTGGAGCTTTATCACAAGGTGATGCCATCATTGGTCGTCGTTTGATCGCGTCTTCCTTTATGCGTGTGTGCTTGACTCTGGAGTCATTGCTAAGGGTTCCTGATAAATGGAGCCTAAAGGCGGCCAAGGCCGCCTCCTCTCGCACGATGAGGTGCAGAGGCGGCAGTCCCAGCATTGCTTGTAGGGCGGCGGTGGGTGTAGTTCTCATACTGCTCGTGATTGCGACACAAGCGAATCGCTGCAGTTTTTCGAGGTCTCTTTGGGCTGTGCTTAGGTCTGTCCTGGGCCACCAGACCAGTGAGCCGTATGTGATAATAGGTCGGATAACTGTAGTGTATAACCAGTGGGTGACCTTGGGGCTGATCCCCCAATTCCTGCCCAGCAGCCGCTTGCACTGCCACAGGGATATGCTGGCTTTTGTAGTGATGTAGTTTGTGTGTTTTGCCCAATTTAGTTGCTTGTCCAAATAAATGCCCAGGTATTTGGTTTCTGTTGAAAGGCTTAGGGTTGTTCCAAAGAATCGTGGTAGTTGTAACGTCGCCAGTTTTCTCTTTTTTGTGAAGAGAATCAGTTCAGTTTTTGTGGGGTTCACCGAGAGTTGGTGCTTGTTGCACCAGTCCTCTACAATTTTCAGGGCTTGACGCATTAGGTTGCATAGAGTGTTTTCGTGGGTTCCGTTTATTATTATGGTTAAGTCATCGGCGTAGCCTACGGTGAAGTAACCTTTGTCGTTGAGTGTTTTGATGAGGCTGTCTACTACCAGGTTCCATAGGAGCGGCGAGAGGACTCCCCCTTGCGGGCAGCCTTTCGCTACGATGGCCCTCGTAGTGTCATTTACTGTGACCTGTACAGCTCTCATTTTGAGCATGTTGGTGATCCAGCCGCTCAGGGTTGAGTCTATTCTGTGTCTGTCGAGGGCCATGCTTATACTGTTAAACATGGTCTTGTCGAAGGCGCCCTCGATGTCAATGAAGGCGGCTAGTGCTGAGCATTTGTGGTCCACTGCGCATTCAATTTTAGAGACCACGCTGTGCAGCGCGGATTCTGTTGATTTGCCTGTGGAGTACGCATGCTGTTGTTTGTGCAGTGGTTTTATTCGGAGAGGTCCGTCTCGGATGTGCCTATCACAGAGTCTCTCGAGGGTTTTCAGTAAGAAGGATGTGAGGCTTATAGGCCTATAAGCCTTGGGTTGTGTATAATCGGTTTTGCCGGGTTTGGGTATAAAGATGACTTTCACCTCGCGCCATGCGAGAGGTATGTACCTGAGTGCTATGCAGGCTCGGTAGATCTCCACGAGCCATGGTGTCAGATGATCTACCCCCCACTGCAGCAGGGCTGGGAAGATGCCGTCCAGCCCTGCCGACTTGTATGGCTGAAAGGTGTTGATAGCCCACTTTATTCGGTCTTCTGTTACAATGTTGCGGGCTCTTGACCAGTCGTGTTCCGTAGGGGTCCATTCTGAATCAGCTTCCCACGTCCCGTCCTCTAGGATTCTGCAGTCTGGGAAGTGAGTCTCGAGAAGGACCTTACTGGTTTCATAGTCGGTTAATGTGTATGAGTTATCGGGTTTTTTCAGCGCGCCAAGGGTTCGGTCCTGATCGGTTGATAGGATCTTCCTTACCCTTGCGGCCTCACTGTTTGTTTCGATAGATTGACAGAACTTACGCCAAGCGGTCCTCCTGGCGGTCCTGATCTGCTTTTTGTATGTATATTGGGTCTCTTTGTATATCTCCCAGTCTTCCGGGAGTCTCGTGTTTTTTGCTCTGTTAAATTGCTTACGTAGCGCATCTCTGAGTTTACTAAGTTCAGCGTTCCACCAGGGGTTTCTCTCGTTCTTGCCTTGTGGCGCTCTTAGTTTACAGCATGCGTGGTATGCTTCGGTTAGGTATTCGGATAGTTTTGTCACGGTGTATTCTAATTGTGCTTGGTCCCTTATGGTTACTTGTGCTAGGTGTCTAGCTAGTAGGGAGGCCAGAAGGATCTTGTAATTGGGAACATTGGTGCGCCTCGGGTTTCGCCTCGGTGCGGGTTTCCTGGTGTTTGCGGTTAGTGTAAAACGAATCCTTCTGTGGTCTGAGCAGGAAGGTTCGTCCGATACATGCCAGTTTGTGATTAGGTTTGTTGCGGTTTCTGTAGCGAGTGTCAGATCTATAATTGTTTGTCCGCGGACTGTGACCCAAGTGGGTTCCGAACCGCGGTTAACAATGTTAAGGTTAGTAGAGAATAAATAGGTGGATAGTACCTCTCCTCTGGAGTTCGCTGCGGCGCTGCCCCAGAGCGGGTGGTGGGCGTTCGAGTCAGTGCAGATGATTAGGTCCAAGTTGGCGCGCTCGCAATGCTGCACCAGGTCGGCCATCTCTTTTGGCGGGCAGTCTGCGTCCTCGCCCGGCATGTATACCGAGGCCAGTACAACATCCGGAACGCTACTTTCGGTTTGGAGCTTAACAGCTGTCAGGTCTCTGGAACAGAATTGGGTGAGTGGCGTAAAGGGAATTTCTTTGGGTATGTAGACACAGGTTCTAGGTTTGTCTGAGCTGTGCGTGTCTAGAATTAGCTTACCTCCGATGTTACCGAGGCCGCATATTCTATTGTTTCTGATCCACGGCTCTTGGATCAGTGCGATAGTTCGGGGTTTTACCTCTAGCGCCCTGCGTAAGCTAGCCGTGGCAGTCTGGCTATGCTGGAGGTTGGTCTGGATGATGTTGAGGGGCGATGACGGTGGTGAAGAGGGGTTAGTCGGAGATGGATCCATCAGATAGCCTCTCCACCACCTCTCTGTACTTGTCGTCGTGTAGTTCACCCGGCGACGAAGCGAGTAACCGGTCGCTCCAGCCAGGTGATTCGGGTGGTATGGTGTCGACGTCGTCAGCCATTGCCGCTCGGGCCATGACCTCCTCAAGTCGGTCGATGTCGGTGTCATCCGTCTGTATCATCGTCGGTTGTGTCGTCGTCGTCGTTGTCATTTCTGTGCTGTCGGTCTGGACGTCAGAGGGTCGGGTCGTGGGCCAGAAGCGAACGTATATCGAGCCGAGCATGTACGATATGCGTCGCTCCCGAGCCCGGACCTTTACGGCTTCCTCCGGTGGGACACCTAGGGTCAAATAAGTCCCGTAGTTGTCGCCACCGACGGTAGTCGCCCTGTAGAGTGTCCACCTGGCAATGTCGTACCAGGTATTCTGACGGATCAGAATACCCTGGAGTCTGGCTATGTCGCCTCTGTAACGAGGGACAAAAAGCGAGACTCGGACACGGGTGGGCACGTCAGTCTGTCTCAGTACCATAAGTGTCGAGTCAGTAGTCGGTAGTTTAATCGAGGGTACATTCTGGGTCAGCCAGGTCAGGGCATAGTCGTCCTCACACCACAACTGCACGGTGCCTTCCGCTACCCGTGGGTATCCGCGGAAGGCAGGGAGTGGCGCTGCAGAGTCTGTGCCCATGACCAGGTTCTCGAGGTCAGTCTTTATGTAGTCGGCCTCGTCCCTAGTCAGGTCTCTGGAGGGTGGGGGGAGGCAAATTGCTACGGCAAGCCGCGCCGGGATATCCTTCGTGGCTCGCGCGTAGGTTCTTTGCTCCCCTTGAGCGGAGTGGACCCTCACCCGTTTGGCGTCGCCCTGAAGCATGCTCGGCGAAGCCGTCTCATCAGGGCGCTCCCTCTTCGCCGGCCCTGTACCGCTCGGTCCAGGCTGCGGCTTGGAGGTGCCTGGCTGGGTGTTGTTAGCCGGCAACGCCGGGTGTTGGGTACCACCCCGTTTCCCCCTGGTGTGTCTAGGTCGAGGTCGGTCGTCGGGTCTGTCTGTGTGTCGGGGTCGGCTGTCGGTCCCGGCAGACTCTGTCACGTGCGGAGGCTTTTCACTCTGGGTTGCCCCTTCGCAAGCTTGCCCCCGCACGCGCGGTTCCGCGTCCAGCCGCTTCGCGCGCTGAGTTTCCTCTGCACGCTCTTGCGGCCGGTCGCGTGCTTCCGGCCCCTTTTCGCGCGGAGTTTCCACTGCGCGTATTCGGGACCGGTCGCGCACCTCCTCTTCAGCGTCCGATCGCGCTACTTCGCTCTGGCTAGTGCCTTCGCGGATTTTGCGCTTTCGGTCGCTTGCTCTCTTCTTCCGGGCCAGGATTTTTCCGCGCTTTGTCAGCGGGCGTACTTCATCGCCGGCCACCAGAAGAGTGCTAGAGGTACCAGGTCCGTCATCTTTCCCCGTCTCTGTCTGTTTGTCTTGGTCTTTGTCTGGGTCTATATCAGGGTTGGTTTTGCTGTTCCGTACGGCACTCTGTTGCCAGAGGTTCGTAGGAGGCTTAAAACCTGTAGTGGGAGTTGATGCGTTAGTCGCAGTTGAAGTTGGGTTAATGGGCGCACTAATGTCAGCCTGAGTTATGGGCGCTTGATCAGCTGCCGGCCGCGCTAAGAAGCGCGGCATTAAAGAATCGACGTTGCAGTTAGATGCCCCCCCCATATTACGTTGGGGGCTAACCGCCGGAGCGGTGTGGGATTCCCCGACTTGGTCGGGACCCACCTGGGTAGAAATTTTTTCTCGCTGCATGTTCATGGTCGTGGGGGTGGGCTTTTTTGGAATCGAGGTTACCCTTCCTCTGGGACCGACGGGAGTAATAAGGACAGGAGGGAGGGCATTTGGTGGATAGAGGGTGTGGGTTGCTTGGGGGACACCTTAGGCCTGGGAGTTGGCCTAAGGGTTTAGGAACGACAGGATGTGTCAGGATAGGGCGGGCGGGGTGGATTGGTCAGGTGATGGATTCATGGGAAGGGGTATATAGGTTACCCTTAACCTGGGATTTGGCTTTCGGGAACTTCTCTTGTCCGGGATCTCTTTAGAAGATGCTCCGAGTACGGGGCCGCCCACTGACAGTCAATGTAACCGTGAGTGGTCGACCCCGCAGCCGGAGTTGGGCTATCCGCAACCTGCCCACCCGCTCGGTTGCATGAGAAGAAGTGCCTGGCAGTCTGGGTCGCTCCACCGCGGATATACGTGTAGATACGCGTTAGAGCGATCCAGCCTCCCCCGAGTATGAAGCAAGTTATACAACACGCAACAACCGTGTCCGGTGAGGACCTGCGTCAGGCGGAAGGTGAGGACGCCGTGGCGCCTCTCTAGCCACACTGAGGTGCATGCCTTGGGTTCGAACTCGAGACCTATGACTTGGTAGTCCGACGGTCATACTATTAGGTTATCACTGCTAATACTGACGTTCGATTATTAGTGGTTGATTAATTTATTGATATTCGATGATTTGGCATTCGATATTTCATTTTACTTACACCAAATTTCAAGGCCTCTTGGCTCTTATTCGGCAAAACATATTTTTAAGGAGTAATCATATGACCTTGATGATCTTTATTCCAGCGATCTGTGCCTCCGGTTGCCATAATGAACGCGGCTACTGCCGTCGCCCCGGTGAATGTCGCTGCAAGGTGGGCTGGACTGGCCAGTTCTGTGGCGAGTGCCACAGGTATCCTGGCTGCGTGAACGGCACCTGCAACAAGCCCTGGGAGTGCAAGTGTGAGCCTGGATGGGGAGGCATGCTTTGTGATGAAGGTAAGATCTGAAACAGGTTTAACTTTTGCAGCTGACATAGATCGAATACCGAGGAGATTTTCTCATTAAGGCATTGAATAATAATACGGTTTTGTTGAAGGTGTCACATGATCTAATTGTCATTGTTTCATACTAGGCCATCGAGGAGGCTTTTCCCAGATTAAAGTACTTTCTTTGCACATCGAGTTTTCTGAAAACAATGCCCCCTGCAATGTCGTTGTAAAGTTTTTTTCGCAGTATCCTACCGGGATATAGAACTATATTAGGGATTTCATTTTACAGAACTCAACTATTGTGACAAGAATCCAGACACTTGCGAGAATGGTGGAAGATGTGTCTCCTTGGAATCCGTGGATGGCTTCTTCAAGTGTTACTGCCAGCCCGGAATTTCAGGCAAGCGTTGCGAGATCGTGCCCGAAATTGCGACACCAACTAACGCTCCTGCTACTGAAGAATCGAGCTCTGAACTGACGAGTGCCTCGTCAGAGACGTCGTCAGAACACGGGAGCACTACGGAACCCAATAACGGGGACAATGAGACTGAGTGATGATAAGGAATTTTGCAGTCATATCCTAGGGAATAAGTTAGTAATAATACTATAGACTGCGTATGATAGATAACAATGTTAAAGTAGACAAGTAAAAAATATTGACGAAGGAAGAAGAAGAAGAGATATTTTTGGAAATTGAGTTATCGCTCAGATAAACTGTCAAAATATCTTTTCAACTTCTCTAAAACTTTGATAATCGGACCCAGTTCATTTTCTCCGGTCTACAACTTATAAATACTAATAATGGTATAGTGTGATTACTGTAGTTTAGTACGGAGCGGAGCGGAGCGTATAGTGGATGGCACTATATATACAGTGGTTTCGGTAAAACTGTACCGCGCCTTAGCAATGCTCGGCGAGGCGGGGGGTCCTGAGCGTTGTCGAATGAGCGGCTTGTACTGCCCTTCCGTCTCGCCGAGCGTATTACCTGAAGCACGGTACAGCAATTTCAGTTAAAATATAAATTATCTATTATGGTTAATGGGTAATAAAAAGTTAAGCAGATGATGATAGTAATAAAATAATGACTGTATTATGTACTTGATGTTACATTGATGATGCAAATGATATGTTAAGTGAACGATTGCTTGGTTCAGGTGATGCTATTTATTTGCTTTGACTATGTTCGTGTTTAGAAAATACTTAATTGTACATACCTACATTGTTATTTGTAATAACTTGAATGTTATGATGTAGAAACTAGTACTGACAGACTTGTATGCTACCTACTGAAGCCTGCCTAATTGTGGCCTGTCAGTTTTTGCATGTATTTAACTTTTATTACTCAGACATTCTTCAGTAAAGAACAATTAGATAAATTGAATAGTTCATTTAAAGTTTGGAGGCAAATTGAGGTGGTAGAGGGCCTCGTTAATGATGGCACCTGTGTTCCTCTTTAGCTCGTCAAAAAAACAGGAGTTGTGTTCGTAAAAGTTTTCCGAGACCTTTTCAAATACGATTTTATTATATGATTTTATAAACAGAGTTATTAGCACATTTTTATGTAACATGTTATAACATGAGTCGGCTGGTTGTATTTAATCTCGATGATATCTTTTTTCTAAACGTGAACGTACAACCTGTACGTACTTATACATGAGAACTATAATTTACGTCTTATTTTATGTGTGTTTATGCAGTTTGTGAAAGTTTATTTATTAATTGTGAATTGATGTATGATTGTTTTATATTGACAATTTAGTTGTAAGTTATTTATTTCAAAATAAAATGATTAAAGAATTTACTGTACATGATTTTGTTTATTTTTCTTCTCTGCTCAATGAAAATTACTCAAACAAACGAGAAGTATCTCTTCCTACTGGGTTGTTGGTTAGTCACGAATTTACAATCCCGTGAAACGGTTAATTTTAGGAGACATTATGCCCTAATCCCCACCCATAAAATTGTAACCTATATTGGTAAAAGTGACTTTACAAAAACGGAGATCTCATGTAGACCGAAATGTACGAAAAAAAAAAGAACGAAAAATAAGTTTATTTGTCACAGAAACGCGTGCATAAAAAAAAGATAATAAAATCGAGTAGAACAAGAAAAGAAAACAACAGATTTAAATATAATCATGAGCTCAAAACAGAAATAGTCGGCTGCTGGCACGTCATGACTGTGACAAGAAGGTTACCACTCAGCATGATGCTGTGCTATGGGGAGCCACAGCACAGCGCTGATTTTTTGTGGTCACCCGAAAAAGACATACGGAAACCAAGTCAGGTTGAATGAATTATAGAACTCTTATTAACTCTCTACATAGGTAAGTACAAAGTTTAGTTACTCTATTGACAGATCGAGGATGGTAATTGACGGAAACCCACTTGAGGACCAATTTAAATAATTTCCATCGAAAAGCAATTCATATTTAAAATAAAATATTCTTTGGTGAGAAATATCGGGAACTGGAAATGTAAAATGTTTGATAAACCTGATGTGATCGATCAAACCAAGTGGTTTCTTCATTCATGGTGCCGCAATAGGTAGGTACCAACATGAAACGGTGGCTAGTCTTGGAGCGTTTACTAATTTGTATACGCGGTACCGAAAGCTTACCGTACGCCTATATTTCAATTGAGCGTTCCTGATTAGCACGGTATGCGCGGGAGTGGCGCGGTACAGATTCGGCTTACCGCGTGTCGGTACGCATGTCCAGTGGCCGCTCTGCATTCTGCCGTACGCGGAACAAGCTAAAGCATCTTCATCACTCGAACTCGAAGACGACATTATTTCGCGATGGTACAAGCGGCTCTAAATATTTTTTTACCGATATTTGCGTAGGTGCAGGCATTTATATTTTCGGAATCCGAGCATGGTGATATCCCACCGCTACCGCTGCTGCGCCGATAAATCAGAAAAGCCCTACACACGGTAGGTACGTAGGTACACTGGCAAATATTTTATCAAACTTACCTATGAATTCATTTGCAGTGAAATTGCATCATTCAGTTGAGAAGTTGAGAGTACCTAAGTACCTACCAATTATCAATCTATGAATACAGATCACGTCCTGATTCAACAGCTTTAATACGTAGCGTACCTGTAGCTATCGCAAGTAACAAGAATATTGCCATCAAGTTATCATCTCATAAACTTCCACATAGATTCTACATTGCAATATAACATCCTTTGCCTGTTAGTGGCCTATTTTGCTAATTATGGTATTAGGTTAAGCTATGCTTGCTGGGGTTGGCCCCTGGATGGGTGATTTTTACATACCGAGAGTTCTCCGTGCCTCGAAAATCACGTTAAGCCGTTGGTCCCGGCTTCATTCGTGGATCTTTGACAGTCGTTACGGGTCGTCAGAAGCCCGAAAGTCTGACCACCAGTCTACCAAGAGGTATCGTATTACCCAGTTACTGGGTTGCGGAGGTCAGATAGGCAGTCGCTCTATATAAAATACTGGTATTCAGCTGCATCCGGTTAGACTGGAAGCCGACCCTAACATAGTTGAGAAAAGGCTAGGCAGATTTTAGATGCTAAGTACTGTTTAATCTTCAGACTTCAAGATTCTCTGAGATTTTGACTCCAGAGTTCCCAAAGTTACCTATAACGACAAACATAAGATTTAGGTAGGTACCTAGTCTGTGCCTTTTACACTGGAAACTTACTTGGATAAACTTGCTTTTTACTAGAATCTATGGAAACCAGACGTTATAAAACTCACAAAAAACCATCAACATATCCTTCATAACATTACCGATGATAAATAATTTTAATTATTAAAGAATTATTCACATAATCAGAACACATGTTGAGCAACGAACGTTTAAGTAAACTGAATAACTTATGACCACTGTAGCTATTACAAATTCAAATTGATCTCGATCACTTTAAAAGGAAGGCCCCGCCCGTCTTGAAACTGCAAAATGTCCGTTTGGGACATTCTTCCAACGTGGCGGGACTAGTTTTTGTTGTTCATGATTTCATGTTTACCCAATAGCGCATAAAACGCTCAGCTGTTTGATTAAGTGCAGATTTTTCAATAGTTTTAACAAAAGGTGAGCATTTGAGACGTTGACGGTCACCCTAGGCCACCCTGTGCAGTCAGCTCCATTGCCAACCCTGCTAACTGGTTATTTTATTTCCATGGGAAGAGCTATTCTTGTACCTACCTAAACCTTATTTAAAAGTTATCTGACTATTGAAAAATTAGTCGTAACAGTCGTAAGTTAGATAACAGCAAATCTTTAGTATTCTCTTTTAACAGAAACTGTAAAAGAATAGCTCTTCCCATGGAAATAAAATAACCAGCTAGCAAGGTTGGTAATGGAGCTGACTGCTTATGGTGCCTTAGGGTGATAATGCTCCCCTTTTGTTGAATTACTTTAGTTTACATAATCAGAAGAAAATTCGTTTCTCTCGTTTCTTAATTAAAGTGATGTTGCTTGCAATATCAGACTATTTACACTTCTTCAGCGTCGAAAAGATATAATATTCATGATTCATACGTATACGTAGCTAACCAACCTACCCATCTACTTTCTGACGAAAAAAAGTAAGAGATTAAGGATTCATGTTTTCTCATCGATTACAAAATAAGACCCTTATTTGTAACCCACCTAAAGCCAAAACTTCACAAACTGTCGCGTCGTTGGAATCCGAGCGCGAATTGATAAATTTTTGTCTAAAAACGTGTGCAATACTGCGGATGCCTGAGAACCACCTGCTGCTGCGACACGCCTTTAGCTCACCTAGAACAAGTGTCCATAACCTTTTGTCGTACGAGAACGTAACGAACGTACGGGAATGGTATTTAAAAGAGATATCAGTAATTCTGAAAAAAATAAAAATAAATCGTTACGAGGTGCGAATTCGCTCGCGACGCCCCCGAAAGGGGGCGTGGCGACCGGGGTCAGGGTTTCATCCCTCGCCCGCGGAGTCTGTACAGTAACCCATGACTATGGGCTCCTCCTCCTGTTTGCTTAAAACTGCTGTACGCCCGTAAGTTGATTTCGCGTTCGCGCGGTAAACTCTAACTCCGTGATGCAGGATTGGTGTGACGTCATGTCTTTGATGCGTAGTTCGTATGTGGCGGTGTAACCGCTACAGCTCCATGGATTGTACCTATAGTCTTTACGCTAAAACAAGCCGACTTTGCATAATATTTTTTAATTTTTTGGATGAATTCAGGTGCAGACAAATTGGAAAGAATGTTATCTTGAAGTCAGAAATATAAAATTGCCACTAAACTAAGCTTGAAGAATATGCAAAAAGTCTGGTTCGCGCTTTCGCCTAATGAGAACAGGAACAGTAAAACATCGAGGTAAAGATAGTTGACGCAACAGTTGACTGGTGTGTTAGGCTCCATTAGGAGCCTTGTTCAACAGTCCAATATAGGACTGGGGTTCTCATAACTAAACGTTTCAGTCTTAACCTTTCCATTAATTCAGTCTTCAACAAGTTCTGCAACATTAACTTTACTAACAACTCGGCAAAACGCATAAGGTGTTCAATTAATCATCGAGTACTTCCGATTGCCACAAAAACTAACAAAATTGATACTTTAACAAATGCTCTTCTTCCTAATCCAGCTAATATTTTAAAAGTGGGCCTTAATATTTAGTCATATGCACCACTAAATCCAATTAATTTAGTTAATACTTGTAATGGAGCTGTCTTGGCAAACAGGAGTAGTGCCTTCGTCTATATAAGCGCGGGGCCGACTGCCTGTGCGCAGAACGTTGGCACACTCGAATAGGTAGTTGCTGAAAGTAATGTGATACAGTGATCTCGGATTTTTTATTTATATTTTATATGCTTACATAAATAAACTTTGTCATGACGCTGATCTTTGTTTTGATGGTAAGATGCTCATTTTTTTTGGTTTTTAATAAGAATTATTAGGTGTCAAAATCATCAGGGGGGGTTCTCAAAAATATTTAGATAGGTACATAAATGTCAAATGATTAATAAAAAAAATTTGGTAACGAAAAAATTACGCAACATGTTGATTAGTTTACACAAATAGGGACATAATTTAATCGAATTGGAGAAGCTAAATAGATATATTTTTCTATCAAAATTGATGGTTGTCATAAAATTCATTTCGTTAAGTAATAGTCTCGAAGCTAACAATTTACTGATTGATTTTGATAATCTAAATCGTTAATACTTATCACATACAAGACATCATTCTTTTTTTTCTTGGACTTTTTTTATTGTATGTAATTTTTTCGAGACTTTATCTCCACAAGGACTGTTTTCCTTTATGCTTTTAGTGTGTTTGATCTTAAAATTATTGCACCCTACTTTCTTATCAAACCGTTTTTATACAAACTCCATGAGCCCCTCCCTTGATTAGTTGTCAACCTTAAAAGCGCCCTTATGTCATAAGAAAGAGCTTATAAATTCGCTATATCAGTTTATCAGTAGATATATTTAGCTGCAACACTTTAGAAGAAGAAAAAACGGTCGTCCAATAAAACACTTCACATTTTAGTTATGGTACGTGTACCTATCCAACTCAAATTCGAATACCTAGTAAGTACCTGCTATGTAAATAACAGCGACAGGGACTTAATATAACATCATCTACATAGACTAAGTGGGAAAAATACGTATTATTGAAGCTAACTCAAAGAATACCCTAGTAAGGTTAATATTTATATGGGACCACCTCTGAAGTGTGACCTACCAAACAAAAAAGAAGCATCAAAATCTATTCATAATTGGCGGAGTAATCGCGTAACAAACCAAAAAAAAAAAAACATAGAGTCGAATTCAAAACCACCTCCTTTTTGAGGTCGGTTAAAAATTGAGCGTAACGCACTAGTTAGCACTTATAAGGTGCATGCTTAAATAGGTATGATATGCATATTAATAAGTGTAAGTTACTTCTGTGGACATATGGGTCCATTACTTAACATCCCGTCATAATGAGACGGATCACCTTTACAGACATAGACATTACCTAATTAAAGCAGGCATTTCCGTCAGCTTCTCAGGTGTTCGAGAATTTAGGAGAGGTAATGGAATAATCCTGTCATATCCTGTGGAAATTGCATCAGACGGGAATTGATGACGACATAATGTTAGCATACCGGTTAGGATTTAGGAGGGATACGTACGTAATATAGTCCCTCTATTAAAACTGACATCTGTCATTATTTGTCAATGGGTTTTATTGTGTTCTTAATTTTATTTTTTGATTATTGTTTGCGTTTATTTTACATTTCACTATGGTTTTATAATTTATGTTTGCATGGTATTTAACAAAAATTTTTTATCTAAATAATTTTTCGTAATTTAAATTGATTTGCATGTTTTTAACAATACAATCTGTATCATCGTCATTTTGTAATATTTGTGTATACTTATGTTTCATATTGGATTTTATGGAGTAGATTGTAACTGAATAAATTGAATTGAATTAAGTATTTTGTAATTACTCCTACAATGATCAAGATTTCCAATTTGTTTGTGATACAGATATAATTGTAGGGAACTTAGGAAAGGTAGGTCAGCGCAGCGGTCTCAATCATTACTGATATTATCTTGTCATACCCAGTAAGACTTGCATCAGATTTATTGGTAAATAGATAACATGTCTAATTGTCTATAGTACCTATTATAGCATCATAGATATCAAGACTGCTTTTATTAAGCGGGATTTTTCTTCTTCTAAAATATTCGTTTAAAATTTAGAATTATTTTATTGATACTTACCTACTGTTTTCGGATTCAATTAGGGTCAGATATTTGCTGTTTCCTGAATCACACTTCGTGTCAATAAGGGAGTTTTAAAATGAATTCTAAACTTGATGTCAGCTTCAGATTTTGTGATGGATTCTCAACCAATCATTATGAAGAATTCTTTATTCTTTCACTCAGGTACACATACCTGCATTACCTATCGATCTTGGTCGTATTCAGTAGCGACTATGGACATTAATTTGGATAATCCTACCCAAACTGCAATGCCATATCTTACAGCACCCTCAGGAAGCGATAAGGATCTATTACTGGCACGGCAACACAAGTTACATACTTTTACTAATTACATCTAATGATTAATGAAGCACTTACATCGCTAATACTCGCTGCACGGTAGATCAGGCGCGTATTCTTACACTTTTTATGCAGAAAACTGGACGTAACGCCTGATTCTGTTACTTATGTTGAGTAAGGATTGCTGTTAATCATATTCGTCATATTCTAGTACGTAACTTTAAAGCAGTGATTGGTGTAATTCAAATGTTCGTGCATTCTTTCTTATAAATTAATAGTGGGACGTACGCGACGGTAATTAGATACCAAAAGGAATTACTACGATCACTTCTCTCGAAACGATGAAGGAAAACATCGTGAGTAAACCGTCCAAGTAACATGTCCTAGAGCCAAAAAATTTAAGATATAATAATAATATTGTTGATTACGGACCGCTCCCTCTCACAGAGAGGATGCTTTTAATGTGTCCGCTCACTGAGAACGTTATAGGCTGATTAAGCTTAGTACCAGAGGGCCTACCACCACCTCAAAAGCAGTAGGTATTATTTTAATATTACTTTAAGTGTGGGAAAGAGACGAATCTCTACAGGACGTATAGCTCAATCTTTTTCCCCCACTGAAGTAAGATTAAAATAATACTGCTTTAAAGGTGGAGGTAGGCCCCCTGGTCGACCGAGCTCTGCTCGACTGAAAATAGATAAACATATCGTCCGGGTATGCCAACGTTTTATCACTTTCCCGAGGCTGTGAAAATATAGAAAAAAAATTCCAGACATGAGACCAAGTCAGATCTATTTTTCGCTCACGTAAACCCGTATATTGCAACTTTCATCGAAATCGAATCGACAAATATATTGTTTATACAATATTATATTTATGTTTCTGAATATATATTATACACAAATATTTATTCATTTAATAGTACCTATAGGATTTGATTTGACCGATCTTGTTGATTTGGCGTTATGGTGAAAAAATTAAAAAAGAAACTCAAAAATATGAATTGTAGGTAAAAGTTCTTTAAAAGCAGAAAAATGTGTAGTCCTGAAAAACAAAAAAAAAAAAAAACATTCCTCGAAATTTGGGTGAAAATGCTACATACTTAATGTAAAATTACTTGAAATAGACAGTTCTGGAGCAAGTGTATTTCAAAATCTTATAGCCAGTCATGTTTAGTTAAATTAATACGATCGATCAGGGTAAGAAAACTAGCTATTGCAAAATCTAATCTTATTTCAAAATGATATCTAGAAAATCTAGCAAATAAAGTCCTTCAATCCGCTATTAGGCAACGCCAAATGCAAATGAAGTTGTTTCGTACGTACATGAGCACCGGAAAATGGGTATTAGAACATAATATCAAGCACTAACTGATTCTAGAGCAGTTATGTCCTGAATGTTAGGCTGTAGGCATTTCAACATGGCTTCAAATGAGCTTATACGGTACTGGCGTGTAATTAAAACTATTTTTCAAATATTAGGTACTTACTTGTTTGGGCACGTGTTGTGGGTTTCAATGGACTTGTCGACTGGAAGCTAATTTTGTTGCTGCTGTTTTTTTTAGCTGCTGATAGAGTATCTAGGTTGTTTTAATTAATAAGTGAGGTATAATTGGTCGTCCACACTAAAAGATAATGAGATAATTATTTTATTACAATAAATTGAGGTTTTTGCGGGAAAAAATATTTATAACTATATGTAACTTTATTTTATTTGCATCATAAAAGTACAACAAATCATTAGGTATTTTTAACATTTGGTAGGTAGACACTACGGGTTAATACCTATAGATTAACCCCGTAGATCATTACTTAACTTTAAGCAACGTTTAAACGTTGCTTAAAGTTAAGTAATGATTAGCGACTCAATCTTCATTCAATCAATTTCAATCTTTATTGTTTCTAATGCTATTTGAGTAAGCAACTGAGGGATTTTAATTACTCTGTATCTCAGTGGACTGCATCTCATGCACCGTAAGAGGTAGACAGTTGAAAATTTCACAGATTGTGTATTTATATTGTCGCTATAACAACAAATAAAAATAAAATGAAGTTAAAAATTAACGATAAGTACAGAAAACGTGTTTTTTTACAAAAGTATTAAAAATAAACAGTGCTAAATAATGTACGGAACCCTTCGTGTGCCAGTCCGACTCGCACTTCGCCGGTTTCTTTTTTAACTTTGTATCTTAGTAACTTTATAAAACTCTTTTTTTAAGTTTTAAAATATTTGATATTTTTTCTAAAAGCTAATATAATGTTTTGATTATTATAAGCTATCTACGCAAACATATTTAATTATCCAGGAAATCTACGCAAGGTGTGTCAACTGTCAGGTGTGATCCGTAAACAGCTGACTCACCCACTCATATTCGCTATAAAATAAATCTCACCCCATACTTACCGGTAAGCACGTGCTATCACCGACCTTGTGGCGTGGTGTGCTCACCTTGACCTCACCTGGAGGGCTAGTGACTAGGCAATGGACATTGGACACTGATGTATGCCACTGCAGTCTTTGAGGTAGATATGAAAGGAAATTAGAGTTGAGTGCTTTTCTTTTTTACTTCTATCTGCAGTCGTTTACGTAATAATAGTTTTTCCACGCCTGCCGGGGCTTTTCAGTGTGTATTCTTAATTATTAAGAGGGTTTACGTCGTATCGTACGGCATTTCATACAAATATTCAAGCCCTTGTTTTTCGAAATCACTAAACCGATTTAAATAAAACTTCATTTTCGAAAAATTGTGTTACAGTCAAATTAGACCGTTTTTAAAGTTTCCATAGAATCAGAGATTTCCCATTATCTGGTTTTAAATAAGACATTTCGAAAATGTTCTTAACTAAGTTTAAGTTTGATGTTATGCTAAATTGGTACAGTAATTGATTCTGAATAAAGTATCCCACCAAAAACATTTTCATGTAAAATGTTGACAGATTGCTAGTCAAGTGTTGCTTCATAAGTTCGACAAAAAAAAATTGAGCAGATTTTTTTTTCGAACTTATGAAGCAATGGACTAGCAATCTGTTTCAATTCATTTCAATTTATTATTGATCGTGCATTACGTAATTAGGGTACAGTTCCTTATTCTGTTATTACAACACAAGTAAATTATAATATCTTGAATTTAATCAAATACATTTCGAACTATCCAGTATCTGCTTAGGTACTTTATGTTTGCTACGTAGTTTGTAGCTAAGCTAACGCTCAATGAAATGTCTATGTTTAAAATTAAGTTGTCAAGCGTTTGCAATTACATTTTTAAACTAGACTAGGTTTAGTAGCGGCTTTACTTGGGTGAATTTATTTATTTATTAAAACTTTATGCATAAGAAAAAAAATACGGTACAAAGACGGACATTGTCTACCAGTCAACCTTAGGGTGATGCAGAGACAAAACATTCATGTAATTACTTACGTAAAATTAAGGACCGTTTAAACCATTTATACCTTAACTTTTTTTAAGTTTTGAATTCTAAATAACTTAGATACTTAAGTAATCATTAGGTATGTCATATAAACCAGATTAGTTATATTCATAAACGTGATAGTAGGTATATTTTTGGCAGCATATTATTTATGGATACATTCGTTGCATTTCTGGTTTAGTTTTTCCAAAAGTTTGATTTATAAACTTAAACGCAGACCCTTTACATCTGCAGCTTTATTCTCTGATACTGAACTTTTATTCGTTTTTGCTATAACATTATTTTTTTCCAACATTATTATAAAACAAACAAACAGACGAATCTAGAAACAGCTCCAATACTAGGTAAGGTATCAAAGGGTCAGAGCAATCGACTCCGGCGCAAAGTTCCGTGAGTTGAAGCCGGCTCGCCTCGCCCCCGTTTATGTCGCAAGCGCAACCGAACTGGGACAAAACTGACATATTATTTCTATTTAGAGATTTTTTAATTTATTTCTCAGATTTTATCGTGATCGAATTTTGCAATCGAAATCGAAACTATTGCTATTCCTATTTTAGTATCCATTGGTGGCTTATTTAGCATAAATACACCACTTTTGCCCTCATAATAATTTTTCTTTCTCTTCATTTTTATTTCACCTAATGTTGTATAGTGAAATTATAGGAATCTCATACAAAATGTACCTAGTTATTCAATAATATTTCATTACCCCATATGTATCATAGTACCTATTTATTTATATCAATTGATATTTCTTTCCTTACAAAGAAAGTCTCTTCTTTCCATTTATATAAAATAAGTGATGTCTTAGTAATATTTGTATAAAATAAGTGATGTCTTAGTAATATTTCATATCTCTTTAATTCCAGGTGCTGCTTTCAGCGGGCAGTCTATCAACATCAAAAGAAATAGCAGATAAATCTAAAGTATCCAAACTCCTTATCGTTGAGGGGATTAAAAATGAGGCAGTTTCTGACAAAGGAGTGAAGAGACACATCCCAGCGTACGGCTACGGCGGTCACTCTATCGGCTTCTCATCACCAGCTATTGGACTGGGCCATTCGATCGGAATAGGCCACTCAGTTGGCCTTGGCCAGTCTATTGGACTATCCGGACACGGTATTGGATTATCTTCGGGTGGTATCGGAATAGGCGGCGGCGGTATTGGAATAGGCGGCGGCAGTATTGGAATAGGCGGCGGCGGTTTTGGAATAGGCGGCGGCGGTATTGGAATAGGTGGCGGCGGTATCGGTTCTGGAGGAGGATTTGCAGTTGGTGGTCCAGCTATCGCCGTGGGAGGCCCTGTTGCAGTAGCCGCTGCTCCCGTGGCAGTAGCACCAGCAGTACAAACATCCGTGAGCGTAGCACCTAACCCAGTAATCCTACGTCAGGAAGTACCTCGCTACATTACCAGAACCATCACGCGAGATGTGCAAGTACCAGTGCAAGTACCAGTCCCGGTCCCCGTCGACCGTCAAGTACCATACCCAGTAAGGGTTCCAGTACCTGTGCAGGTAGACAGACCTGTACCTTACCCCGTCGTACAAAAAGTGCCCGTGGAAGTCACAAGGCAAGTGCCTGTGTACTATGAGAGGAAAGTGCCATATCCCGTCAGAGTTCCTGTAAATGTGCCTGTTCCGTACCCGGTGACTGTTGAGAAGCACGTACCTGTTGACAGGCCCGTGTACGTTGACCGTCAGGTCCCGGTGCCACAACCCGTCTACGTGGACCGCCCCGTCCCAGTTCAGGTACCCGTTCAGGTTGATAGGCCCGTACCTGTGCCTCAACCCGTTGTGGTTGACAGGCCTGTCCCTGTGCCCCAACCTGTTGTTGTTGACAGGCCTGTCGCCGTACCTGCTGTAGCTGCTGTGCAAACTGTTTCCGCGGTACCCGTTGCTATTGGCGGTGGATTTGGGGGCGGTGGATTTGGAGGCGGTGGATTTGGAGGCGGTGGAATTGGAGGCGGAGGAATTGGAGGCGGTGGAATTGGAATTGGAGGCGGTGGTATTGGTATTGGACACATATCGAGCGGTATAGGAAGTATTGGCATTTCGAGCGGAATCCCGATTTCTGCTGGTTATGGCGGCGGCTACGGAGGCAGTTACGGAGGTGGCTACGGAGGTGGTTACGGAGGCGGCTACGGTGTCTCGTCTCACGGTTATGGAGGAGGCTTCTCCAAGACCATTTCGTACAACTCTGTTGGTCACCATTAATATGTTATAACCAGTTGTATCAAGTTGCATTATATCTTTGTAATTAAAGTTATTTTACCAGTGCCATGTGTTTGTTTTAGCGCTCTTTATTCATTTCATTTTATGACTCCAGATAAAAAATTATGTAAGCAGTATACAAATGTTTTTTATTAAAAGTTGCCTCATCATTAACAACAATAAACATTGTCATTAATGATTATACATGGACAGATCAATGTATTTTTCGTTTTAGGATCAATTATTATGAGAAAATAAGACTTCTATAAAATCGTAGAAGCGTCAAAAAGCAAAATGCAATAAAAGGCAGAGGTCAGTTCCACATAAATTTATTGTAAAAATCACAAAATCGCTGTCGGCTAGGCTTATAATAAAGGATAGGAAAATAAATGGAAACACACGAAAATTTATAAAATATTAGGAGTGCTGCAAAATGCACTTCAGTCAACATTTTGTGCGGTAGAAGATAAGTTTCACAAAATTAAAATAACAATTTCACACTATTAAGAGCAGGAGAAAAAGACGTATAAAAGGACTATTATATCATTAACTAGTATATCATTAAAATCTATGGCACACACAATTACAAAAGTTTTTCATAATCTAAAGGACGTTTATTGCAAGGAAATACTGCTTTGATTCTTTTTACACCATCTTCTTCATTGTTACTATGTTGCAAAGTATTCTGTTTTTTTCCCGTAGTTCAATCTGCAAGTAAACACACATTATTGAAACGGAAATATTAAAGCAACTGCACCGTCTCTAAACTCCAAATAAACATTACTACTACGTCACTAAGTTCTACTCTTCTGAATATCTTTTTACTCTCTTCCACATTGTCTTTGAGAGCTATCGTAAAATCTTACTCAAGTATTTAAAATAGGGTCTCTCAACGTTATTATCAACTTCTATATCTCATCCTAAGGGCGCGTCCTAAACGAAAACGACTGTTGCGCGAATACGCGATTTACATTAATACACACGTGTCACCCATCTTAGAACAGAAACCCTCGGGTCACCCAGAGCCTACACAGATGTTCTGAACAGACCAGGAGACTTAAAATCATCTTCTGGAGGAAGGTGGGCTGGTTGGAATAACCACCAAACAGCCGCTATGGCTCACACAAAATGGTCCACTGGACGGACTAAGTCATATATAGCAAGCGACAATCACTTTCAGTTATAACTTGAACTTATGAATTTACTTTCAAAATATAACACATCGCTTGTCCGGGTTCATAGCAGACCCGGGCGGGCAGTGCCACGCGCGCGCGAAGTCCTCAGTGTTCTGCAGCGCGCCGCGCGCGCGGAATATCTGCGGAGAGTGCTCGTCCTCGAGGTCTGACTGCAAGGAGTCCTTCGTTGATACTCCACACCACAGCTGTCAAGAACAACCTTTTTATGTAGAAGTAAACATAAGCAATGATATCAATGAACATAATATGTTAAAGTATATAACACGAATGGCACGAACTACAGTGCGTTCATTTTAACTTGTCCCGTGACGCAATGTATCGCCATTGTATTGAAACTAAGCTTGACAAGCAATGGTGCCAACATGACGGCAAGGGACAAGTTATTGTGTACGGTTTGTAAGAACATTTATTTGAAAACAGGATCAAAAACAAACAAACTAGTCAAACTCAAATCTACGGGATATATTGAACGAAAACCTATAACATTATCACGCCTGTAATCCCCAAAGGGTTATCCAGAGGTGAACGTATAGATAAAATAAAATAATATTAGAATTAAGACATCCACAGACCACATTAGGAACTCTATAATTCGTTCCAAAACACGAATAGCGGACGCTGTCCGCACAGCTGCTGAACTAAAGTGGAACTGGGCCGGCCACATCTGTCGCATGTTTGATCAGCAATACGCCGAAATCACCACTCAGTGGATCCCAAATAGCAGGAAACAACTACGCGGCAGGCCCAGAAAGAGATGGCAGGATGAGCTGGACTCCTTCTTAAAGGATTGGCCCACAATCGCAGTAGACCGGGAAAACTAGAAAGAGGAAAGGGAGGTTTTGGCCCTGCAGGGGGGACAACACAGGTTTATAAAAAAGGAGTTGCACGGTGCACCATTGACTATGCTCCTGTTCACAGTTTGCGACAGTAGTTGGAATTATTCCCATAAATAATATCGATATTCAATCGATAGTTAGTTTCTTGCTTGAGATTTACATTGAATTGAATTCTATTGGGAAATGACCAATTTAGCCAATAACTTAGCTACAAGAGGATCATATAAAAAAAATAAAAATAAGATGCTTACATTCCCATAGGACAAAAAGAACAATTGTTCAGGCGTCATGTGCTCGAAGCCCGGTAGCTTCGGTTCTGGTTCTCGTCTCTTCTGGTGATGCTTCAGAGCCGCTAGAGCTTCTCTCAAGCCTCCGTTGTCTGCTATATTCTCTCCTAATGTTTTCTTGCCGTCTACCTGTAGTTGAAGACAAACTGTTTTTACACTTAGCAATTCCTGATTGATGAACCACCTGAACGCACCCGTTAAATTATGAGTTTATCTGTAGTCTATTTTGATTTAAGATATTTAGCTATGGAATGAGTATACATACAATCATAAACAGCATGGAGGTTATTCAAATACAAATCGTTTACATGAACTTCACATGATTCAGAAAGGGCCTAAAATGTTGCCTTGCGGAACCCCCAGACAAACCATTATCTTGTCCGTAGTCAAATTAAAAAAAAGATCAAGCAAAAGTAGGGGGCCTAAAATAGTGCCTTACGGAACTCCCAACGGTACCTCTAACAATATTGGTAGTTTCATTGAATTAATTTACAAGAAAAAGTAGTAAACTCACATGTTCATCCAACTCTGGAAGATAATACCCGGAGTACTGTTCGATGAAGCAGTGTGTCATGTTGACGAACGAGTAGATCGTGTTGTTGGACCACCACGGCAGCATGTTGCCGTTCTTGTCGAACTGACGACCTGCAAAAAAAAAAAAAAATTTGTTATTTTGTTCTCAAATTATAACTTTCAAATCTATTTCAATGGATAAGTAACAAATAAATATTGACAAAAGACTTAAAAAAATTAAAGTTTTTACCAAAGTTATCGAAGCCATGCGTTATTTCATGTCCAAGAACCGTTCCCAAAGAACCGTAGTTAAGTGAGCTGGACAAAATGAAAAGGTTAAAGAAACTTAAGATAATCTACATAACTATAATAGTATAGAACATACTTACTCGAGTCCTAAATCAAAGAAGGGATGTTGTAACATCACCATAGGGACAGCTATAGGAAACATTCAAGTATTAAATAAAGATACTCTACTTATACTGAAGCTAGAAAGGAAAACTCGGAAAATGTCTAATCTAAAATTATAGTTATTAAAATAACTACATAAATTCTAACATTCCTAACCTAATTTACTATACTTTTATCTCAATAGTAGATAATACGCCAAAAAAACTATGTTAATATTTACCAATACACTCATAATACCAATCTTTTTCATCTCATTTGTACTCACTTATAGTATTCTCTTGGAAAGTATGATACGCGTTGACTTCAGTAGGATCAGTTGCCCAAGTAAAGTTATTTCCTTCTCTAAACCTATTGAGAACTTTCTTGGTCTTCACTTGATTGATGTTTATCATGTTCTCCAAATGTTTCTCAGGATCAACTTCTATGCCTTCATAATATTCTTCTAGTTTCCCGTCCTCTAGCAGCCAGTCTGGGAATCCTATGAGAGTCTTCATTTCGATTATTTTCAGGTATGTTGCTAACTTTGTGTTGTCATCCATCCATCTCGCTTGGCCGACAAGGTGGGCTAATGCGTTTTTTAGTTCGTCGATCATTGTTATTATCTGAAAATTGAATGTTGTTGTTATTGGTTTCATTAAAAACTAGCTTTTGGCCGTGGCTTTGTGTGCGTGGAGTTCGGAAATTATTCCACGAAAACGTAGTACCGGGAAAATAGTATAGTATCTTATGTACTAACTCAGATTATGGTATAACCATGTGCCAAATTTCATCCAAATCCTTTCAGCCGTTCTGACTTTAAAGCGTTACAAACAAACAAACTCACTTTCGCATTTATAATATTAGTAACCTCATGGCAAGTGATCGCCGCCGCCTATTGATTTCTTCAGTACCAGAGACATTGCAGGACTCCGTATCAAAGTTGCGACAAACAAAGGCGCGACAAATGCTAGGGCGACAGTACGAAAGGTCGACCATCAGCGGTGCGACAGAACATCAGCTCGACGAACGTTAGCGCGACAGATTGTTTTCACGACAAACGATGGCACGACGAAACTTTTGATCGACGAACGATAGCGCGACACAATTTTCGCTCGACAAACTAAAGCACGACAAACATTTCTATAATATTTTGTTGCTAATAGCAGATAACAAAAAAATGGGAAGTACTAAGTACTTTCGTTTTTAATGTTTTTATTGGCAATATTCTTTATTGTCAATGTTAAATGACTGCAGTGCGCGAGTGCAGTTACGAGCAAGGTAGGCGAAATCCATGTATAAAGAACCTAAAACTTTAATTTTTTTTTCTTATCTGCTATTAGCAACAAAATATTATAGAAATGTTTGTCGTGCTTTAGTTTGTCGAGCGAAAGTTGTGTCGCGCTATCGTTCGTCGATCAAAAGTTTCGTCGTGCCATCGTTTGTCGTGAAAACAATCTGTCGCGCTAACGTTTGTCGAGCTGATGTTCTGTCGCACCGCTGATGGTCGACCTTTCGTACTGTCGCCCTAGCATTTGTCGCGCCTTTGTTTGTCGCAACTTTGATACGGAGTCACATTGCAGGTGAGTTGTAATTACATCGGCGAACATACCCTTCAAACCTGATCATCAACACTGCTTAGTGGAACTAAATAAGTTTGGAGGACCTTGATGAGCTCTCGTAAACAAGGTTAGAAAGAAAAAAGAAGAAGAAGAAGAAAGAAAAATAGGTTTATTCATCACAGGTTACTTCTACAAATATTGTATTTCACTATTTTTCTTACCTTGGGCTTCGTAACATTAAAGAAGTGTGGATCCGCGATGCCATAAGACACAGCCATGCCCAGCATGTCATTGACGGCGTTGGCGCACTGTAGGCTGCGCGGCGGGATGGTCTCGTGCGCGTGACTCTGTTCGTACGCGCGTTGGAACAGGTCACGCAGCTCTGTCGTCGTGTGGATTGACATTACTTCCACCACCTGAAGAAAGGCATAATATATCATGTACTTATATAGGACAAAAGAAAAAAAAATATGATCGGAAATAATTTGTGTTTTAAATGCTTTATAACGACGCGTTCTGATTTATATAATTTTCCTTAACTATAAAATCATATCTATACATATAATAAAATTGTAGAAAAGTGGTGTCTGTACAATGGAAATATATGAAAAAAAAGTAGCAGGGGTTGTTATTATATCGATGCTGAACCCGAGATTGTAATTAAAATTTTTTTTGTCTGTTTGTCTGTTTGTCGGTTTGTCTGTTTGTCTGTGTGTTTGTGCACGCTAATATCAGAAACGGCTTATTCGATTTAGATGCGGTTTTCACTAATATATTGTAGTAAGCTTCACTTAACATTTAGTGTTTATTTCATGTCAATCGGTTCATAAATAAAAAAGTTATGTCAATTTAAAGAATCACGGCGAACATTTGTTATAGGTTAGGCATTTCTTTTCTTGATTTTCTTTATTAAGTATAAGTTTATTAGCTCAGGTTAGTAATTAATTTTTCTAACAATTCTTTTGTTTTATAAAGTTAGATAAGACGTGTAAACCAAACGTACTAAACGTTTGGTTTACACGTCTTAACACTTATTACTTAAACTGTGATAATTTTAGACTGTATAATAATCTGTAAGTATTTATAATTTAATTGTTTACGATAGTACGTGTTTACTAAATAACTGTGTGTTAAGTAGTAAGTACTATTTTATTGTAAGAATGCTTCGAAGAAGATCCAACCTCTCCCAATGTAGCAGAAATGCTAAAAGGATGAGATTAGTTCGATCACAGGAATCTGAGGAAGGTCGTGAGGGAAGGCTCTCTGCAACTCGGGAACATCAGGCTAGGTTTCGTGCTGCAGAAACTTCGACTCAGCGGGAATCTCGACTGAGTTCAAATCGTTCTCGAATGGTCGAGGTCGCGAAAAATTTTTTATACTAAGGGGGTCGAGTCATGAAAAAGGTTGAAAAACACTGCCCTACATTAATCCTACTAATCCTACTAATATTATAAATGCGAAAGTTTGTGAGGATGGATGGATGGATGGATGGATGTTTGTTACTCTTTCACACAAAAACTACTGAACGGATTTTGATGAAACTTTACAATAATGTAGCTTATAGGTACATTAGAATAACACATAGGCTACAATTTATAAAGATTTTATGTGATTTGACCATAACATAACGATAAGTATCAAGTAAGTCGGAAAAATTCCTGCCCTCTGAGATCTATCTTTGCGTGCGCTGCCATTTTTTTTTTTTTTGGTTGGGAAGTCATCCAATGATTTCTGGGCGTTTCAGTCTCTTACTGACTAAAACCCACCCGTGTTCGTTCCCTTGCCTTGCCAGATGCCACGCTTTCCCCTTGGGACTACCCGCAACCCCGGCAGGTTTCGGCCCTAGCGGACCCCGTCAGTTTTGCTGATATCTCTTTGAGGTGCGCGTGGAACACGATGCGCCGTCAACCCGGGCCTGGTCCTTATCGGACGGTGAGCTGCCCGTTGCTCTCCGTCCGCAGGCCCGCGCCTACGGTGGCCGGAAATCGGCTATCAATTCCCGACGCCCGGGACGTCTCCTACGGGCGGGGCTGGTAGGGCGCGGCCTTTGCCACTCCCTCGCGCGCTCCACCTTCTCCTTCGCGAGCATTACTGCTTTGCAGAAGGAGGTGACGGCTTGCCATGCCCTCTCGCTCCGCACCATGGCCTGAACCAGGGCCGTACGCGAGAGGTCACCGCCGCCGATCGCCTCCACGAGGACACGGCGGTGGTCCACCTAAGCCGGGCAGACCTCCACCGTTTGCTGCGTGCGCTGCCTAAACCGTTAGAGTTACATGAAGAAAATGTATTGTGGGATTGTTTGTCTTAAAGAGTTCTAAATAAAAGTCCGCGACAGCATATCCGCGACACCTTTTATGTGGAAGCCTTTATAACCAAAATAGTGAGCAATAAATACAGTTACATTGAATACTTTTTTTACATTGCATATTTTAGAGTATTTAGTTAATTCTTATCAAAATAAATACCTTCATCGCTTTTGGTATTTAATTTAGATAAAGTTTGTCTTTTACACTAAGTAATTTGGACAAATAGTTTAAAAGTTAGAACGATAAGAATGACCTGCGATATTGAGTCGACGGCGCTCAGAACGAGGGTGGAGGGGCGGGCCAGCCAGGGGATGACGCGCCAGAGCGCCGAGTGGAATAATGATGTTCGAGAAATAACATAAATAACTGTCAAAATGAAACCCATTGCTATTGTAAGTCCGACATCCACGCGGGCGAAGCCGCGGGCAGAAGCTAGTTAATTCACATAAAAATGAACTCATAGGAAGCATGGCTATAGGAGTAGGGGAAGACCAAAAAAACGATGAATGGACTGTGTGAAAGATGATATGGCTAGAAAAGGGAGTGACTACCGAGATGACGACTGATAGAGAAGTATGGAAAAAAAAGAACATGTTGCGCCGACTCCAAATAAATTGGGATAACGGCAGGAGAATGATGATGATGATGAAAAATAAACTCATAGAAATGGTTAAAAATACCTATTATTTGATTTTGTTATACCCACCTTAACCCAAATATAAAGCTCCAGTATCACAGGCGGTGTCTTCGCAACAAAAGCTGCCATCAATGACATGTACTTCAAATCAGGATCAGATACCATTATCTTATCATTTTCAAAGTCCAGCACAGTATTACTAACGTTAAACAACCCCTCTAAGTACTTCTTCCAAATTGGTGAAGCTGTGCCGTTATTGCTTTCGACTACTGCATCTGTGTGAGTTTGTATTTGTTCTACTGTATAATCGGGTATATTTAAATAATCATCGTCGTCTATTTCTGTTGAATTGTCTGATTCCAGCTGAAAATATTTATAAAGTCATTTAGAGTTAATAACTTAACTTTAATTTGTTATTATCGAAAAGTTTATAAAGGACGCTCTCATGATAAGGTATAGTAACAGTTTTTGTTTTGTGGAAACATCATTTTTGTGTGGTTTTGTACGTAAATATAATCCTGATTTTAATAAACTATCACATGCAACTTTTTTCTTGTCATCGATTGTTCTATAGCACGTTTCACATGTCACACGCGAATATTGCATACCAGAAAAAGCTGATTCTAGTTCCATAATTATACTTAAACCATGCCATTAGCTGTTCTATTTAATTTATGGCAAATAGATAACGCTATATCGTTGATGCCACTATAGATAAGTTAGAACTAGGTACATACCAGGAATTAATTTAATGCCTACATAAATATGAATTTAACAAATATTATTTAGCCTATCACGAAATAACGTTATACAGAAGTATCTTTAACATATGAGTTTTAAGAACTGGTAGAGATAGATAGATAGACCCAAACCACCACCACCACCACCACCACCACCACCACCACCACTACCACCAACCACCACCTGTGTCCAAATAAACGTTTTTTCTTTCTTTCTTTCTTTCTTTATAGATATATACATATATAATACTCTAGTCTTTGTTAAGCACACAAAAAAAAAATTGAAGTTTGACACAATGGATGGTTTTATTGCTAAAAGCGATCTTTTACGCAAAACATTTGGAGTTCAAATTGTAAGAAATATTGCAATGCAAGCCGTGTGACCGATGGGATATCACATCGGCAAAAATGACGAGCTTCCATGCAAACTTTCAACTCCTTTAGGGGCATTGCTGCATTGCATTTGCTTATTACTCACCTTCGTTGTAATTAAGGAACTCTTATTCTATCATTAAGGACCCATTAAAATACTGATACTCAGCTGCATCCGGTTAGACTGGAAGCCCAACATAGTTGGGAAAAGGCTAGACAGATTGATTTTAGAGCTTATGATTCAAGAAAGGAATAAGAATAATCACACTTACCTCGTAGATATCACTGTTCGTCGCATAATATTCATTCGCAGTCAGAATGATGTTCTGATCTAGTTCAATTTCAGTTAATTTGGAACTGTTGACACCATCTTCTTCCAAAACGAACAGTTTTATCAGCTCTGCATAGAATAGCTTGTGTACTTGTGCTATCTTCTCTTCATCAATGTCAGCTTTATCACTGCGACGTTCGATCTTGTATAGGAAATCAGTTGTTTTGCTTATAAAGCTTATTAGATTGTTTAAGGTTCTTTTACCGTTATGGCGTTTTCGTTCAGTATGTGTGCTGCAAATTGAGATTTATTAACAATGAATAAAGTTTTTAATTAGGAATGATTAATTCATGCAATTTATTTATTTCCTTTATCTTCAATCCCATATTTAAAACGTTTCCTGTTCTAGCTTGGGTTGACCATACATAAACATATGTCAACCTTTTGATTTCAAGAGTCACTAAAATTTAGTTTAGTTTTTTAGTTTATCCACATATTAATACAGATTGGACACTCCACAGTTTAGGTATGAAAGTTACAAGTACGTGGCGGCCCGTCTTGTCGGGCCAATTCAGTGAGTGTAACGTAGTCAGAAGATCTAAGAGTCACGCGATACAAAGAGAGGCAACTTCTAGGTGAATATAACTGTAGGTAATTATCGCAGTGCGACATGAATTGCACATTATTGTGTCGTACGAAGAGTCGCTTTTTATTTAAATGATTTTGCGGAGTGTCCCATCTGTATAAATATGTGGTTTATTTGTTAATTTTTGGAAAACATCAGCCCCTGTAAGAAATATCAGGAGTCTTCTTACCTTGGAAAAGGATTTGTAGTTTCAGGCGATCCCATTATAAGCCTGTACACAGAAGAGTTCTTTGGATCCGTGTAGATATCAAAACCAATGAGTACATCCATACCGATCTGCGTCTTTACCTTGATGACGGTGTCCAACCAATCAAAGGTATAAGCAGAATAGTCGAAATCTTCTGACGCGTTTATAAAGGTTGGGTACGCAGGGAGACCAAGTGTTTTTAGGATAGCTATCACTGGTTTTAATCCTCGTTTATCTAGTGTCTCTAAAAGTGAATGATTAATTACAAATAATGTAACTTTACGAATACCATTTGGTACTTTTAAGTAAGTTACTTGAGGATTCGGATGTAAACTCCTAAATAGTGCATAATAAATGAAGATTGATCGACGTTCAAGTCGAACTTTTAAATGTTTTATGACGTGTTTCAAACTGGAAAGGTCAATATTTGACCGAGGTGAGGGCGAGGTTCTCAAAGAAAAACTATTTTCGGCACTAATTATAATATTTAATGTTTCCTTCAATAGCTCATATACTTTAAAAAAAAATTATTTTCCAAAAGATTCATGACTGTATGAATGGTTATGCTCGAATAATATGGTGTTCGTTGACATTCCATTCGTAATACAATTTGTGGGTACCTACTACTGGTACAGTACAGTTTTGTTACTACTTACTTACACAGTATGAATAAGTAACAGTATTATGTCTGCATAGAAAACGGCCGAAACGACGTGCGTCGAAATCTTAGTGTCGCAACAGTCTCGAATGCGCAGCAGTGACGCACGGACGCGGAAGGTAGCTAACGAACGACCGTAGGTAATTATTTCAAGGTCACTGCCGAGACATAGTACTGTTACTTTATTTATACTGTGCTATTGAAAATTAAGCGTGAGACATTTAGTCAAAATTCAAAGAATGCGAAAAAAACGCTAATCCAGGGAAGCTCACCCGTATTCATACACCCATTATACATATCCTTAGCCTGCTGCACTGCCTTGGGCTGGTGCGAGGTGTTCCTGTTGAGGAAGTCCCTCACGATAGAGTACACCTTGGTCTGCTTGTCTCGGAACCAGTCGTATGATCTGTACGCGTCAGGTCGCGGGTGGTCTGAGCCCCAGTTGCCGCATACGTACTGGGAGGTAAGAGGAAAGTAAAGCAAAAAAAAATAGAAATAATTGAAAATGCAAAGCATAGCCTCTTAGGAAATGCTAAATCAGAAAGGTTCTGCGATTATAAACAAGAATCAAATCACGGTTAAGGAACTTACGGGTTTTAGTCGCGTCTCGAGAGTAGAGAGAGAGAGAGTAGAGTAGCCCTCTTGTCAGAGTATAAGGAATTGACGACAATTTTTTTTACCAGGAACAAAAATACTTTCCTAGTTCGTCCTTGGTATAAAAATTTTTAAAGGGGTTACAAATGTTCTTACACATGACAGATCTTAATCAAAGTATTGTTTAATTGTACAGGCTCTAAAAATCGTTACCTGATAGAAGTTTTCGCAAGGATTTGCACTCATGTCCATCGAAAGGGCGAGATTTGCAGCTGAACGCAGGCATTCTGTGCTCTTGCATATCTTTACTGGTTTCCTATTTATGGCTAATGCGTCTAAAACAATGGTTGGTAAGATTAGTTATCATACCACATACACATACCCTGTTCTATCTCTATTATCCCTAGTACGACTTTTTTATTTTTTGTATGGGAAGGTTTCAAATAACTTCTCCTGCTCTGGGCGGAGCGGAAGAGCGTGGCAGACTCTTACTGACTAAAACCCACCCGTGTTCCTTCAGTTGCCTGTACTTTGCCAGGGGCCACGGTAACCCTTTAGGACTTTCCCGAAACCCCGGCAGACCTGCTATGACTTCACGTTCCCATTAACTTTTAATGCCAATAGAATATAATCATAGTCACGTGAGCAAAGCCGCGGGCACAGTTAGTATTCTTATCAAAGCACACTACAACTGAACTTATTTACAGAAGAAAATGGAACTCTACATTTAAGAAAGAAGAAAGAAAGTAGGAAGAAATTTTAAAAGCAACATAGATTAAGTACAAAATTATTAGAAACATTTTCTTTAACAAGACCAGAATTTTAGCGTTGTATATCTAGAGTAGAAATTCTAGTACTTAGCCATTTCTAGACATTATCAACCGTGTGCTTGCACTTTTTGTGCACTTAATTTGCATATAAAGGCAGTTTGAATGATTTACAAATTGCACCAATATATGCTAGTTTGTTAAATAAGACTAGATGCTTGTGCCTGTTTTTATAATGTTATGAATGACGAGGGAGCATGAAATGGCACAGAAAGGTACCCTCGTACAAAGTGTCTATTCCCTGAAGAGAACTTGCCCTTTAAAACGTTAATAAATAACATAGATATTTCTAAATGCCAATTTGGTACTCTAAATCCGAATTTCACGTGTAAATAGATAATTTCATCGTGCATGCATTAGTTTTATAAGATTTAGGGTGTTTGCCCACTTATCTCGCTGTGTGTGACAGGCTATTCGCTGCGACGAGATTCATTCGCCGCGATTAGAATTGGGCTTGTTCAATTTTACTCGCGGCGAATTCAACTCGCAGCGAGTATTCGTTGTGTTTGACCGAGACTTTAGACCCTTTATGCTTGGCAGACAGTTTCTTGGCACATAACTTGAAACTTGTATCATAGATAAGTAGGTATCGATGTAATGTAATGCAGTTTAATAGCAAGTTCTTTCATTTTCAGTACCTATGCATCTCGTATTTGTTTACGGTTTAGACCAGGACAGTGGTTAATCTACCCGTTGCGTTTCATTGACTAAACGGATGCATCCGTTTTGTGGTTAATGAATGATGCATGTAGATTGTAGGTACAAAATATCAGTTACTTAGTCCTCTGCTATCAATAACAATGGATGTGACTTAAAATTTCAAAAGCCTTAGAGTTAGGGAGTTGCAATACTGATTTTTATAATGTAAATGTAGATGGGTACTTACATAAAATAGTAATAATTATAAAAGCTATCAGTAACAGTATAAATATTATTATAATGACTAGAAACGGTAGTCTCTTCTTATATTTTCTTCTGAATCTGAAAAGAAACAATTAAAGATGTTGAGTGAGATGTAAAAGACTGAACAGACATTGATTTGTCTTAACAGTATTTATGTGGCTTATTTTTTAACTTTTTCACAAGACTTGTCATGACCTTACTAGGAAAGCTTCTCGTGTCTTGGTAAGTAAAGCAGATATCAGACGCTTCATTTTTTGTTTATTTTTGTCTGAACACAAAATGAATTCGAACGATGTTGGATTTCGGCACTCGTCGGAGCAGAGATACTTAAACGTTCATTCCTGTCGGTGTCGTGTGACAAACAAAAATAAATGTTTTTACTGGAGTGAAGCGTTTAATCAGCTTCACTTTAGACAGTAAACAACTTTGGGAACATGGCTGACCAGAGAGGCTATCTACTTGTCGTTTTATAATTCAACGCTACTTTTGTCTGTAAATGATAAAGCTAAGGCCGAGCACGTACTGTGAAATCTAACTGCGCGGTTTTTATTCGCGCGGTTTATATTCAGTGTAAGGAATAGCAACGATCGCGAATTTTAAATCGCTAGTACGTGTATATACATGAGATACCATTTTAAATTCGCGCTGAAACGTACTCCGTACACAGAATAAACCGCGCGGTGAAATTCCGCAGTGCGAGCTAGGGATAAGTATTAAATAACCTGGATGTTCTGGAGCCGACAGCTATTAGATACCCTGACTCTCTCAGGTCATTGCCGTTCTTCAGTGGAGGAGTGTTGGGCTTCGCGCTGCTGGCAGCGCCTGTGGAAGAAATATCGTAGAAAATGTGTGTAAATAAATTAACCTTTTCACCAGCTTTTTAAAAGTCACAAGGATTTTAATATGTTGGAGGTAAGTAATTTGATTTGGCGCCATGACATTTTTGAGCCTCGATCAGTGTTACAGAAAACGAGTGCAACCTACACACTAAAATCAGCCTGTACTGAGTCATGGGGCCTATTTCACGATCACCGAATAGCCACTCCTTACCGAATAAATTCAAAAATGGAACAGAATTTATATGAAATAATTTGCCAAGTAAGTTAATAGGAACTTAATCGTAGTTGGTGAAACAGGCCCTTATTGTCCTCTTTTTGTCTAAACAGGAACACTATTAAACGCCAAGATCTATTATAAAATTAAAGTGTCTGTTTGTACAAGTAATGTCAAAATAAAGCGCAGGCCACACCGCCAGCTAGCGGGCGGGCGTGGGCGAAGCGAACGAAGGAAACTATACAAACTACGCGAAATATTGTAGCTCGCGGTGTGAACCGAAGTATGTAAAGAGGTGAAACGATGTTCGCCCACCCGCCCGCTAGCTGGCGGTGTGGCCTGCGCTTAACAGCTGTTTACTAAATGCATATGAAAGTCAATGAAAGTGTAAACGGTAGATAACAATAACAGAAAAAAAAACTGTGTGTTTGTTCCAGCTAATCTCCGAAACGGCTGGACCGATTCTGACGGTACTTTCACTGGCAGATAGCTGATGTTATAAGGAGTCATTAAGGCTTACTTTTATTAAAGAAAATAATTAAGGTCAACGCGGGCAGTAGCTAATTTAAAAAAATAAAGAAAGTTAAACTTTACATACATAGATTATCCGAAGTCCACACTAATATTTGTTCCAATTCACTGTCTAAAAACACAGTGACTATCATCTTTGTTAAATACACAAAGATTCGCGAACTATCGTTAAAACTACATACTTAACAACTTAAGAGATTATTTTAACACAACGAACGATGTCAGCGCGACATAATAACAGACTAGTCTAGCTAAACCAATATTGTTACAAACATAGATCATAATATTATATCTACAGGGCAACAACTGTTCAAGTGTTAAGCGCAGCGGACAACAGCCGCACCGCATTGCAAAAATCCTCGTACGCATCACTTTCATACATTTTGTATGAATCATCGCATACTACAGACAGGCCGCAACGCATTTATTCGTCTTGGATTGTGATGCTCTATCACCCGATGCTGTAATGTGCGGCGGCCTTACGTAAGCACGTTACGACATATTTATTTGCAGCTTCTAGTTATTGTTCTAAGTGCCTATCTTCCTAAAGAAGTCTTAATTGCCGAAATTTGCCGAAATTTGATGACATTGAAAGTATACTTTGCTACAATTTAAAGTAGAGTTTACGAAAAGTAGGTAACTCACCTGTAACGGAATTGTATTAACTCCACTAATCATAATAATTCAAACTCAAATTATAATTAAATTCACGTTATCAGAAGACAAAAACAAAGACCAAACAAGACGTCATCTTATTTCCATTCCATTTTAGACAATTCTAAATTCAAAAAGTGTTCCTGCCGCGTTTTTTTTTATTCTTACGCGATCAGGCTGTCCCTGTCAATAGGCGCGAAAAGAAATTAATTACGTTACTGAGTGAAAAGCAGCGTTACGGAAATCAATATTTAATGAACATACGTTAATTTAATCGCTAATAAGTGCCTACATATTTATTTTCGTAGAATTTGTTTGTGAATACAATCGATATTTCCTTTAATTTGTAAATCTTGATCGCGAATGAAAGTTAACACTGGTTTTAATTGGTCAAAGTAAGAAGCCAACGCCGTAAAAGAAAATGAAAAAAATCGGTTACTTTTTAGGGTTCCGTACCCGAAGGGTGACAAACGGAACCCTATTCATAAGCCTCCGCTGTCCGTCTGTCTGTCAGCGAGCTCTATCTCATGAACCGTAATAGGTAGGCAGTTGAAAATTTCACAGATTGAGCATTTCTATTGCCGCAAGAGCAACAAATAATAAAATTAAAAAATAAAGGGGGGTCGCCATACAATAAAATTAAATTTTGAAAAAAAAAATATCTGACCCTGGCATGTGGGGTATCATTTTCTAGAGCTCATCGAGTAGAGAATAAATATAATTTTTATTGGTTTTTATCTTCAAAAATGATGAATTAGGGGGCCGTAGAAGTTGTCTGTTTTAGACCATTTTTGTACGAGCTCTATCTCAACAACTAAACAAATTAGGAATTTGAAACTTGTGTGTATCATGTAACATATACTGTTTATAATCAACAAATACTAAAAACGCCAATTCATAACGTATTTTATATAATATGGGCGATTTTCTGCAACTTAAAGTAATAATTTTGTATTTCATGCTAATATTATGCGATATAAATTCCACAGATAACTATTTAATAGTCGGAGTAATGACATGGAATTAGTAAGTACCTACTATCATGGCAGCGTATACTATTTCGATCGTTTAAATTTCGATCATCCAAAAAGGTCTACAAAATAAACTTTCTTCACAAGATTTTAAAACCGGCCAGTATTTTTTGAGTTTAAGAACTTTATCGACTTTTTTCAAAGTATCCCTAGACGGTGTTGATGTGTGTGCCTCGTGTTAAAACTACACTCCAATAGACAATATATTCAGTAACATTGAACTGAATGCTGGCACATACAGTGTACTATTCAGTTAACTAGCTTAAACCGTTGTGGATACAATTTCATATTGAGAAAAAATATTGGTGTAAAAATATTCGGTCATGGCGGCCAATCTCAACGGAGACTGGCCTTCGGCTCGGGAGATATTATAGTGCACAAGTGTGTGCGCAGACACGAGTGCACTCTCTCTTTCCTCACTCTCATAGTCCGATGGGATGTGTAAAAATAATAAGTAAGAAATAATAGATTTCTGTATGACTATCAAAAATAACGTAAATAAATACCTGTATTGACCCGTGCGTTGCACTGGCGAAACATCACGACAAAACATGTTGAAATCTCTAGTTCCTGTCAAACATTGTATGAAAAATTGACAGAAAATAGAGATTCCAACATGTTTTGTTGTGAATGTTTCACCAGTGCAAACGCACAGTTATAATTAAAATTTGGCGTACTACTTACATTCTATTTTGTACAATATAGTCTGATGTAGCAAGAGAAATCCTTTTATTTATAAGTAACTAGCTTTACCCGGCCTGGCTTCGCACGGTTAGCACTAAGTACTTATCTACGGCGCATCTACCTTTCCTAATTACCTATTTCTACCTAATTACCTACCCTACCTACCTACCCTACCCTTCTTACCAGGGTAGGTAGGTACCTAACCTACCCTACCTACCCTACATATCTACCTGCTTACCTACCATATATACCTATTTATACCTACTAATACTATGTTAGTAGCAAATAAATAACTTTGACTTTAGTTAATGCATGTTACTGGATAAAGTTAACTTAATATTTTTCTCTTAAAATAAATGAAATATACTCCTACACCTATATTTTAACATAACAACATTTTCTCATTAAAATTAGACAATTTCTTTACAAATCTTTGTTTTTTTATAGCGCCTCTGTTGTTACCTTTACGAAAGTATTACAAAAATTCATAGTGTTAAATCTTGTACGACATGGTATGGAACCCTTCGTGTGCGAGTCCGACTCGCACTTGACAGATTTTATTTATTTACGTAATGGCATAAGAACAATTTTCTTCGAACTAAATGGTCAGTGTTTTATTAACGACCCTAATCTATGACATTAATTTAAAAAACGGTCTGGATACCGTTAATTTAATGTGTTACGGTTTATTTATATTTTAATTTTATGTTATTGTTTTGATAACATTATGTACCTATTTTATTTTAAAACCATCACGTCTAATCAAAACAAAACACGGATATTTTTAATAATAAAAATAGAGGAACCACGTAACACGATTTTTTGTGTCAAAGACACCTTTGGGTCTTTGACACAAAAAATCGTGTTACGTGGTTAGTATTGTAGAAAACTTACCTTGAAGACTTGCAATATTTCAGTATAGCGTATGTTAGAAGTTATTCAGCTGGTCAAGTAGGCACGTTGGCCGTAGGAACTAGATAAAATCTTTCTGGCTAGGCTATTTAAATAATTTACGATAGTTAAAACGAAAGCTATGTAAGTCAAGAATGCCTCTAGCTGCCAGAATTCTTCAAAGCATTCACATATTTAGGTGAAAGACGTATTTTTTATAATAATTTAAATACTCAGATATTTTATAAAGCTAAATTATTTGACTATCTTGCTAGTGTGGTGGTCGCAAGCGCTACTTCTTAGCATGGGTCCTGGAATGGATCACTAGGCCGGGATGAGGGGATTTTACCATTAATAATTTCTTAGCAGTCAGAAGTTTGGATTTGTGCCTGCGGTAAATAGCAATAGCCTTTTCCATGATGAAAAAAACTGGCAAAATATGGATATTTCTGTAAGTCCCCGCTACGAGGTACTGGTAATGACAAATTTATACGTTGTAGTTTTATAATTAACATGTCTTATAGTACTTTCTGCCATGTCATCAGATCGGATTAAAGAAGATTTACAGATTTGTGCTTTATGTTTGACTGTCTGTCAACTTTAACTTTCACGAAGATAGCCATGCCTCTTTTGCACGACTAGTAATGCGAAGCATTAGAGTGTGCTCTACGATCGAAAATTTTTTTTTGCCCCATTTCTGCAACTGTGTTTATTGTTACACTCCTGCTAGTACACAGAACCTACTTAATTTATATACCATTGTATAGATGATTAAATAGAGATTAATACTTTACTTTTTACCAATTGATTTAATGCAGCAGAATTGAAAAAATCATCAAAATATTTGAAAAAAAAATCCTGTCCGTCAATTTATGAAACTTGAAAACATTGTAGCTTGCGATAAAATCAATTAATTGAGTAAATTTTTTTTTAATACATTGGTTTCGGCCATAGAATGAACCCTATTGAAAATGGCTCTTTTATTCAAAGTAGTTTAATTATAATTAATAAAATACTAACTAAAATAAAATATCTTTATCTAAATATTTCCAACCTTGGCTTAACGTGTTGCCTAGCAACCCACAACGTAAATATCTAAATAAATAGTCTTTGACATTACGTAAGGATTCCGAGGTTAGAAATTTACCCATATTGATGGGTAAAACAGAAGTCTAAACATACTTCATGAAAAGTGATAAATTGTTAATTTTTGTTAGAAACTACTTATGTTTTGAATTTCTTTTTCGTTTATGAATGTGTGTTATGAGGCGTGCACTTTTGGAATTTCCAAACTATTTCTTTATTTTCCTACATGACTTACACTAACCTACGCGGCACGAAGCTTAGAACTACAACCAATTATTTAGTGCTGTTGTGTAGGCTTATCACCTCTTACCAACATGTTTTGTAACAGCATTTGTCATGCAGACAAAGTGTGTGACAGTTCTTAATTATTTATGAGCGTACATTCTAAAAGTTGGCAACTTCACAAACAGCTGTCAAATAATAACCTGTTTTGATTAATTTTGCAATATTACTGTGTGTAAATATCGCTAACTATAGTCCGCGCACGACTAGTTGGCCGCTCACCTCATCACAAATCATCTCGCTATTGCAATCTCATGTGCGTTTTGTCTAAACTAGCCGGGACTTTCAACAGTCATGTTGCCGTCGAGAAGTGAAAGTTCCGGCTAGTTTAGACAAAACGCACATGAGATTGCAATAGCGAGATGATTTGTGATGATATGAGCGGGCAACTAGTCGCGCGCGGACTATAGTGACCTAAAATATAAATAATTAAATGATGGTTTTAGGTGTAAAAAGGGCATTTGGAAAGTTTCCACATACTTTTTTTACATCTAAAAATAAATACTTATTCGGTGTTACGATATGAGTTATTGCATTTCTTCATCACTATCTTAGTTGACTAGTTAGCGGTATTCTATATATTTCTACAGTATATTGCCAAAAAAACAGTGAAATATTTGACAGCTATTTGCGACGTTGCCCACTTTCAGAAGGCACGCTCTTAAACCCCAGCATAGTTAGGAAAATGCTAGGCAGATGATAAAGGCCTAGAAGATTGACAAAGGTGAGCTTTACTCGAAGTTGAGTTTCCTCCCTTCAAATCTTTGACCCCGATCTTAGTTCTAATGTCCTTGTTGTTGGCCCTAAAAGGAGTATTATAATCAACTGTTAGTAAAACTATACTCACGGGTAACCGAAGGGCCCATGACATCACCCTCTTCTCCTGACCACGCGTTCATTTTTGAATCTTCTACTTCATTGATTCAAAACACAAAATCAAAAGATTCATTGTAAAAATGTTGAACTTTGTTTTTAGCTAATTCACATTGTAAAGTTTTTAGTTCATAAAATTAACAACCTCGCAAGTAGACCACTATTTAATAAATATTTATTTTCTTTCGATCTACACAGTTATTTTAAACGTAAAGTATTTTTCAATTGAACCGACACCAAACAAAAACATTTCATATTTTTTGTTATTAATGCGTTGGTTTTAATTCATTGCTTGTTAACACGATTACAGTTCAAACAACATTTTAATAGACCCGGTAATGTACGACAACCTACGAATACCGATCGTCATTAGTTATAAATTGGGCTACATTGCCTTGTGGTGGCGTTGAGCTTACTGAAAGCTCGCTATGCTACTGAAACTTGTCTGTAGTTTCACTAAGGTGACCATGATTTGGGTTATTTGTAGGCTTTCGAACTTGTATTAGTTTTGTGTGTCTGTCTGTGTTAGTAAGATATTCCCAACACTGTTCCAACTTATACATAAAGTGACGTGGCGCTGGCGGTTAGTTGAAAGTAGCAAATCTTGGCGGCGAAACAGATAAATATTAAAATGATTTTGTCACTGTTGTCCATCTGTCCCATCACTATTCGATTGGTGGATTCATGGGCACTAGTAAATAGGACCCGTGATACCACTGGTACACCGTGGACCTGGGGGTGCCACGGGTCCGAATTCAAGTTCCCGTAGCACCCCCAGGGGTATCTTCCAGGGGTGTGATGGGTCCGGAACGGAATTAAACAGCATAGCATTTACTTAGGGTGAATATGTTATGTGGATAAATAATGGAAAATTAGTCAATTATTTTATTGGTTTCTTTTTTGAGTTTTGTTGCCTGTTTGGTGTGGTGTCCTATCAGTCATAAACTCATAAGATATAGAGTTATAAGAACTATGTAGGCGCGATATTTTGTCGGAAGGATGAGGCTAAACTATTTGATATCATGGACTCCGTTACCGCTTTTCAACTTTTTGTGGCGAAAATTGACTGTTGATTTTTTGTGTTTTTTTTAACACAGCATTGAAAAACGTTCTATGAATTTAAGAATGCTTAACTTAAAAGATTTCTTCCTAGATTTATGTGACGATATCTCCAACTGTGTCCTACCATCAGAATAGAATGATTAACTACTGGTTTCCAGATTTATCCAGCGAACCCGTTATCCTAACTTTCCCAAAAACTATGGTCCCTATTCTACCCGGTTCACAGGACAGTGGTGATGTGCAGGCCAGCACGCGATCGCTAGTGATGTGCCACTCCGGTATCGATTCAACGACAATAAACCGTAACCATCTCCCATTCAATGCACGAAAGATTGCGTCGTAGCTCTGTTTACTCACAGCCACAGCATGGTTCTTTTTTATTGTTTATGTTCATGCTTTCCTGGTATCAAGGTCGAGGGGTACTTAAGTGTGGGGTTACGGTTTTTAAAGATGGTCGTAAATATGAATGACATTTGTAGGTCAAAGTGAGTTTTTGATTTATGCTATTGATTTACGCTTTTCCAGTTATATTAATGGCCATTGGCCACCTAGCACTATAAGTAAAATTTCTAAAAGTTGCGACCTTCAGTTTCTCCTTTATTTCCAAAGCGAATGAAATAATGCCTGGCAAACTTGTAATCTTCAATTCTTTTTCCATTTTTTGTTTCTTTCTTTTGTTGTATCAAAATTCAAATGCTAACTGTACTGATAGGGTAAACGCAATAAGCTAATCGCTTAGCAAATGAAATTTGACAGTGATAGTGAATAAGCCTGATTGCCCGTTCCTGGGGCACTGGACCCGTATGCACAGCTGCAGGTCTGGTGCAGCGGGAAGCGGAGGTAATTATAGGTTTTTAAACTAGTTTATTAAGCTATTGCATAGCTTCTATCGCGGGCCTTGAGCGTGGAGACCAAATCCGTAACGAAAATAACCTAACACCCCTGTCTCTTTAGTTCAGCAACTCGCCTCTAGGTGGCATTGGTTGTATTATAATTGCATAAGTTGATAAAAACAGCTATGCAATAGCTTTACCGCGGTAGTCTCCGAGTGCCACACGTCTTTTTTTTTTCGTTTCTGTTTTGTTTTAGTTTGTTTTATTTATTTTAATTAGAAATGTTACTAACATAGTTTTATAAGTATTACTAACAACAATATGAATCACATGTGTTCGATGTAAATAAATAAATAAATTGAATTGGCTTATAGAAAATTGTCGCAGCCTCGTTTTTCTTTTTCGCTAGTTTTAGTAAATATCGATATGGTCCAAATCAAAAAAATAATCCCTAGTAAAAAATAATTCTATATTTAGGTTAATCCATTTACTTCCAATTTTTACAGCTTTTAGGCGTGGCTGTGAAATTTTTCATTTATTCGTTTCATTAATAATTTCTTCATCTTTCTTCAATTCTTCTTCGAAGTTAGGTATGCTAGGGTACCTGGAACATCACTATTTTAGGTCGATAGTCTCACAATATGAATATTGCATAGTTATTAGGGTCTTTTAAGTCAACCGCTTATCCAAGTAGGCCACATTAATCAGACGACACAGAAATGGGACCTACTTTTTTTTCCTTTTTTTTATGAGTGGGAAATCAATAAATGACTTCTCTCGCTCTGGGCGGAGCGGAAGAGCGTGTCAGACTCATACTGACTAAAACCCACCCGTGTTCCTTCCCTTGCCTTGCCAGGGGCCACGGTTTCCCCTTGGCCTACCCGCAACCCCGGTAGGCATCGGCCCTAGCGGACCCCGTCAGTTTTGCTGACATCTCTTAGAGGCGCGCGTGGAACACGACGCGACTTAGACACCAATTCTTGAAACTTGATTAACTGAATCTTTGTTGTGAGACTTATTTAACAACAAGCCCTGTGCTCGATTTTCCCATCGGCCAAAATGGCGAATTTCCATACAAACTACAACTTTGGGGGATGAATTTACAAAAATTCTTCCTTAGTGCTCACTTTCGCTAAACAACGTATTCCTTTTGATATCCCATTACTCTAGAATATTAATGAGACCATGTCAAATTATCAACTGGCATACATTGATTGATTTACATCAATGCTCCAATATGAATTACTTTTTTTTTTTCAACAAAGTCACGATTATTTATGTTAAATAATCGTGACTTTGTTGAAATATTTATATTATATAAAAAAAAATAACAACGTCGCATTTTCTTAGCTTTAGATATGATACCTAGATTGGTTTGAATGAAAATGATTTACGCGTACAGTACTTTATCATTGAAACTAAGATACACCGAGAGTCTAGTGATATGTTATCTCCGAAACTATGGATTTTTGGAAAATTAACTTGTTCTAGGACTTTTTTTATAATTTTTACTTATAGCGTAAGAGTTATGGTACTCCAAAAGGAACACGCTGTATAAGGAAGTCTTGTGCAAAATTTCATGCTTCTAGACCCAGCTGTTCACGCAGTGCAATGCCTGTCAGTGAATTAATAAATGAATTTTATTTAGAAGTACCTACTCGCAACAACCCCAAAAACTTTCATACATAAAGATTTCGAACGATTACATCCAAAAATGATGGTCATTACAACAGTTGTAATGAAAAAAACTTTCGAATGTTATCGTCACTACCTATGTATATTCGTTATTCATAATCGTAAGAACCCTAATGACTTCTCTATGACCTAGGCTTAGGTGAGCACGCTATGTTTGTACTGTTGCTTTGATTAATGACTAGCCATCTAAACCTACCAGTCAATTACTAAAGTATAACGAGGGCGAACGATGGTCGATAGATATCAAGGAGTTTTCCAAGCAATTTCGTCATTAGGCTATACGGGGCAGATAGATACCTGCATTGGTATCTATATGCCCTGCTTTTATGTGTAAAAGCACTTTAAATGTAGACCAAGATTCTTAATCAATGTTGTAGCCTTTAGGAGTTGACTAATACCACAGATGAATACAGATGCTCTACTCCGCATTTTGGGCATGAAACTACAAGTACGCGGCGGGCTCGTCTTGTTAGGCTAATTCAGTGAGTGTAACGTAGTCAGAAGATCTAAGAGTTACGCGATAGAAAAAGAGGCAACTTCTAGGTGGGTATAACTAGAGCTAGGTAAGTAGGGCTGTGCGACCTGAATTACACTTAATAGTGTCGTAGCAAGAGTCGCTTTTTATTTAATATGATTTTGTTAAGTGAACCATCTGTATTAATCTGTGTATGCAGAATGTGTATGTGCTTGCGTGTCATTTTTTTTTTCGTAGAACAAAATCAATGTGATTACATGATTCAACTCTGAGCAGGCCCTCTTTCCCACCAACTAATAAAACAACGCCATTCAGTACTGAAGAAAAAACTTTATTTTGCACCACACCAACAATACGGACACGATCTCAACGCTTTAAGGAAAATATTTACACAACAAACGACGTTCGACAGTGATTACCATCCATGGCCATATCCACCACCGTATCCTCCGTATGAGCCTCCGTATGAGCCTCCTCCGTATGAGCCTCCTCCGTATGAGCCTCCTCCGTAAGATCCAAGTGACACGTACTTTTGCACCACAGGCTGCGCGTAAGTCTGGACTACAGGCTGCGCCACCACGTGTTGTGCGACCGTTTGTACTACTGGGGCGGCGTGTACCACAGGCTGTGAGATCACAGGGGCCGCGTGTACCACTTGCTGTGCTACTTGTACTGGGTGCACGATCTGGAAAAATAAGGTTGGTTTAATTTATCGTTATGCAAACTTTTTCGTTGAGTAAACATCGTTGTCTTCTGAATGAGGGGGAGGTCATTGACTTGACTACTTTATTAAGTTGAATTCAATGTTCTACAATGTAGTGTCATCAGTTATCTTTGAGCATAAATTATTGCCCGGCTTAGTATCATTACCGTATTTCCATATACTGGTACTTTTACAAAATAAGGTCGATAGATAGCACAGTACAAATCCAGGAATAAAAAAAGTACCAAAATAAGCGGTTCACACGGAAGCTAGCAATTAAGTTGATTAGAGGTAAACGAGGCAACCGCAAGAATGATTAAACGGAATGTTTACATTTGAAATTCACAATTCATTCTGGTTTCGTAGCACTTGCTACGAGACGCGTAGCACAAGGAAACTGAAACTTGATTTTGCATAATTTAAGCTTTTAGTCTTTTTATTATAGTCTTATTGATGACTGCTACTTGCTTCATACTTTTCGAGTAGACCTGCTACGTGCAAAGCATACTATGACCTTGGAAAATCACTGCTACGAGATTCATTATGTAACCGCTATGATGAACTCATAGTTAGTTTAAAGAGTTTTCGTTTGAGTTTGGTGATTGCTGCATCCCAGAGCATGCTGCATGGATTATATGTGTATAGCTGAACCAACTATTCTGAGTGTACCATGTAACACTGGTTAAACAACCACGTTCTGACACATGACATTGACAGGAACGCCTGTTGGTAAACATTTGTGAAATTGTTTTGTAAAATGTACTGGAAAAAGAAGATGGCGGAGTTTGGTCCTATTTTAGTCACGTCAAGTCACGTGCCAATTGACCCTTGTTGAGCGATAGCTGGGCCATGAGACTGCCTCAAAAGTAAGTCGAGCCACGAGACGCGTACCTAATGCACGTTATTGGTACTACCCACCTGCTGGAACGACGCATAACTAGTGGCTGGCTTGGACACTGCTACGTGGGCTGCATGTACCACGGGTTGAGCCACTGCAACGGGCTGAGCTACTGCCACTGTAGGTTGGTGCACGAAGCTTACTGATGACAGTTGCTGAAATAATAAAAATATTTTATTTCGCATGGCTTTTAAGACTTGACGATACATCAAGATTTCTTTATTCTACTTTAATATTGAGGTATTAAACATAAACCTTCCGGAATAAATTCTCTAAATGAGTGAAAGTAGTTAGAAAGAACAGCGGTGTCACACGGACGGACACGAAAAGCGACTTTAATTTATAATGTTTAGATAAACAGACTAGAGAAACTGTTGTGATGTGTCTCTGATTGCATGTGACATCAACCTAGCTTATTCGTATTAGAACTAGGTTTTCATTAATTGCTTTCGTAGCAAAAATCTAATTATGGACTCAAGTGCTATCCAATGTCTGCCGTGGAGTTTCTTGCCGGCTCTTCTCCATAGGAAACGACCAATTAGAACGCACGGTTCCAATTGGTCGTTTCGTCGCGTCTAAATAATCAAGGTGAGCACTACAGAAGGATTCCAGAAAAGTTCGTCATTTTTGACGATGGGAATTCGTGCACACGGCTTAGTAAAACAGAAAGCTCTAGAAAATCGGTACTTACAGCTGGTGCGTGCCAGTCGTCAATGATGCCGCCAGGTTTAGCTGCCACCACCGACAGGATCGCGAAGAGGATCTGTAAACAATGGTAGTATTGTCATAAGTAGGTACGAGTGGAACTATAATAGGTATACAGTACCACTCGTGACGCAGTCGACCCAGTTCTAAACGCCTGGTGAGAGACGAAAGGTCGATGACTGTTTTATTTAGTTTGCAGGTATTGTTGTCAGTCATAAGTTAGTCAAAACTTGTTTGTATTGGTGGACTAGTACGTTAACGTTATGAGTTAAGTTTTAGCACCTTAAGAATTAACTACATTTTTAGCAAGAGCCAGAGAAAGCGAAACAGGAATCGAACCTACATTATATTACTTTAGAGGAACTTGGCGTTCAAAGGAAAATAAAATACAAAAATATAGTTTGTTATTTGAGAAAATTTATAGGAAAGAACATTTTGATTTAGACATTTAGAGACTAAACTATTGAAGAAAATCAATTTAAGCATAAGGACATTCTTTGTTTCTTACTTTCAGAAGTACATACCTACGTGTACGTATGTTCTTTAATAAATTATGTTGTCCTAAAAAGACACCGTGACAATATTCATATTACTTGTGTACTTCGTGTAAGACAATCGATTTCTATAAATATCCGAAGTACCCTCTGTGCTAGAATCTACAAACATGAATAACTGATGGTTTCTACAAAGTGTTTCTTACATTATTAACTTTTCTTTGTCTATCTACTAATGTCAACCATTTTCTTTTATTAATTATTCCTTTTTGGGTATTTATGGGACATACGGACACGATAATTATTTTATTTCGGGATTTATATCCAGACACCACCAGACATACTGTTTATCGCAAAATGGAATACATGAAACTGATATAAGTTGGATTTTATCCATATGTAAGTGATATATATAACTTACAATACATTTTCGCATGATTATACTAATTTGTTCTTCAACATGGATTAAGATAATATTTTGAGCTTACATAATAATATCATTAACTTTTTCTATTTATTATTTCAGTAATGACAGTTAGAACCGTATTTAAGTGTATTATCTATGGTTAGAACTTAGAACGAACTGAACCAAAAGACAGTAAGTTCGTTTTTTTTTGTCTTTGAAAAGATATCACAGTAATTTATGGTACGAGTATATAAAACCTCATTTCATGAAGATAAGATTGATGGAGTAACTCTGAAATAAGGTGTTTTACCATCTTGTTCTTTTGTGGCAAGCTTATGTTTTATTTTCATGTTTTATTTAGTTTAGTAAACAGCTAAGATCATTAGCTGACTTGTTTGTAGGTGGGCATTGCTTCATATTCATAACTAAAGTACCTATGTAGGTAAGTATGATGTATGTGCTTTCATTTCGCAATAGTCATTTCAAAACTTTTTGATGCAGAAATTAGTATGGCACCCGTACTTTCCCAGACGAACTCTTTCCCAATTAAGAAATATATTTTAAAAATAACTCTCGTACATAAAAATAAAGATTTGCTATACTTACAAGGGCCCGCATGGTAGACTGTTACTACTGAACTAGGAATGTAGAGTGTGCAATTATGATCGCCTGCGCACCTTTTATATACTCAGACGGAATTCTCAGCCCATTCCGAATAGGGCTAAGATCTTAGGTACCTAGGTGCGTGATTAGAGTCAGACCTAGCTTATGCATGATTGATAACAGCTGCGCCCCGCGGTTTCACACGTATAAGTCTTGAACCCGTGGAAATATCGGCATAAAAGCTATCCTATGTCCTAACCTAGGTCATGGTCTGACCATGTGCCAAATTTCATCCAAATTCGTTCAGCCGTTTTACCGTGAAAGCGTCTTAAACAAACAGACTCACTTTCGCATTTATAAATTATAACTTAGGATAGTTAGTATTACCATTTTCAATTTTTATTGATAACATCGAGTGAAGTTGGCATTCTTTGCCTTTTTAAGAAATGAAATTGTTTATTTTGTAAATAGGATATTGGAATCACTTTTACACGTCATATTAAAAAATTTGTTTAAAATTAGCTAGATGAGTTCGGCGTTTCCTATCTGACTACTCTGAGAAGAAAGGCCGGAACGAACTCAGATGTCACAGTCTCTTTTAAAGTCCAGACATAATCTTGGTCAGGCCATATGAGGACCATGTAGACAAGTGTCTGAAATGGTCTTTTGAGATGGTTTGCTATACATAAGAGATAATTTTCAAGTGGGATTCTTTGATCAGTGAGTTCATAAAAATTGTGTTTTCGGCTACTTATAAATTCACAGATTTATCAAGATCAAACATGTTGTGTGCGAATCTATACAACGTTTTCTTTTATTGGGATAGTAGGGAGAAATCCGAATTTGTTTTTGGTCAAGCGGGAGTTGCCCATAAAAATAAGTAAAAATTACAATAAAATAAATGCCTCTCAACTCTTTCTTGGGTAAGTATCATTTCATGTTATGGGATAAACAATCTGAAGAGTAGAAGATGTTCGGTAGAATATCATTTTATTGAATTTAAGAATTGAATTCAAGTACAATCAGTAGGTAATGCGAGGAAGCTGCATCAAAGTCCTCCTAAAATAGGTTTCTGTATTAATTGGAAAATAAACTATCAATTCAGTATGATAAAATAGACTTCCTCAAAATGGTGGTTTATGAGTGCTCTGTTGAACTTGACAAGACAATAGCCATTCGTTTTTATAGCAGTCTTGAGATCGATATTATATTCTCGTGTTGTGTAATACTTTATTATTTATGTATATTCAATGTTCTACGCATTGTTATAATTTTTATGAAGTCTGCTGTCTGTGTTCGGGTCGACTGAAATTAATATTATAATAGGTGTTTCATGAGGATTCTGAAATTATTTTTGTTACCTTTTCTTGTAGTTCTATACAGTATGCATTTTTTATCAAATGAAATGAAATTGTTTATTCTGTAAATTAACTAAGTCTTATTCCCACCTCACTGTTTTTCAATAATTTATTAAACGTCATACTTTTATTAGTATATATTACCTAATAACTACTATCAAGTAATAAATCAATAAAATTAATAGCGTGTCAAAGGTAACAACATAGTTTGAAATTCGAACGATTTCCTGTTGATAAAGAAAATATTTGTACAAGTTAATATTTAATTTATGGAGTTATCATCGAATATTGATACAGCCATAACATATTTTCCGGACCATACAAAGTGATGAATGGTGAATTATTTCGTGATTAATAAATTATCACTAAATGGGAATTCAAATAATTAATAATGTATGATTGAAACTGATCTTAAGGTATTGCCTGGCCTAGTTGGGAAGCTATGCATCATTAGAAAAAGAATCCAGACTAGTTATAGAGTATTTGAGAGAAAAAAACAGTTTGGCAATCCTTACCGTATCTGTCATTACGCCATTAGGGTCGGGCCACACCTGCCGAACGTTCCGCGGCGGAACGCTCCGTCGCGTCATATTTCTATGGACGTAACGTTCGGCTGATGTGTCATAGGTAACTTGAAAAACATTAGGAGCGTACTCAACCGAACGATCCGCCGCGGAACGTTCGGCAGGTGTAGCCCGACCCTTAGGTGACTAGAGTTTTAAAAAGAGGTTACACTGCTTCAGTCAAAAGTAGACAAATGTGTATTAAAATTAAATAATTTACGCAGCTGGCAGATAAACTAGTGATAACTACAGTAGGCGCTCGGTAATTCAGCACTGTTTTTTTTTTCGCCACTGATATCCAGAAATCCATCGTATCTGATAAACCGGTATCGGAAACGCCGGATTACTTTATTTCTTTAGCTACTACACTAAAAGCCTCCAGCCAGGGGCATAAACTACTCCAAATTAAAGCTAGGCGAACGCTCGCTAAGGGCACCCCCTGTGGGGTACAAACCTAGTAAGAAATAATTTTAACACAGATTTGCAGTTTGAATGCAGTCCGCCTGTCGAAACAGACGGACTGCATTCAAATGCAGTCCGTCTGATGGCAACCTTAGCCGACATCAATACTTTCCCCGTTTCTGAAACCTACATAAAGTTTCTTATAAACTTAGCTATAAATCAAGCTTTTCTGACTCCAACTTACAACCCATACAATATGTAAACCTATGATTGTTGTTATCAAACGTCGCTATGTTTACTAAAGTCGCCGGCAACCTGTCTGCGACAAAACCTACATACTTGCAGGTCAGTAACCGGAGAATAAAACATTATACGATATTGATCGAAGTATTTTTATGAGGTCGGTTCTATCTAGCATCTTCAAATATAACTGTTCTGGGTGACGACCCGTTGCCCACCTCTATGGGTGACTAGGAGATTACCTCAAGAGGAGAGACTGCAGCGCCCTCTTGTCTGTTTAAAACAACAATAAAATGCTATCATTGTTCCGTCAATTCGGCAATTGCGTAACACACACTTTCTTTCACAACCTGAAGAATTTTGAAGAAATTGTTAGTGCTTCATACACACACACACACATACATAAACTCACGCCTTCTTCCCACGGGTGTAGGCAGAAACTACAGAACGCCACTTGCTACGATCCTTACATACTCCTTTTGCCTCGTTTACGTTCATACATCCATTCCATCTATCATCTCATCAACAGATCACCTTAACATACATCATAATCATCATTCATTATCATCATCGTGTCATATCATCATATCTTTTATCTTTTCATTCCATTTCCATTGACTTATATGTTTGAGAAATTAGTTTGATCGACAACATACATAAGGCAATGAATGTTGTCGAATTGTCAAAATGAATGGCATTGCAATTGTTAGTATATTACGCAATTAACCCGGAGTATCATTATGTTCAGTTTTTTTTTATCTACGCAGAAGTGCACTTTTGTGTATATAGGTTGCTTAGTAATAGTAGTGAGTCTTTGGTCATTTATTGCCTTCATTGACCACAATTCCAATATTCGGGATAAAATGCCCGTTTTTGTTTGGCTAATACTATACATTCTACTTGGCCAATTTCTGAATTTGACAACAACACTTTGACCCATTCCGTCCTTTGTAGATCTTTGACAGTAGTTACGGGTAGTCAGAAGCCCGAAAGTCTGGCAACCAGTCTTACCAAGGGGGATACCCCTTGGTAACGCGATAGCGTTACCCAGTAACTGGGCTGTGGAGGTCAGAAAGGCAGTGGCTCCATCTAAAATACTGGAATTCAGCTGCATCCGGTTACACTGAAAGCTGACCTCAACATAGTTGGGAAAAAGCTAGGCAGATTGACTTTGACCCATCCGGTATTCAAACTCCATCATCAGCATTCACTCGACCACTTTACAAATAAAGCAGTTGATGCGATTTCAAGTTTATTTAATACTAACGTAGGTAAACCGAGACGAAGATGACCCGAGTGACTCATCGTTCATTACATTTTAGTACTAAATTATACCGCTATGTAGGACGAGTTTCCATCGTGCATTCATGAGGGGACAGGTGATCTCGAAACTGAGGACACAACTATCGAACTTATGCGGATGTGCGAAATACTAGCGATGCAACGGAAAAGAAGTTGCATGGAGTGGATTGTCAGAAGAATTTTTTATATAATTATGTATGACTGTGTCCGATTCCTTGTACTTTATATACCGTTGTTAACCACGGTGTCGTATTTTCATTTAAATTGAAGATTTACAACAAAATCTCATGCTTAAAAAAGCGTCAAATGAAATTGTCGATTCCGAAGTTTAGAGTCCTTTCAAAGGATTGTTAAAGTGAATTACCAAATTAAACCTCACAGGAAAATTACAATATACCATTACATATTAAAATGCCCGAGTTTCAATGGGCGCAGCATTTGACTAGATTCAAATGAAACTCCAACTACTTCTGTAAAGCAAAACCGATTTCGAAATGGTGATAGATTTATTGAAGTAATATCGCACTAGATCCTGACGTTTCTATCCCTTGATTAATTACCTTGTATGTGGGACAGGCTTCCGGTCCTATCGAGTGCATTCAACAGCTGATCTCACTGAGCTACTGAAGTTAGGACATCGCAGGCCTATCGATCTTGTACTGAGCAATGGGTGGAGAAGGGAACATGAAATGCGTGGAGTCGAATTTGTGTTAGGATATGGAAGGACGATGTTGAAAAATGTGTTGTAGTATTCGTTATCGGTAGAGACAGTGGTTAAGCAGTCGATTTTAATAGTTGTCTGGCAGTTATTTATGATGGCATTTGGCTATACTAAATTAGTTGCTGTTACTGTCAATCTCTATAAACTTAGTACAGAGAAAACCTTTCCCCCAAGTCTTCCAAGCTTATTAAAATTCGATTCGTTTTTTTTTTTACTAATCTCTAAGATCTGCTCCACACATTTCCTTATTTACAAACTCCCAGCGCTATGTATCAACCTATCAACAGTAATTGGTCCAGGTAAGTTTTGAAGTCGTCTGCGCAAGAATGGACTGAACGTATTTTAGTCAGGCGTCTTAAAGTCGCAGACTCACAAAGTATGTAATTGCTCTGATTCTTAGAAAATGATAATAATTCTTACTTTTGTGATAATTTGAGAAATATTACAGATGATTCAGATACTTTACTACAGTTCGACGCAGTATCTATATGAGAATTCTTCGCTTTTTGCCCGAGTTTTTGTACAGATAGGTACTATCGAATTTATTAGCAGATTAATGAAAACTGTATGTCCTTAATATAGAGATTTTGAAATTGTTTTATAAATACTTGTACGTGTGGCTTATAGAAATTGTAGTTGAAACTGTGGAAGCTATTTGTGTCAATCGATAGTTGATAGTTGAAAGTATTTGAACTGAGTCTATCAGTCGCTCGATCTGTTACTTCATGTGTGGCATGAAATAAAGAATGAAGGAAATTGCTTAATAAAAGCGGGTTTTTTTAACAACTTTATCTTCAATACCAGTGCCTTCAAAATACCTCCTTCCTTAAATTTACTGTCTGAGGCCTTTGTTTCTTCTATCCTTAAGGAGACTACAGGATCTAAACGTTCCTAAACGCTAGTTTTATACTGCCTTAAAGTATGCTGCGGTAAACAAAATCAGGAAAATATATATTCTTCAGGATATATGCTAGTAAGATAGTGTGTTGAAAACCTAATAAGTACAACTAATTTAATAAGATATAAAAAACAAGAAGGTGCCTCTAAAAGTTTCTTTTAACGATAAAAAATCATGATATTAATATTCATGCAATCATACAAGAATTAATAAAGAAGCAATTATCTATTTACAATAATTTTTTGTAAAAAGATAATTGCTTCATATTTTGCAATAAATTAATTGCCAGCGTTGTGTACCTAATCGCACTTCTCTTTCTTTTCTATGCAGTCCGACAGTGACAGCGCTTTGTTGTAAGCCTTAAGAGGGCCCTTCCCGGTCCATCTATCGTCAACGCGAGCGTAGTCGAAAAGCTTGTTGTTTCATCCAGCGCAAGTGAGAACTACTAACAAGCAAGTGAGAACGCGATAACATTGTACGAAGAATAGTGTGTAAAGATTTGTTTCAGGCCATACGTGTTTTTGAGTAAGCCTGGCAAGTTTGTGAAATAAATGTTTGTCATTTAGAATCTTCATTACAAGTGCGAGGTTTCTAGGAAAATGTTTTCTTTACTTTTCCAATTCACGAGTAGATCATGACCGGCCAAAGTTCAGGTAAAATTTGTGCAAAAAACCTGATTTTTGGAGGCTTATACTGAATTTGTTTCTAATTTATTTTATTTTTTGTTCTCCTAGAAACCTAGACATAGTGCACAAGATACATATTACATTAAAAATTTCAAGGAAAGGTGTGATACTACGCCATGATCACGTACGAGCGTTTGTATGAAAAGTATGGCGGGTTGGCCACCCTTAACAGAGGCTGTTAGTCAGTTGATGATAATACAGGAGAAATTAACTAATTAATGAAAGTATACTTGAATATACATAAGTTAGCGTTATAAAAGTACTATAATTAAGGCAAAACTTCTGATTAAACGCCACAATATACCTACCTATAGGCTTGTAGAGAACAGTATTACGAAATTCCTTACAGTAGTGACATTGTTTCTCTAATTTTATTGTAGCCATATCTGATTGCCACATTAGGCGTTTACACACCATTAATTTTACACGAATTACAACACATTCCAGATTGACGTTATTTTGCCGACCGACAGATTTTGTCGGTCGGCTGTCCGAATACGGCCACCGATCACATTTCCGACCGCGTCTCATACTGGCATACATTTAATTGGGTACTCACATACTGCGGGTATATTTTAATTTTAAATGTTTTACCTAAATGGTGGGTATCCTACAATTTTTTACCATTTTTGCGGTGGTTATGAGTTGGGTTTTTGTAGGATTGGTATTAAGATTAAATGGCAGTTATTTTTTTTAATTCGCTTCTTGCATGTTTAATTTTGGTAGTTTTGCTTACCTTTAATAAAATAAATAAATTACAAGTTGAATAGAATAATAGTTTCATTATTCTATTCAACTTGTAATTTATTTATTATATTTTAATCTTAATTTTATTTGTAAATGTTATTATTGTGTTATGCCTGTGTTATTATGAGTCTATTTATTTATTTTTATTTGTTAATTTACAACAATATAACATTATTTATGGAAATACACTAAGGGCACTTTGTTTCTATGAACAGATTTGAACATCTGTGTCTGAACTAGATATAGAATATCTGTATTTCAGACATCAGCGCTCTCCCCTGTTGTAGGCAGCACTTAGCAAATAACTTTGTTTGGCCTCTATACACATCATGTAAAAAACAACATATTTTATCAAAGAGTAGGATTAAAATAACAATAAAAAAAAAATATATATGTTACTTGAATTAAATTATTTGAATTTGGGAACACAAAGCAGTATAGAATATTTACTAGACAGAAAATTTACCCTGAAATCTTCAAATACCTATTAATTAAGCGAAAAACATCGTGAGGAAACCGGCATGCCCGAGAGATATTTCTCGACGGAATGTGAAGCTAAGTCAAGTCAGAGGACCATGAGCGGCTTTAAAACTCTGACACCAGGTTAGTTTGGTCGAAAATGACCAATTACCTATTATTCGACTATTTTAAAAATAGTAATTCTTCAAAGCTCCTCATGAGCGGTAAGTAGGTACCTAAAAAATGAAACACTCATGGAATACCTACGACTACTCCACCCAATAAGTTTGGTGTGGAACGCATAATGAATTGCCCTCATTAATACGTCCTACGTGTACTGCTGCTTATGGTCAAACTTGGAAGGTGGAGTGTACGTATTAGGTTAATTTTGAATAATTGTTAGCCAGACCTTCGATTCTATAGTATTTGGTCTAATGGGTGGCGTGAGTAGTATGCTGGGGTTTTTTTTACATTCGCATATGGTTTTTAGGTAAAGTAGAGTGAAGTGTTGTTGACATTAATTGTTACGCTGCCACCTTATTTCAACATTTATATAGACTGTACTTTTTATGGTGTACAAAATAAAGAATATTCTATCTATCTTCTATCTTAAGGCTCCCACAGACAGACGCGGCACCGGCTTAACAGTTTTCGTCCGTGAAGTTTTCATGGAAATTGTTCCACCAGAGTCATGTCGGGCCTGTCTGTGAGAGCGTTTATTCCTCGAAGGGAAATAGAAGCAGAGGTGTTTGCTTGTTTGCATCCTTTTTGTTAGTTATGTGTGATAGGAGGCGGACCAATTGCTATTAGCCGGCCATAAATGTACACTCAGAGTCATTCTTGATGGAAACCACAAAAACACTGACCGAAATAGGAATTGAACCCAAGACTCGAAGCTCAGTACGACGCTTGGTGCAGCGACCACATGGGAGTTGTTTTTTTTTCCATGTAATCAGAAAGAATAGGGAATTTAGTCAGAAGTTGAATACTTATCATTTTGAAGTAAAAGCAAGCGTGGTTGTTCCCCTAAATACATAATACATTTGTAACAAGCTCATGATAAGTTTCTTCATTTATTATTTACAGCATGCTTGGGAAACTCGATCGATATCGAGAGTGATTTTTCCCAATAGTAGGTATCATTACGTTTTGCAAACGGTTTAGTTATCGTGGCATAAGGAAAAATATTGAATATCTAGCAAAAAAAAAGGAAAACCTATGCTTGTATTTTTTTACTTTTGCGCGCAGCTTCGCCCGCATGTAGGTTGGAAAATATCCCACGGTAACGTACTACTGGGATTAAAGCGCTATGTGTTAATCCAGGTTATAAACTATCTTGTGCTAAATTTCATTCAAATCCGTTCATCCGTTTTTGAGCCAATCCGTAACATACAGCCAGACAAACGGAAATAAAAATCTAAAAACTATATTTTCGGTATCAGACTCGTTCCCATCACCTTGTAGCAATTAGTTTTATTTCAAAAATATTCAATGTACAGTTTTGACTTCGTTACTATTTCATTATAATGTAAAAAATAATCCTGTATGTGATATAGATAAAAATTATCCTGGTAAAAGAACAGTCATAATTCGGCTAGAGCACTAAAATAAATGGAAATGCTTATGACATAATCTCAAATCTGATCTTTTTATCGACACAAGCTGAACCGGCTACCGTTGAACCCAAGCCTTAATAATTGTATTTGTCGTGTTGTTGTAATGTTGTATTGTGTTGTTGTAAACTAATTGTTACTCTTATTCTATTTATATCTATTTCATTAACTAGGTACCAGGTAGGTAGGTAGGTAGGCGATAAGACCGCCCATTGTGTCACCCTATGTAAAATTTCTAAACCTATGTCTGTAATTTTTATGGTGTACATAATAATGAGTATTCTATTCTATTCTATTCTAGGTACTTATAATAGCCTCCCGACTGCCCAACTGGTCTCGTGGTCGCAAGCGCGACTGCTGAGCGCGGGGTCCTGGGTTCGATTTCCGGGTCGTGCATGATGTTATTGCACAGCCGCCCGTAATAGCCCAGAGTTTCGTAGTTGGCGGTTTGATACCTGAAGGCCCTACCCCTGATCTCTCTCCGGTCGTGTCGGATTGCCGTCCCATCGGAGTATGAGAGTGAGGGAAGAGAGAATGCACCTGTGTCTGCGCACACACTTGTGCACTGTAATATCTCCCGCGTCTAAGGCTGGTCTTCGCTGAGATTGGTCGCCATGGCTGAAATTTTATCTGGAGGACTATTATTATTAATTACATAGTTATCAATGTGGTCATCGCTGCAGACTGCTTGCTTAGAGTCAGATGCACTTGAGTATAGTGGGTCGTGCAAGCTCTATAGCAGCTTCGAGCATGCAATATTAAAATTGATAAGCAAATTGTCCACATCAAACATAACGATGTTGTCCTGCACCGCATTAAAGTATATGGGTCACTGGTGATCGATACCACATAAATGATGCATGCCATCGATCAGACATCGATGGTGGCATGGTGGCCGATGGTCGGGTGACACGCGATGCCCCCATGCCCGAGTCAACGTGGTTATGGAGTTATTAAAATAGGGTTTTTAATGTTATTAGTTAGTTCAGAATTCTCTAGATGTATCAAAACTTTTCGAATAAAGGAGTATAACTTTTAATAAAATTGGGGAAGAGCTCATTAGGCATCAACAAATTCGCCCCCATTCTTGTGCGGAAAAAGTGTCCTAAAGGCTGGCATATTTTTATATACTGGTACATAATCTATTATAATAGAAATGATCTGTAGTATAAATAATATTGTAAAGAGGTAAAATATGTTTGTTTGTATATAGGGGGTAATCTCCAGAACTGCCAGTCGGATTTAACCGCCTCTGTAATCTAGTGGTTAAGCTACCTGTCTCAGACCCAGAGGTCCCGGGTTCGATTCCCAGTGGGAGGAAAATTTTCTGCTCGGTTTGGTTGGTGGTAGAGCTTGTTCTAAGTCCGCCTGGCTAGCTACCATCATCTTATCTAAGTCTGTCGCCATAACAAAAATGTTAACAGCATTGTTGTGTTTCGGCAGTTAGAGATTAAGATAGCCAGTTCCTCTGTGGTTGAGGATTCCGGGTGAAGCTCGCTTCCACCTTCGGCCTGATCATCACTTACCATCAGGTGAGATGCAGGCCAAGAGCTTCCCGGTTGAGGGTAAGAAAAAAAATTTTGAATTGGGTAGCCCAATAAATTCTTGAGGTACGTTATAGGGTCGCGAAAGAAGTCGCGGGTAGAAGCTAGTAGTACATATTTTTGTATGATATAGTATGTATATAATGTATTTAAGTATATTTCACTGTATAAAATAGTCATTTTTAAAAAGCATACCTATTAGTGAACCCGTACTAATAGTTTCGGAATGCAAATGGTGGAATTCAGTAGCTTTGATGGTTGCTTTTGTATTATTTGTATTTAGAGTTGGTGACAAAATTATGATGTTGTATTTTTATTTTTACAGGTACGCTCTGTTTTTAGCCACAAATTAAGAGAAGGCATTTGGCACATTAATTTGATCGTAATAATGAGATTCCGTTTGATAAGAACATCTTATAAAGTGAGATCCTGTTTTTACAAAAAGTCAAGTTGTTACTAATCGAATCCATTTCATGTGTCGTGTCGCTGTCGTGATTTCTGTCCCTCGTCAGATGGATAAGTGCGATTCGCAATATTAGCTGACAGTTTTACCTTTTTTGGAACTCGATCATTTAAAGATTTTAGACATAACCTAGATCTTATTCTGTGCCAAAATGCTGGGAACCTAGGTCATTTTGAGTTAATGGATTTGGGTGTTTATTTTATGTGTTATAACTAATTATCGTTCTTGATTATCTTGCCTATAATTGAATGTCCTTAATGCTATACTATAAATTACTTAGATTAGATTAGTAAGATTATAAGTTATACGATAAGTCCATCTCTACCTACTATTTTTCTTTTGCTGTGCCCGACAGGGTCCACGATTGTTCCTCAAGCAAATGTTTACCACCTAAGTACATACATTGTGGGATGCAATAGAATTGAGTATTGATTACTTATGCTACTTTTAAAGATTGGTTTCTGGCCTCAATATAATCAGACTTAGGGAAACCAAAGAGTTTTCAGCCCATTGTCAGAATTATTCTCATTACATGTTGACACTACTTAAATTTGTTCGTCTAATTATCCTCAACTGTGGCATAAGGACCACCTAGGTATAGCAGGTAGGACATTTATGTACGACATTATGTTTTATTCTACAATATAAAAAAAATTTGTCTGAATTAAATGGGTTTTTTTTATTTTTTTTTATTAAAGTTTTGAACTGCCTCGTTGGTCTAGTGGTCGCAAGCACTACTGCTGAGCATGAGCTCCTGGCTTCGATTCCCGGGTCAAGCAGAGTGTTATTGGGATTTTTCCATCTGGAATTTCTCAGTAACAGCCTGGAGTCTGGATTTATGCCCGGTTGATGGCAATAGGCTCACTTCCTATTACATGGGACTTAAACATAACTGGCGAAATGTGGGTGGCAAAATAGGGACACCTCTGCCTAATCCGTCGAGAAATACAGGCATAATGTTATGTATGTATGTATGTATTAAAGTTTTAAAATTCAAATGATACCTAGGCTACTTTGTTTCCAAATCTATAATTAACCTAGATATAGTTCAAAACTAGACAACGCTTAATGGTGGCAGCATCATTAGTTATTTACAATTTTAATTTATCGTCATACATGTTTCAGTCTGAAAGCTTTTTGTTTTAAAATGATGATTTATATCGAAACTTGAATAATGAACCTTTAGTTTTTAATATTTTTCACGAAAACGATCGCATTTAATTCCTAGGTAAGCTACAGGGCTTACAAAGTGACATTCTGTGAGCGATAACGATGATGGACAAATTAAATATGTATGGATAAAAGCTTAGGTCAATCCTGTTAAAAGTCGTTGTAGAAATACGAAAAGCTTTGAAAGCCATATTGCCACTTGTGTAGGCCCTTTGGATCTTTTCCAAACTCCAAAAAATGCAATCTTAAGTTTTCTCCAAAATCAAGCTTCATTATCTTTGACCTCGTTGCGTTATTTATAATATCTTTGGTTTTTTCTCCGAAGTCCCATCTCAAAAATTCACCATGTATACTCGTATTATTATTATTATTTCTTACCCTACTTTGACCCATTCCTGGGCAAAGGCGGTTCAGGACATGTCTGCCATGCCATGCAAAAATAGCTCAGAACTGGTGCCCTGAGACAGTAAGACGGGGTTGCGGCAGTCCACGTAGGAGGTGGTGGGACGAACTAAAATAAAAAAATATTCAAGTATAAAGTATAACTATGATTTACATTAATTATAATCGAGGAAAATTTAATTCTAACTGTAATGTAGACTTGCCTGAGCTAGGTTTATGAAAACCTGTGTTTCAGGCCGTCAATTTACATCAAACATTTTAAAAAGAAGGCAACAATTAATTTATTAGAAGCTAAATTAAAAAGAAGACATAACATTTTCAATGAATTGAAGAGTAACTATTTGAGTACCTATATTACTTATTTTAAAACTAGATTATGTTTAAATAAAATTACTGAATAATATTAAAGCAGATAAAGTGGAGACTAAGTAGGTAAAGGAAAGAAGTTTTATTTTAAAATTTCTAGTAGAACTGGATGGGTTCCATCCAGACTGGAAAGATGGAAGGAGTGGATCCCGAGGCCTGTACCTATATTATAGAATGAAATAATATTTATTATTGCTGTTGGTGGTTAACAACGGCCTCTGTGGTTTAGTTGTTAGACCACCTGTCTCAGACACATAGGTCCCGGGTTCGATTCCCAGTAGGGGCAAAATTTTAAGCTCGGTTTTGTTGGTAGTAAGGTTTGTTCTACGTCCGGCTGGCTAGCGCCACGATTTTACCTAAGTCTGTCCCGTAACATCAATGTTGTGTTTCGGCAGTTAGAGGTAAGATCCTCTGTGGTTGAGGATTCCGGGTGAAGCTCGCTTCCACCTTCGGCCTGATCACTTGCCATCAGGTGCGATACAAGCCAAGAGCTTCCTCGCAGTGGTAAAAAAAACAAAACGAATAAAAATACCGAATCTACTCAAAGATACAAATTAATTAAGACAATAATTGAGCTAACTTCACCTTGTTTTATTGTTTTGTATGACTATATTTGTGTCTTATACTCACGATAAGTTTCCAAGACTTTATGGAAAATTGATGAGTGTGGCCTAGTAATGTGTCATTTGTATTTGAAAAGTTCTTAGAATTATCGGATTTGTTTGTCGTCTGGAGGTCAGACAGGTCATTTTAAAAAGCTATGTGTTCATAAATAATTCTACAGCATAGTTAGTTTCTTTTCTTTTGTTTTAGAGAATCGTTATCGACAAAATCGTCGCAGAGGACTTCATTTGAAATCTAGTGTGCTCTATTATATAGCAACAATTTTGGAGACCAATAGGAGAGTCTCTAAGAGTTACTAGAGGTCCTTGACGTTGATCAGTCACTCCCACTTCCAAATTTTCTTAGAACAAAGGCTAATGTTTTCACTACATCGTGGTTAAGTAGCTGGTTTATTTATTCGTATAGATTGCCTTAAATTACAAGAGATGAAGAAGTCAAGTCCCTGATGTAACAACTTCTACAATATTCTATGTACATAGCTTTAACTGGAAGTAGACTAGTAACTTCTTGATGCCAGAACATAACCCAGTTCACAGAAGTCATTAACACTACAGAATAATAAACACTTCCTCTCTCCTTAAACATCATCGTTACATATAGTTCCTTGCTCTTATTTCATATTTATTATTGTATATATATAGATAATTATATGCTTTATTTATGTATTTATTGTGTATGTAAATGGTACACCACTGACTACTTGCAGTATTGTCTCTCCTTACTTTAATCCATCCAAAGGTTGTCTGTAAAAGATCGCTTTTAGCGATAAGACCGCTGACACAATGTCACCCTATGTAAGATTTCTACATTTATGTTTGTAATTTTTATGGTGTACATTTTACACAATATTATCATCATCATCGTATTAAAAGTAATTTATTTTCAAACTTCAGTACACGTTACATCAATGACGTCTCGACCCCTGAACTAGGACATCCTGTATGACAGGTCGAGGTTTCTCCAGTTACATGGATAACATAAGAAGGCTTAGACCTAGACAATTTATACTTAATTTTTACAAAATTTAAAAGAAAATTGAAATAAAATATTTAGAAAGAAGGCAAAAAATTACAAAAAACAAAAAAAATGGTAATAATATAAAACGTAGATATTCGGTTTTAGAAATGAATAAAGGTAGCATGTGTGTGGTGAGATGTTGGATGGATGTGTCGTGTGTGAGTGTAGGTGGATTCTAATATTATTATTTTTATAATGCCTGTTTTACTGAATTGTAGCGACATCTATGCTTCGTACAAAACATCAATCTAGCCGCCAGCTCTAACTCTACTCATGTTACGTTTTATGGATGTATGTAATGCTAGTAACTATCTAGGTACTGGAAATTATGTAATTCAACTAGCCTTAGTATCGAAATAGTACCGAATTCGCAGTATAGATGGACATTCTAAGGGAGTGTATCAATGAAACAGACTATTTTTGAAATAAATGTGGTAAAATGTATGTTGAACAGGGTTTTTTAACCCTCGACGCAAAGAGGGAGTGTTAAGTTTGATACGCTTTCGAGATTCTGCTCTCAGCTATGTGTCTTTGTTAAGAATCATTAATCTTACAAGGATTATTAAAACATTAATTTTATTGTGTTTTGTAATATGCATCTCAAGAGATTATGTGTCTACTTTTATGCTGATAGCATGAGCTATACCTGCTTGAACCTACGGTAACCAACCGCGTAAGGTGAGAAGAGACGTGTGGGAAAAACAGCACTTGCTACCACCCGACTGTGTTCAGCCCCAGGAGCATCTGCCACCCGGAAAAGCAATCAATCGATCTTTAGAGGTATGAGGAACAGGGTGTAAAGTTCACTCATCCCCCATAGAAAAGGGAGGATCCTCCAACCAGACGGGTTGTTATGTCTGGCGGGCAACTGCCCATATGTTGATTTCGGATAGTCTCATCTATGTTATTCGCTCAGTAAACTCTAACTGCGAGATGTAGGAATTGTGTGACGTCATGTCTTTTTGTTTCGTAGTTTTTGTATGTGGCGGTCTAACCGCTACAGATCCAAGTAGGCCGTTGAAAGTACAATCTAGCAAAATGTGGGATTACAGATCCCACCAATACCCAGTGCGATTGCGGTGCTCCTGACCATACCATGTCCCATAAGTTGGAGTGTCCAAAGAGTTCATACACCTGCACTTTTGAGGACCTAAAACATACCACTGATGTCGCAATTGGTGTGGTCATCTACAAGGCCCAACAAACAAAAATATATATTTATCATTGACTCGAAAAAAACAAGAATACCTAAGATAACTCTTGCCAAGATCAAACCATTAGCCATAGTATAAATGAACAGTAGCTGTCTCGCAGCACAAGAAGCCATAAAAGAAATGAAGAAAATAGATTTATTTAGCACAGACTAAAAGACCCACAACGAGTTCTGCAAAAAAAAAAAGTGTATTCTATTGTACGAAAAAGCAGGACTGTAACTCTGTAAGCCTCATGGCTCCAAATAGGCCTAGTTCAGCAAAACACACTTACGTATTTTCTCTCGTAGAGGCTGTTTTAATGGTGACACTTACAGACTCTTATTTATAATAACGCCTTTTAGCGCATGTTTACCAACACAAACACCTGTACTGCTACACAACTTAACAGTCACAAAATTACGAAATCTGTCTCACGGACTACGCCAAACTGCACTAACTATAGTTGTCAAAACCACTATGTTTAGCTTACTGTTCCTGGTGACCCATAGACAACCGACCTGTTTCCCCCATTGCGTAACGGTAAGTAGTCAATAAGTATAGCGGGGTGTTCCGCGTTCGATGCCGGTCACGGCATGTTGTGCAAGGTTGTCCTTTGTTGTTTCGTGGGTGGTTTGTGGATTAGGTTATACTGTTGTACGATTATATTGTTGTATGTATATTTGTGGTTGATAGCCCGTGATCGATTGAAGTATAGTAATGGCGATAGATCGATTTTAGTCATGTATCTCGATAAAACTACATAGATTCGTTTATGAATTTCTTAGTTCAATCATAACAATCATAACTCAAAATCGGTTCTCAAGGGTTTTGTAGAAATGTTTGTGCCAAGTAGGTTTATTGGATTGCTCGACCTACCAAGTTTTCATATTGTGACAATAGAAAATTCATTACTATTATAAATATTATTTTATAATAAAAATTAATTTTCTATTATCTATTTCTAATTTGGCATTTTTTTTGGTATTTCTATGTGAGCTACTTAAAAATAACTTTAGAAAACAATTTATTTAAAACATAACTTTAGAGTGTTTGCCCTTGTGTTTTATGAAAATAAGTAGATGCACTTGCGCATCTCTACAAATAGTCTATAGTCGTCACGCAGTCTGTAAGATGCATCCTCTGATGTGTAAGTACGCAAAGGTACAAGGTACAGAACAGAAGGTTCACTACAATAAACTTACCAATGAAATAAATAACGAATCCCAAAAGGTCCAGTCTACTTTTTTTTTCTTCCTGTGATGTCTTACACCTGGGCAAAGTCCTCCCTCCACTCCTTCCAGTTTTGACGGAACCCATCCAGCTCATCTCGCCATCTCCTACGTGGTCGGCCGTGACCCCACCTCAATGACTCAGGACCAGTTCTGTGGTATTTGGTCACACAGTTTGTCCGACATGCAGCAGACATATCCTGCCCAGCTCCTTTTCTGTTTTTAGTCCAGTATCCCTATAAAACGTAGGTACCTGAAAGGTCTCTATCTGCCCGCCTGGGTCCTAATATAACAGACGATAAAAAAAATACAAAATTGTCACCTTAACACGATAAGTGTTGCTTAATAAAGTAGAAAAATGCCTACCTGTCGCCTGTCGGTGTTATTAAATAGTCCGACGCGTCAACTGCTGCAGTTTCACGTATCGGCAGCTGCTTTCGACGCGTCCGCGGTTGTCGTCGACCAGTGTCGGCTATAATTGCCTTTGCCGTTGGCAACGTGCCGCTCGTCTATATGAGCACATAGATAATAGGTTCATATGGCTAGTTATTTAATCACTACCTACACTGGCATTCCGCCTTCCAATAATGGAGCGACTATTACATTAATACCTACTATTATAATGTTATAATCCTTCTATACTTTCCTGTGTGGCAACCAACTCCATGTTTTCGCTGTCCAGGCATGGTTCATTACATAAGGCGACATAATCCGCTCCATTTCCACCGATGACATCACCTGCCACCCGCCATGGTTCAGGTATGCCAGCCACGTCCTTTTTCCTATAGAAAGTGGTCGCACCACTCATGGTAAGGGACGGTGATGTAAGAAAATGTTGTATATGTTTGTGTTTTTATTTCGTATAGTATGAAAGGTTTTGAAGATATATTGGTTGATTTGTTGAAGAATTCTCAGGCATTTTCTCAAGGTATTGTTCAGGCATTTTGTGCTCGTGAACATTATTGTATGACGTATGTTATATTTTGTGAGCAGCTCGTGGCTAAGTAATAACAGCCGCACGGGTCAATCCATCGGGTTAAGCAACGCTTTCCGGGGTTGGTCAGTGAAGAGGTGACCATCTTTACATATCGAGACTCCTCCGTGCCACGGAAAGCACGTTAAGCCGTTGGTTCCGGCTGTCATTTGTGGATCTTTTACAGTCGTAACGAATCGTCAGAAGCCCGACAGTCTGACACCACCGATACCAAGGGGTATCTTATTACCCAGTTGCTGGGTTGTGGAGGTCAGAAAGGCAGTCGCACCATGTAAAAATACTGGCATTCAGCTGTTTAGACTGGAAGACGAACTAAATATAGTTGGGAAAAGGCTAGACAGATTGATTGTATGTGATATTTTGTGTGGATTAAATTTGCATTTCTTGGTGCTTTCGACTAGGTAGGTAAATAAATATTTAAACTAAATGTTAAACAAAGTGATCGGTAGAGTAACCCATTTTCTAGAGCAAAAGTAATTAAAAAAAACCATATTATTCAGACAGTCAGGTAGTGTTTTGACAGTCGTTATTGGTCGTCAGAAGCCCGAAAGTCTGACAACCAGTCTTGCCAAAGTGTATCGTGCTACCCAGTAAAGTAACAGGGTTGTGGAGGTCAGATAGTCAGTCGCTCCATGTAAAATACTGATATTCAACTACATCCCGTTAGACTAGAAGCCGACCCCAACATAGTTGGAAAAAGGATAGGCAGATTGAATTTTATCTAGGCAGAACTTATATTTTTGATGATAGGCCTCAGTATGGGTTGTAATCCGTAACATATTCAGCCCTTAATGTCCCAATTGCTGGGACACAGGCCTACTCTGTGTACGCCCAGTGCGTGTAGGCTGATAATGCAGTACTTATAATGATGAACATAAGTGTATAGTATTGATTATTGAATACAGATGTTCTGCTTTGGTAAAAGTTTTAAAGGGTAACAAGAAAAGACATGAAATACTTGATATACATTTTATTACAAAAAGGCCGTACATTAAATAGTTTTTAGTCGACTGCGGTCGAAATAAACTCTTATTCTTCATCATTAAAGCTAGAAAATAGAAAAAAGTCTATATACAACAGTGCTCTACCAGGTACTTGCTTTCGAAGCCTTTTCGACCAAAAACATTCAAACAGAGATCATGTGAAAACATGAACCAACATTGGTTTACCAAAAGGTTTAATAAAAACATAAAAAAATACACTCGACTACATAAAAAACCTCAGGTTCTGAAATAATATTTACTTACACATTTTACACATATAAATAAGTTGCTTTCTTTTTAGAAAACTATAAAAATTGTGGTTTTATATCTACTTGTCATGGTTGTCTCTACGTTTCAAGTAAAACATTAATAAATACATAATAATTATGGCAATTTTCAAGCTAATTGTTCAGTATACATTTGAAATGCTTAAAAGAATATTTGAATTAGGTTATACTAATGTTAGAGCTGCTCCTTCGCCAAAAATACAAACTAAAAGTTTTTTCGTTTTAAATATGGCGATATCACGGATAACCTACTTCGAATATACTTTAATTTAAAATGGCGACAGGCTTCGTTGTGATTGCACTTTATCCCTAACTCACAAAACCTGAACTTATATCCGTAAGAATGTTACGTCATTTGTCATGAGAGAAGCTGCTATTGTTTAGTGCGGATTTTCGCAGCTTTTCAATGGCCCATTACACAAGCTTACTGAAAGCTGAAGCTTGCCTCGATCCTTACAATCCTGGCATCATTTTCCGGCCATGTGTGTATTATCTTTCAAAGTGCCATACAACAAATATAAGTCCTTTTTATTCATACACTCACACCTAAAATCTATACTTATCTACATCACAAAATATCATTCTGACTACGCTCAAGAATCCTATGAAAATAATCATTTCATTTTGTTGGATTTCGTCACTCGTTTGATGACAAATTAAGAGAACTACCCCATAGCTACATTCATCAAGGGCTAAACGGCTCACAATCGTTTAAGAATATGGCGTCAACTCCCTCGATTTTTATCCAAAAAGTTTCCTACACATATCCCCGAAAAAAAAACATATTCGAAATTTAAATCTGTCATCGAACCAGTGACGTCACAATACAGTTTACCATCCGAATTTGGAGTGCAGTGAGTGTCCGTGGGCTAGTCCGTGTCCGAGCCCATGTCCGAGCCCATGTCCGAGTCCATGTCCGAGTCCATGTCCTAAGCCATGGAAGTCGTGGATGAGGGGTCCACTAGCGTAGGACTTTAAGACGGGAACGGCGACTGGCGCAGGCACGGGGACAGCTACTGGTTTGGGCACGGCTACTGGGTAGGGTTGGGGGACGGGGACACCGACCTGAGAAAAAAGGATTCATTATTGATTTATAAGAATAACAGTTTGGATGGGAAGTGTCTTTGCTACTTTTTATCTGCGACAATGTCTCTGGCAGTGAAGAATGACAAAGTGCAGCGTAAACTAGGTTTTGAGAATCATTAGTCATCTTCACCTGTTCTATTCGCAAGAAGATTAATTATTGAGTATGCCTAATTGTTTTTTTATTGCCCAATAACGGTCGCACTAAGTGACCATTCTCTTTACCTCTATGGTGATGTAGAGGCGCGTGTCCAATGTCCATGTCATTTAAGTAAATAAAGCAGCAGAAAATTGAACGAAATCCAACTCTTACACGTCTTAGGACGAAGTTCACCATTGACAATGAACGTGATCAGCAGATCAAGAGCTGTCAGTGTCATCATTGTTGTGGATTATAGACACAGATTTTGAACGCGGTTTATATGTGATGATTACGTTCAGTTCATTTGGTAAAAATCGCCCTCAACCAGCTGTGCTTAACATACATAACACCACATAATCAACCTATAATGTTCCCACTGCTGGGACACAGGCCTCCTCTCTTCGAGAGGGAGTGGGCTGTAATCTACCACGCGGGCCCAATGTGAGTTGGTAGATGTCACATGTCTTAGAATTTTTGATTCTAGGACATGCCGGTTTCTTCACGATGTTTTCCTTCACCATTTTGAGGGCAGTGCTGATGAAATAATTTACACAAAGTAAAGCGCCTGTCTGGGTACGAACCTACGACTCGTAAGTCGCGGCCGTTACCACTGGGCCATCACGGTTGTTCTTACTGGGACTTAAATAAAGACGTTATGAATTATAGCATCATTGCAGTTTAAGCTTCCTAGGTTTTACTGCGCCATTTATATTTATATATACACTGCAAACTTAATACCGCCATAATAAAGGACTCAAGTATACTGGCAAACTAGCTAAGTATCTTGTCTGTAGACCGGTCTAGTATTAAGTTCAATTGACCGGCGCAGGCGACGCTGGCGTGACGGAAGCATCGCTAATGTCTATCATTATCTGTTTTACGCTCTGAGAATCCTTTATTGATTTACTTGGAACGGTGTGGTTTCACGGGGGTTGTATTTGACGCAATTCCCTTAGTTTTGACAGATTAGTACTCGTAAGTCTCAGTGCCTATTTCACGATGTCATTCGGACATCGTGAAATAATTCCTGAGACTTACGATCCAATAGTTACCGAATAAATTAAAAAATGAATCAGATTTTTTATGAAATTATCTGTCAAGTAAGTTAATAGGAACTTAATCGTAGGTGGTGAAACAGACCCTAAACCTGTTAAACCTTATGACAAACTTTTAACAAACTTTTCACATTAATTGTCGCTGAGATGAGTCTGTGACTAGTTTTTCAATGTTTTTAAATTCGGGGATTGGCCTTGGACTTGTTGTATTTTTTTTTTGTCCTTGATTTCTAATTGAAACGCGTTGGTGTCTTTTAGTGGAGCATTATTCGTAAGGTTTTATTTTTGTGAAATTCATTGTAAAATAGCAATGGGGATGTTTAAAATTATCGCTGAAAAGTTGATTCCGAACAGGGCAGCTTTACCTTCACCAGGGTTCCAATAAATGTTAGATTTTAATATAGCTACTATCTATTTCTCATAGAGACACTAATATAAGAAGCGCGATTATTCCTGACACCCAAGAGCGATTATCCTAAAAGTTGGCAACGTCACAAATAGCTGTCAAATAATTTACCTGTTGTTATTAATTTGGCAATATTACTGTGTGGAAATATGAAATGTGGTTAACTAGTGTACTAAAATATTGATTATCAAATGCAATAATTAAATATCGTAACACCGAATATTTAGTTTGAGATGTTAAAAAAGTATTTGGAAACTTTCCAAATGCCTTTTTTTAACCTAAAACGGTTACAACATCCAATTCAGTGTTATTATAGCAATTCATTATTAATATTCTAGTTCGCTAGTTGCAACGTTACCCACCTTCAGAATTTTGTTCGCTCTTTTAGATAAGCGCTCTTGTTCATTTACATTTGAGACAATTATGCCAAATTGTGTTCTAATAAAACAAAGCAAGGTGCCAAGGCCATATTATGGCATACTATCAGGGAAGTCAACGTTATACAATGCACACCATACGGTAATCGTAATCGCTTCATTAACCTACTGGCAGTAAAACGCCGGTGATTCTTCTCCATAGGAAGACTTTACGTATACGGTGATAGAATCTTAAGTTATCGTAAGTGATTCTCATAGAAATGTTCTGATTTAGGTTTAAATAGTGTCCAAAGTGTTTATACGAAGTTTATACTGTAGTTTGTATTGTATAATTATCACTTCCTTAAAAAACGGTGAAGGAAAACATCGTGAGGAAACCGGCATGCCTGAGAGATATTTTTCGACGGCATGTGAAGCCAAGTCAGAGTCCCATGGGCGGCTTTAAAACTCTGGCAACAGGTTATTCACTACTCACACGAAAAGAAGAAGATACCAAGTTTCATCGTTGTTTTATTTTAGTTTCAGCCCACGACTTTAACAGAGAATTATTCTGAAACCGATCCTGGTATTTATTTTTAGAACCTATTATGTGCTTCTATGCTTGGTAGCATCTTGGATACCCTGGATTTGGGGGATTTATCCCACCGACTAAAATCTCATAGTCAATATCTTAATCATTCAACAATGAATACAGGACTCTGAAATTATCTGTGGAACATTCCCATTTTTTGCATGTCTCGAGAAAAACAAACAGTTAACACAACTCTTGCAGTGCAGTTGCATTAACACACACAGGATGGTACCTAATCATGTGTTCAGTCAGACTTACGACATGATTATCATCCGGTGTGTGTTTAATAAGCTGGTCGTTATATCAAGTAGCTTGTGGCTAAGTAATAACAGCCGTACGGGTCGATTGAGCGTTGAGCAACGCTGGTCTAGTTCGCTCGCTGGACGAGTGAACTCCATTATGTACCGAGACTCCTCCGTGTCTCGGAAAACACGAGCGGCACGCCTCAACGGCAACGGCAACGCCAGCCCCCTATACGCGTCGACGGCTGAAGTTGCCTGTGCGATTGACGTGTGCCGCTCGTGAATATGAGCAGCCATTTGTCCCGGCTATCATTCGTAGAACTTTGACAGTCGTTACGGGTAGTTCGATGCCCGAAAGTGTGACAACCAGTCTTACTAAGGGGTATCGTCTTTCCCCGTAACTGGGTTGTACAGGTCAGATACTCAGGACGTCACTCTTTGTAAAATACTGATATTCGGCTACATTTTTTTAGACTGGAAGCCTACCCTAACGTAGTGGGAAAAGGAAGCAGATGACTCTATATCCAGCACACTGCAAAGATCTTGGACGTTTTCAACACTTACTTGTTTGATGACGGGGTAGGGCACGGCATGGGGCACGGGCACGGGCACGGGACGATCAACGGGGACGGCGACGTGCTTCTCTACGGTCACGGGGTACGGCCTGGGGACCGGCACGGCGTAGGGACGGTCTACCGGCACGGGGACGGCGACCTGGAATAGAGATGATGATTGTGATGAGAAGTTTGGTTAGTGACCGCATTTTTTAAACTATGAGTCAAGCGATATTCTTCTCATCTCTTTCAGAAAATACATGATATTTGCAACCCAGCGTAAGGGTACCTTCATAAAAGCAGCGGGTTTTCCGGTGCTGATCGTTGCAGATTGATCTACAAAAAGGAACGTCTACAATGATTTTCGTGTTTTTTATGTGTAAGCGCATCAGTTGATGCGGGGGCTACATAATATTTTGTCTGTACCGATCGCTCCCTACTTTAAAATTGAGAACTGATAAAATTACAATATTTGCAAGGTCTTCAAAATGCATATTTTTACAAGAAAACCAATATTGATTAAATGAAAACCCACCTTGACAGGAACAGGGTAAGGCCTGTCAACAGGCACAGGGTAAGGAGCAGGCACTGGTACTCCTACATGTTGCGTCACAGTCGTATGCACATCAGCACCAACTATTGTCCCGCCAATAGGTCCTCCGACCAGTGAACCACCATAACCCCCGCCAATAGGTCCAGCCGCATAACCCGCCGCGATGTGCCCTCCGCCAAAGTGACCCCCAGCCGCATAACCATGCCCAAGAGACAAGCCGTGGCCTATCAGAGGAGAGCTCAGGCCATAATGACCTACAAGGCCACTTCGCTTCTGGACAACTTTGCTCGGTTCCGGTTCTGCCAGAACTGAGGCCGCCAAGAAAAGTACTGCGATCTGGAAATAAGAAAAAGATGATTCAAGAGGTTGAAGGGAAAAAACATGTAATATCTTCATGGGAACCGATGACCGTTGGGTTAGACGTGTTAATGAATGGAGACCGCGAATCGCCTTCAAGCTTGGTGGAGCGCCGATCTGCGGCAGGTGGTTGGTAGCAGGTGGATGAGAGTTCCCGAGGATCGATTTGAATGACGTGCAATTGGAGAGGCCTATGCGCAGCAGTGGACTGCTGTAGGCTGATGGTGATCTTCATATGATTTAAGATAGGGACAAAGACTAAGTTGACCTAATATGGCATTCTCACATTGGTCGGCTGGATCGTGTGTATATTAGTAAAAAAAATTGAAAATACGAAAGTGCACGGCTCATTTGATCGTATAAAAAAAGGGTGTTTTCTCGTGGACCTACTTTTTTGTCCTACCAGTAGGTCCACGAGGGTATGTTATTTCTGTTGGTCCTACTGAACTGTTGAAACCAACATGAACCTCCTGTGTATAGAAATTAGACTAGGTGTGGTTTCAGTTGTCCTACTGCTTTCATTGAAAATAATACAAAGAAAAATTACAATATTGCTTTATTATAATATAAAAGAACAAACTTAACATTTCATTAACATTTGAACTTATTAATATATTGTCATATGTAGATAAAACTCAAGTTAATATTTTATTAGTCAAAGAGAAGTAAACGGCTGTAAACGTTATATCAGCATCATCGATATTCTTTTAAGGAGGTATGTACTAAAAGGGAGGTCCACGCAATATGAAAGCAGTATGATGACTGAAGGTCATCACTCATAACAGCACTGCTTCGACACAGCAAATAACTTGTCATTTGTCTTGAGCAGACCGTTCTCCGAAGAAGGAACGCCTGCAAGCCACCTATTCACACGTAGTGACTCCTAAAATTCTTTATACAGGTTCATGTCGGTTTCAACAGTTTAGTAGGACCAACAGAAATAACATACCCTCGTGGACCTACTGGTAGGACAAAAAAGTAGGTCCACGAGAAAACACCCAAAAAAAACAAGGACTTTGAATAAATGAGCCATTTTAAACTAGCCTCCTCTAAACTATGGAAAAAATATTGACTCCATTAATTGATTTTTTCGCAAGCTACAATGTTTTCAGATTTCACACTTGATTGACGGGCAAAAAAAAAAATAATTTGGTGATTTTTCGTTTCTGCTGCATTAAATCTATTTTTGAAATATACAGTATTAATCTCCATTGGCCTGTGTCCCAGCAGTGGGAACATTAATAGGCTGATGATGATGATGAATCTCCATTAAATTATCTATATACAATAGTGTATATATTAAGTAGGTTTTGTGTAGCAGAACAACAATTACAACACTTGCAGAAAAGAGGCAAAACAAATTTTTCGATCGTAAAGCACTCTCTAATGCTTCGCATTATGAGTCGTGCAAAGTTTAGAGTATACAATGGATTTATGCCTTTTAAAGAACTGCAAGGCACACTAATAGAACTATAAAGAAAACCCCATATAGCAATAATTTACATATACCACATGATCAAAGGTCACTACCCGCTCAAAAAGTTATGCAAATGAAGAGAAAAGTGTCAACAACGCATCCATCACCAAAATCGAAGGCTCGGATGCATTTCCGCATAAATTAAACAGGACAATGCATCCGATATTACTTTTACTTATTGCGTGATATGACTCCATCAACTACTTGATATGCCAAGACATACAGTCAGAATCGAAATTCGTATCGCAATCAGAATTTCAATGAAGGGACTCCTTGCTATCGATGCTTGCTATGGATATTAGAACATGATTTAAGCGTGTCGTCGGTTACGTGTACAATCGATGACAGAATACGGTTGGTTGATTAGTTAACGGTACAGTGTAGTGACAGTTCTTGGTGAAGCTGCTTGGGGGGTAAGGCCTATTCAGATGTATGCGATATCGCTGTCGCGCTCGGTAGCGATACTGGTCCTACTTCTCTCCTACTTCTGGTCCTATTAGACTGATTAGTCACTTTGGACAGTATCGCTAACGAGTGCGACAGTTTTCGCGTACCGATTGAGTCAGGTAATCAGGTTATATCTGAATGGCCTACTATTATATATTAAAAGCAATATTTTGTCGAATTCAGTACATTTGGAATTAAGTTTTATTACTGACATAAATGGAACTTTTTATAGAACGGATTTTGACAGCCGTCTTAATTGTCATCTTGGGGTTCCTGAGGGCGTTGCTTGCGGGTTAAAGGCAATATTGTGTAAAATTAAGTGTATTTTGAACAACATTTTGCCGTTGTGAAGATTATTCGACAGCTTAGCATTTTGACTACAGACAATGCAGTAAAGGTATTTAGTACGAGGGAATACAAAGTTACTGTTTGTGTAATTATGTTGAAGTATTTCTTTGTTTGTTTTGCGGTATTTAGGTAAATAAACCTGTAGGTAATGTGTACAGTTAGATCATAGCTCCAATGAAATGTGGATCAATTAAGGAGACCTGATCAACTTATACGGATATAGCTCGAAATCAGGAAAAGAGAAATACAGAGAAAAAGAACCCATGTGTTATCTAACTACCCACAACTTGTTAACTTTGCGTGGTTATGTGCGTAGCAAGTTATTAATGAAGCTGATTTTTATCATTTTATATATTACTAGCTGCGCCCCGCGGTTTCACCTGCATAAGTCTCGATCCCGTGGGAATATTAGAATAAAAAGTATTGTATGTCCTAACTCAAGTCCTGTTCTACTCATGTGTAAAATTTCATCAAAATCCGTTCAGCCGTTTTAACATAAAAGCGTTACAAACAAATAAACTCACTTTCGCATTTATAATATTAGTTGGGATAGTTAGGATTAATTAAAAATAGCATCATGTCTGTATTCTTCGAAGGGATTTATCAAATAAAAATAGACTCGCTTGTTTCTTTGTTTTTGAAGTGAACGTCGGTAGGCGTCACGTGACTTGATCGAAAATTCGTAAGACGGAGGGAGAGTAGAATTGACAGCGCACTCTGTTTTATTTTTTTGGAATTGTTTTAATGGAGCTACAGCTTTCGTTCTTGTACTGGCAGCAAGTCACATTAATTCCTGACATTTATGTTAGATGGCGTTACTTAGTTTTCACTTCCATCGGCAGTCTCCAAAGACTGACCTGCATATTTTTGTTTTTTCGGCCTTTTAATTGTATTTTAAAATTGTTCTCATTAAGGGCTAGGCAGAGGTGCATGGTTTATCTATCCAAATTCCGCCAGTTATGTTTAAGTCCCATGTAATAGGGGGCGAGCCTATGGCCATCTGCCGGGCACTAATCCATACTCGTAAATGTTTATACATAATTATTAATCTGGTCTTGAAGGTGACTGGGGTAGACTGAATTTGAAAGACATACAAATTACCACGGTTGTTGAAACCCTGACCATTAAAATCCACTTTCAAATCAATGAATGATTGTTTGTTAGTGTTTTCAGCCGATTACTAAAAGGCTGAATTAAGATTGACTGAGCTTTCAGAAACAGGGTGTTGTCTTGACGTAATTAAGCCTTTGAAATGGCAAAACGAGACTTTGCTTTGAAAAAACTTAGGCGAAAGCGTCAAGGTAGCCCGCGAAATTCAAATTTTCTTAAGTTTTTCGCAATTTGCAGGTCAGTATCAGGTTGTACGTTGAGTTAAATATGATTTGCGATCGTATCAAATGTTTATTTATAGAATTATAATCATAGAAATCATCAACACAACTCTATAAGTTCAGGATTATGCTATCATACGGAGTTGTTTTGCTGATTCTAATGATTATAATTCTGTAAAGCCATATTGGTTACGCTCGCAAATCATATGTCAATCAAGATACAACCTGACACTGACCTGCAAATTGCAAAAAACGTTAGAAAATTTGAATTTCGCGGGCTACCTTGGCGCATCCATCGCCCTGAAAAAAGTATTACCGTTGTAGTTGTAAATGCAAAACAGAAACGTTTATTTCAGGAAACTGATTCTTGTCACTTTACTTCGTAAACGTTAAACATGAATTTCAAAGTTTTATATTGGTTTAATGTGAATTGTCAGTTCGTGCAGGAAATTACAGAAGTTTTACGCCTTATTTCATATATTTACATCAAATGGGTTAGGGTAAAAGCTTGAAAGGACTTTTTAAAATTAACTGAAGTCATGAATTGATGTGAGAGTCCGTCTAATATTTTTTTAGACTATTTAGTGGACAGTCTAAAAGTCCATCTCTGTACAATTTTGTACAGAGATGAACTTCATGAGGGATTGCGAAAAATCTTTTAATTCAAATTTTAACTTTGAAATAACTAATCAATTGAAGGAAATGAATGATTAGGTTACTGATAGCAGTAACATACACTTAGGTGCTCTACCGCAATCATTTAGACTGCATTCTGAATGAATTACTCCGTGGGAAATGCGCGCGTAAAGCATATAATTTTATTGATTATCTGCAAGGGCGTACTTGCTAAAAGAGTTTTTATACATTGCAACATTGTACAAGCCAATTGCTTTTTAATCGGTATTGTATTTGAGCGCCATGTTTGATTTATTTTTATTTCGGCGGTATGATAGATTTAAATTTTTATTTCAGAAAAAATTATGTGAACTTATTTGTAGTTGTACTAAAAAATTAATGATAATTTTTTTTACAACACAACACTAACTATTTTAGTAATTGTAACTAGGATTTAGTTGACCTAATTTAATTCACTTACATAAGCCTTCATAATGAAATAAAACACTGCACTTCAACTGTTTAACACTGTAAGGATCAAGCCACACTGTGTATATGTGCTCTAAGGCCCACCAACCACTTATATAAGGCTGGCAGTACACCACCCCACTATCAGACCCATTGGTTTTAACTCCAAACGCCAGTATTTGCGACACTTAGTACTTGTGTTGCAGGTATGCCGACAATTTGGACGTTATTCAAATTAGCCAAGATTACCTAGGCATTGTTTTTGTAATGAGTTCTGCGTATGTAGGTTGATTTGGATTGTTGCCGGTTGTGATTTGATTTGAGGAATTAATTTTAACGGTATATGGGACTTAACTTAAATTCAAGTATTTAATTCAAGTACATAAAAAAAAGTGAAGACAGACTTGTAACAGATCTCTAGTCCTCAAGGAAAGGTGATTTAAAGATGAGATTATAATAAGCTTTTCTGTCAATTGAATCTCAAGGAAGCTACATAATCACGAGGTACTGAATCTACAATTTAGGAAAAAAGGTGGTTAGATCTAGAGTTTAAAGGGAATTGGACCCGGAATTTGATTAACTCCTATTCGGTGAACCAAGATAAGGAAAATTACATTTTTTGATAAACCAATTAATTTAATTATTTACACGATGCTACTTTGGATCGCTTACATTTTGACACAAGTCCTTAAAACAGTCATCCACCAAAACGCTCAAATTCCAAGTTTCACGGCGACACATTTTAACAGCTTCCCTAACCAGCCTACTGGGACCCGTGTCCATAGTTCGTCCACGCAATCTATATCTGCGACCAGCTCCTTTTCCTGTACCCTATATACCACGGCAGGTCATCCTAACTGGCCGTCTCTTAAAATAACAGTATCCGATGCATTTCAACCAACTTATCTATGTAACGGCCGTTTTTGGAACGTACTTTTTGAATGGGACATAAGATCGCTTTTTGTTTAACTTTTGTATTTTGGTGACGAACAGTCCATTACATTCATAGATCAGTTCGTCGAACAGTAGTTGTCTACTGCTCTAATAATGACGTAAATTATGGCAAAGGTAATTTAGTGTAAAGGATATTTTGACGTGATCGTAATGATACCCAGCTGATAGGTACTGTCCTTATTTATTGGTATCTAATTTGTTTACGGTAGCTGTTATTTGCTTATGAAACTGGGAGGAGGTTTTGTCATATCCTGCTTTATGATATGCTTTTATGCGATTGGTTGGCAATCATGCTGACTACTAATGATGGAAGTGGATTCCGCCATCTATAAACAAGGTGTAATTGAAATAATTTGAAGCCCTGAAAAGGTGTCATTGTACTCAGCATTAAGAATTCATTTTACTATGGAACCAATCAAACCATCTGCTTAGTCTTGTCCCGATTTTGTTGGGGTCAGTTTTCAGTCTAATTCCAGTCTGTATACCAGTATTTTACATGGAGCGACTGCCTATCTGAGCTCCACAACCCAGTTACTGGGTAACACTAAGTTACTACGATACCCCTTGGTAAGACTGGTTGTCAAACTTTCGGGCTTCTGACGACCCGTAACGACTGTCAAAGATCCACGAATGACAGCCAGGACCAACGGCTTAACGTGCTTTCCGAGGCATGGAGGAGTCTATGGAACCAAACATCAAAAAAATCTATTTACATTTTCGTATAGCTCGACAAAATATAGCAGCATAATTTTTTTCGCAAGTTCAGGGTTGGTGCTATAGTAAAACTTGTGCCCTTTGGTCAATAATCGGTTGGTCGACTTTTCACATGACCAGAAGGCTGGCCTATTTTTTGGCCAAAGAATCAGCATTGTCATACAACGTAGCAAATGAAAAATGTAGAGCCTTTGCCTTTTGGGCACTTTTCCTGTTGATAGCGATGCGGACGAATTTTTAAATACCCATTCTTTCCCCTCCTTTATTATAAACATGTTCATATTATTTTCATTATTTTAAGACTTTCAGGTTTTTAGTTATTTCAATTACACTTTGTAGACTCAGCGGGAAAGTGCCGAAGAATGGCTAATCTTGAAGACAGCTTAATAAGTGTCTCTTGTCATTCTACCATCGGCAATAATGGTAGGTATGGATACACAGAATGCTGCCTGGAGGTGGACATTGGTAGTGTTTCTTCAGACAAGCTTTCTAACTACATACCATAATATTATGTCCTTATGAATATTTTAGTTTAATATGTTTTAGTAGGCAGTCTAGATAGGCAGTCTTACCAAGGAGTATCGTAGCATAATAAGCATAATCAGTTTATAATGTTCCCACCCACTGCTAGGACACAGGCCTCCTCTCTATGAGAGGGAGAGGGCCGTAAACCAACACGCGGGCCCAGTGCGGGTTGGTGGATGTCACATGTCTTGATGACGATGTCACATGACATTTGTTCACCCAGTAACTGGTTTGTGGAGGTCAGGTAAGCAGTCGCTCCATGTAAAATACAGATATTCAGCTGCATTCGGTTAGACTGGAAGTCAACCCCAAAATAGCTGGGAAAAGGCTAGGTAGATGATGATGATATTTTAGTAGGTATAATACAATTGCGGAGGAGCTCGTGGCTAAGTAATAACAAGCCGCACGGGTCGATCTGTCAGGTTAAGCTACGCTTGCCGGGGTTGGTCAGTGGATGGGTGACCATCTTTACATACCGAGACTCCTCCGTGCCTCGGAAAGCACGTTAAGCCGTTGGTCCCGGCTGTCATTTGTGGATCTTTGACAGTCGTTACGAGTCGTCAGAACCCGAAAGTCTGACACCAGTCTTACCAAGGGGTATCGTATTACCCAGTTACTGGGTTGTGGAGGTCAGATAGGCAGTCGCTCCATGTAAAATACTGGTATTCAGCTGCATCCGGTTAGACTGGAAGCCGACCCCAAGATAGTCGGGAAAAAGGCTAGGAAGATTGATTGAATACAATTGCATTAGGTATTTCAAGTTACGTGTTTATCAAAATGCTAAAACAATAAACGATCAGTTTATCCGATTTATAGCACATAGTTTAATTAGTACTCGGTATTTCCCACGGTGCCAAATTAGTCATAGTTAGGCCAAAGTAAGTGTAGGCGCAACCTAGGACTTTGTGGTAACTTATGGGGACACTAGACTTTGGATGTCTTCCAATTGTCATGACACATGTCAGTAGGTCACTAGTATAGGTGCTTAATTAAAACATGCTGGTAATTAAAGAGTCATAGCATAATCAGCCCATTAGATATGCTGTAATCCACCACGCGGGTCCAGTGCGGGTTGGGTGTCACATGTCTTCGAATTTTTGGTTTTAGATGATGATGCTTATACTTGCAAGACTGTACTGTTGTGTGTTGGTCATGGGCTAACCCTTTGGTTGCTTCATTTTTTTATACAAAAGCCAAAAACTCAGTAGTCTCCGGGCAATTCCTTAGAATTCATTAAACTTATACTTCGTTTTTTCTAATCGATGGTATACTTTAGCCCAGTAGGTGGGCCATTGTCTGGTTAGGAGCACCACATTTGCACTGGGTGTCAGAAGGACCAATAATCCCCTATTTTGCCAGATTGTGTTGCAGCGACCTACTTAGTAGCGCAATCTGTCGAGTGCTTTTCATGTAGGCCACTGCAGGTCATGCCGACAGAAAGTTTTATTAAAACCTATGAGAAGTATCTTCGAAAGGGTCTAGAATAGTACTATAGGTCTTGTGACTCACTCACTATCGGTGATCGTGCTCCTTGTTTGGTCAAGTGCCGTGATTTATTTGTTACTTTCATTTTCTTTTGCACGTGATAGGTTTGTTGAAGCTGTTGGTGAACTTATTCGGTTTCGATGACGAAGTGACGGAAAATATTTGAGCTTTCATGGTTACCGCTAATGAAAAAGCGCTTTATAATAGAGATTTTGACATAGGTACCACATAGATTTGTTTGTGGAACAGCGTAAATAATATTATAACAAGTTCTTAAAGTGATCTACAAAAAGAAGAGATCCAAATATTTAATAAAAATGGATTTTATAAATATTCTGAGGAGCTCGTGGCTAAGTTATAACAAGCCGCACGGGTCGTTCCATCAGGTTAAGATGCAAGCGTAGCTTAACCTGACGGACGGGGTTGGTCAGTGGATGGGTGATCAACTTTACATACCGAGACTCCTCCGTGCCTCGGAAAGCACGTTAAGCCGTTGGTCCCGGCTGTCATTCGTGGATCTTTGACAGTCGTTACGAGTCGTCAGAAGTTCGAAAGTCTGACACCAGTCTTATCAAGAGGATCGTATTACTCAGTTACTGGGTTGTGGAGGTCAGATAGGCAGTCGCTCCATGTAAAATACTCGTATTCAGCTGCATCCGGTTAGACTGGAAGTCGACCCCAAGATAGTTGGTAAAAGGCTAGGAAGATTGATTGATTGATAAATATTCTGAAAAACATCGGTCTCATTTCCAACCCTGAAAATGAGAATTTTAATCAACCGTATGAGGAATTTATTTCACTGTAGTTATAAAAATACCTAAGTCAGTATGATCTCCCGATGTATACAATAACATGTTACACGATTTATTTCCCATAAAATGGTATATTTTACTGACTACAACCTAAAGGGATCAATCTTCCTAGCCTTTTCCCAACTATCTTGGGGTCGGCTTCCAGTCTAACCGGATGCAGCTGAATACCAGTATTTTACATGGAGCGACAGCTTATCTGACCTCCACAACCCAGTAACTGGGTAATACGATACCCCTTGGTAAGACTGGTGTCAGACTTTCGGGCTTCTGACGACTGGTAACGACTGTCAAAGATCCACGAATGACAGCCGGGACCAACGGCTTAACGTGCTTTCCGAGGCACGGAGGAGTCTCGGTATGTAAAGATGGTCACCCATCCACTGACCAACCCCGGCAAGCGTAGTTTACCCTGATGGATCGAATCGTGCGGCTTGTTATTACTTAGCCACGAGCTCTTCAACTCTACAACCTTAAAGGGATATCTTACATAAAAGCCCTTCGCCTTTGACACGGATGAAATGTCACGAGCCGACATTGTAGGTTACGATGCTAACTCTGCCTAGCCTAGAGCCTACTGACCTTTCACTGCTCAACTAAGTTCAGCTTAGTAGTTTTCAGAGGGTTTGAGGTTACATTTTTTTCTTTCTTTTATATGCGATTAAAGTATTTGAGAAGAGGGGTTATTTTGTTTAATAATCCTCAAAATGCACAAGTATGTACGTTGATCAAAGAGAATTCTGTTTACATTACAGTTTTTTTTAAATAACGGAGCGAGAGAATAAATCATAAAAACTATTCAGAGGCTTTACGTGAGGCCATAGAAGCCTGGTTGCGGCCAAGGCTTTTATAGATTTTAAAATAACGCGCGGAAATTCAAACTAAGTAAATTATTTATGCATCCTAGAATCAATGGCTTTTTACGTCAAATAATGAAAAGCTGTGTATGCTAATGATTTGTGTCTTTTAACTTTCATTGCTAACCATGCCAAATAACTGAAAAATTATTAGATTATTTGAACATGCGAGGACAAGATTGGTGCAGTAATTGAGTTCTTCACAAGCACTGCGGGAAAAATATTTGTAAGATCTATACAGATAAATTGCTATTATATAGAGTGGGAATTTGGGATATTTACTGAATGTCAACGCACCCACTTAACGTAGGTTCGTTACCATTAACATTCCAAAAATACATTGAAGAATGCTTCCACACTTGAAGGCTGTTGACAATATCAGTTATTATTCCTTTGATCACAAGAAGGTAAAGCATGGTATTACACGTTTTTCAATCAAGTGAATGCTTGTAAGGACAAATACAGCTATGTCCCTATTTATCATGAACAGCCGACAACCTTTACTTAGTAGAGCAATCTACGAAGTTAATTACAATTTTGTAACAGAGCTAAATATCTAAACTTCAGGATGTATATCAAAAAGGCATTAGTACTGTTGCACAATAAATTATCCATTAGGACCAAGGAAGACTGTATCGATTGAGAGATTAGAATAATGATGGAGATACGTTTTTGTTTCTTATTTTAGGATGAGTGAATGAATTGCATTCGATGCAAAGTATTTATTTGCTCAAACTACTGTTATTGTTGCTAATATAATAATCTACAACTACACTTATATCATAAAGAGAAAATATTTGTATTTTTGTTTATAATGTATAAACTCAAAAACTACTGAACCGATTTTAAAAATTATTTCACTAGAAGAATGCTATAAAAACACTGAGTAACATAGGCTATATATAATTTATAAAGATATCACGCACGCGAAGCTATTATGGTATAGGTAATAAACAGTATGCTAATATGAAAATATGGGCCCAGCAATTGTAACAGTGATTTGCATCTAGTATTCACGAAAAAAAAAAACTCCCATTTTTTAAATTATACTCAGTTCGAGTGCATTTTAACGCTAACTTATCAAAATGATTGAGTTTTAAATAAAGAGTGAAGCAGTTAACTACAGAGCGAAGATAATTATGTAATTAGTCGGTAATGAAAAAGTTGAAGTGCTATCCTCCAACCCGCACTGGGCCCGCGTGGTGGATTATGGGCCCAGTCCCTCTTACAGAGAGGAGGCCTGTGTCCCAGCAGTGGGAATATTATAGGCTGATTATGAGAAAAGTTACCACAGAAAACCTAGCCTCATAGTCGAATCTAGTGCATTGTCAGATCTCCGTTATTTCTTTAATCCTTGTCGCGAGCTAAGCTCGGGAAGGCATGATGCAACCCCGGACGCGAACGAACTGGTTCCAATTTATCTGCCCATTATTCAGGTGCTATATTAAATTCTGTCCAGTCTATTACCTCGAGGATGTCGTTAAGTAATAGTATTAAGTTCTATTTAAATGTATTTTAATAGAATCAGGCCAAAGGAAGCGAATACATATGTTGTCGGCGTCTTTACATAAATATGTCTCAGGAAAATGTACCTAATTGGAGATATATTTTATGTAGTAGTGTTGAATATAGCTTCAATAGCGTCTTATAGGTACTCATATGTAATATTCCCTCCGTATCAAAACGTCCTAAAAGCAAATGGTTCTACTAGCAAAACGACCCATAGTTAAAACGACTCTTTAGCAAAATGTCTTATTAGCAAATAGTCCTAAAAACAAAAGAACGGAAATGGTACAGCCACACATATATATGAGATTTTTAAAGGAATAATAATAAATGTATCGTCTTATTCTCGAGACATAAAACTTTAAAATAAAATAAACTTAAAAAAAAAACCGGCCAAGAGCGTGTCGGACCACGCATAATGAAAGGTTCCGTAGTTGAGTTGAATTTAATGGTTTTTATATCAAGTACAAAATACGGGAATGGTAAATTTTCCTCTATTTTCTATAACGAACAATTTTTTATTTTTTTTATTGAAATTAATTTTTAAGCTATTGCATAGCTTCTATCGAGGGCCTTGAGCGTGGAGACCTAATCCAGAAATTTCGTAACGAAAATACTACCTAAGAAAAGAGTGTTTTGTATTGAAAATTATGTTTAACTGCTTGACAACAAAGTTCAAATTTACTTAAACGAATGATACGAGAGTGTTGTATTGAAAATTATGTTTAACTGCTTGACAACAAAGTTCCAATTTACTTAAACGAATGATACGAGAGTGTTGTATTGAAAATTATGTTTAACTGTTTGACAACAAAGTTCAAATTTACTTAGACGAATGATACGAGAGTGTTGTATTGAAAATTATGTTTAACTGTTTGACAATAAAGTTCAAATTTACTTAGACGAATGATCCTTGACTATTAATAGTTAAATTAAAACCTTTTTATTAGTTTGATGTTCCCGGCCATTACGTTGTGTCAAGTTTTAAAAACTATAAATGTGAATAACAGTTCCTGTCAATGTCATCATTGAAAGAAAGAAAGAAAGAAAAATGCGTTTATTGGCATTACAAAAAATACACCTTAAAACTATAAAAAAACAGAAAACAAATTATTGTAATGCCAAAAGGGCCTCAGCTCAGCATAATGTCAGATGACAACACAAAGTGTACCACCTGACGCTGATTTTCAGCTGCAACCCACCATTGCTATTTCTTGTATTCGGGTTAATTACAATTGCGTAAGTTGATAAAAAATGCTATGCAATAGCTTCGCCGGGGCAGTCCCCGAGTGCCACACGTCTTTTTTTTCCTTTAATTTCATAAATAAATATTTTTTTTAGGACATTTTGATACGGAGGGGTTTTAATATCCTGTGGTGTAGACCTATATAATTATGTGATAATTCTAGATCTTCGATTGTATTTGCAGTGCAAATTAGCATTGCTTTCAATGTAGCTTTCTGCCGAATGCTTTTGGGTTGATTTCAGTTTACGACTAACGTTTGACACGGAGCAGCTTTCTTTTATTAACCTCAGCAATTCACAATGCCTCAGGACCTCTTTATCTATATTTCTCGCGCACTGGTCACACAAAAAAAAAACATCAAATCAATAAATTGTTTTATCATGTTGTTCAGGTATCGCCCATCACCCATCGCATCTACGGAGCTTAGCTAGCCAATTTAAGATAACCCTGTCAGTACTTATATCAAATTCAATCCGCCACAAAGGACCACAGCATCGTGCCTCAGCTTAGCAAACCACCTGCTTTACTTAACTTTATTACCTCGTACAACAATAGAAGTTGAGGCATATTGTTCTAGTTGCCCAATTGTAGCAGCTCTCCGTAGACGCAGACAGTCCGATAGGTTTGTGCAATCAAGCGAGCAGTCTGGTGGAATGGCCCTTTGTAATGAATGTTCGCGAAAACAGTGTGCACGGTTTTATAAAGTTTATTTTTAACACGCATACAGATTTTTGCATGTCGGGATGTTTTATCCCTACGTGTAGGTGAAGACTTACAGTCCGGCTGTCGAAAGAATGCGTTCCTAAAACCTGTCAGCTGGACAATTCGTAGTCGAAATAAGAATCAAATTAGCAAAACACATATTCATTACTTTGAAACTGACAGGTGGCTAGAACGCATTCTCCCGACGAACTCTAACTACACGTAGGACCAGGACATCCCTATGCGACTCATAAATAGCCTTTGTGATCCATCCAGGGTTGGGAGCTGTCTGCATAGCAGTTTACAGAAAGCTTACGTTAAAAGAAAACATAATGTTTCGAGTTTTACAACAGTAAAAAAATTCTTTGAGCAGTCTTTGGGGACTGCCGATAGAAGTGAAAACTTAGTAACTTTTTGATTCTCGCGTTGATGTTTTTCGTTCGATACATATAGCCTTAGGTGACGATGACGCGAGTTCCAGATTTATGTTCACCCTAAAAGTGCTCAACGCCTAAAGAAGTTTTCACATCAATAATCAGTCATATACAAGCTGAATGACAGAGCTCCTGCACTGAAATTGGTGCTTTAATTTAAAATAGGCCTGATATAACTTTTAGGGAGCAATTTGTTTAGTTCTTTACATAATAATTTCTAGTACAACCGCGTTATTAAGGCTGTGTCGCACCTCAATGCTCCGTACGTCAATGTAGATCGTTGCATCAACAAACACAGCTGTAGTCACACAAATCTGATAATTCTCATGGCGTCGGTCGTTTCACGTAACTTTACTGCTTACTTTAGCTTTAAAGTGTTACTTTACAAGTAAAGTAGACTGAGTTAAGTACTTAGTTATTTGGTTGACCACGAGATTTCCAGTAAGGAAAAGGTTTCTCGAAAACTTCCGTGTTTTCCGGGGACCGTAATGATTATGAAATTGGAAATCGGTGGCAACATCATAGTGTATGGTCGCCGATACATCCACCATCATCATAATTTCAGTCGAAAAAAACTGTTGGACATAGGCCGTCCCCAAGCACTGCCACTTCTACCGGTTCTGTGCTTCGCGCATCCAGCGGATTTCTACCGCCGGCGGTAGAAACTGAGATATTAAAAGGCTGGCTTTATGTTACATCAAGGTCATCCTTAATGTAACATAAAGCCAGCCTTTTAATATCTCAGTTAAGGTCCTTTCCCGGTTTGATATACCTAGGCATCCAGCAAGCATTGATCCTTGATCCTCACACTTGCCATATGCGTGGGTGATGGTGAGGATATATGAAATCTGTACATTGATTGTAATTCCAAATTATTGAAACTGAGAAAGGGCGAAGTGATCATCTCAGATCTTCATTATTGACTAGCTTCCGCCAGGAACTTCGCCCGCGTGATATCTTTGTAAATTATAGTCTATGTTACTCAGTGACAATATAACATTCTGCTGGTGAAAGAATTTTTAAGATCGGTCCAGTCGTTTTTTGAGTGAATTCATTACAAACAAAAATACTAATATTGTCCCTTTATAATATTAGTGTAGAGTCTACACTAATATTATAAAGGGACAATATTAGTATTTTTCATCATCTAAAGTCTACACTGTAGGCTTTAGAAGTATCCCGATATTTGAATTTGTGCTCGGTTGATGGCAATAGGCTCGCTTTCTATTACTTGGGACTTAAACATAACTGGCAAAATGTGGAGGCTACCTCTGCCTAAACCCTCGGGGAAAACAGGCGCAATGTATGTTATGTTTACATATTAAAGTGTCAACTGTGTACTTGTACAACTAGCGATGTGGAGCGTTACATCAGTAAGCATCGCTCGCCCAGATCTTGTACAGATAACATCGTGTAGCTACGCGACTACCACTCTAACAGATCTCTACGTTTGTTTGTTATACAATAGGAAACGATTCATTGAAACGGTGCACTTAATCTCTGAAACTTTGTGTAGGCTGTTTATATGTAACTGAAATATCTTGATAAGAAGGGGATTATGATCAGACAGATCATAGACTAACGAACTAGGAAGCAGTAAGAGTATCGTTGGGAGCTAAAAGTGGGCTAGGAAGATAAATACAGGGTGGCAGGGACATCAACGTGAACACTGATACCGTGGACTCAGTACATGATTCCGCCCCCTCTGCGTTAAAATTTTTCGTAGGTTATGAAAAAATAAAACAGCTGTTCCATACATTTTGACCGCGTAGGTTAGGTAGGCACTTTTCTATGAACCAGCAGATTTTTTTTTTATAACTCACGAAAAATTTAATCGCAGGGGCGCTCTTCTTAAATACCTGTTACAGTTAACAGTTTTCGGGTATACTGCCTCGTTGTTCTAGTGGTTGCAAGCACTACTGCTAAGCATGTGGGCCTGGGTTTAATTACCAGGTTGGGCAAAGTGATATTAGGTTTTACTATATGGAATTTTAACCCGGAGTCTGGATTTGTGCATGGTTGATGACAATAGGCTCGCCCCCTATTACGTGGAACTTAAACATAACTGGCGAATTGTGGGTGTACTATAGGTACATCGCTGCCAACCCTTCGGGGTAACAAGGCGTGATGTGATGTTAGAAGACGCGTTTGTGGTCAAATGTCAATGACAGCTGTGCGGTTGACGTGATTGATAAAATTGATTCGCTGGGAAAGATGAAATTGATTCGCTGCCTTAGAATAAAGTGTCGTTCTTTTTTAGATTTAGTCGACACTTCCCATTTTTTATTAGGTTGGTCCTGTGTGCACTGTGAAAATGTGAAATATTTACAAAATAGGTTATTTCGAAGCCCTTGCTCAACAGATATTTAGTTCTTGCTACAATTTCACGTAGATAATAATAGCGAAACGTACGTAGGTATCGTCAGTTCAACAAAGTCAATCAAACAAGAAATCAATCGCTAATTACTAAACTTAACACGACTAATTAGCATTCATTCATATAGTCTAACAATGACAGGCTGGTAGGTCGCCAAGTGTCCCGGATTTCATAAGGTTTGTAACAGTCCCAAAGGACCAGAACCTATTGAGGGCAAACTTTTATGTAATGCAGGCGGTAGTCTTAGTTTGTGGGTCACGATAAGTATAGTTGGTTCTCATAATGTTATCATTCGTTTTACAGTAAAACTTGGACTGTATATTCATTTTTGTTCCAGTGCCTTTTGGTCTACATCTACATAATTGAGCAGAGCATAATATTGTAGCGAGTGGTTTTTTGCAGACGAGGTTGGTATTGCTGCTGGTGGTAGGCGCACTGTGGAGCGCGCAAGCCAAGCCCTACCTCGGGGTCGGCTTCCGCTATGGTGTCTACGGTGGATACGATGACGGTTTCTACGGTGGCTATGGGAATGAAGGCTACGGTGGCTATGGTGACGGCGGCTATGGCGGCTACCATGCAGAGAGTCGAGGAAGTTCTTAGATTTGATACAAATGTTTCCAACTTCAACTGGAACTTTAAGGTGAAACAATTTGATATTTTTTCGATACCAACTTCGGAGGGGTATTACTCCACTGTTTGACATCGTACATTCAAAGTTTAACATGATATCGTTAGGTCTCATTGTTAATTTTGTCTGTACGGCAGCAGAATAGTAAAATAAATAGCCATTAAAAAGTTATAAGCCAACAAAGATTCGTTTTTCTTGCTAATTTTAACGCAACTTTGGGCGTAAATAAGTAATACAAGAACTGTGAAATCTCGAAAACAAAATCCGTACCGACACAGAAAAATTATCGAAGATTTCAATAAATTTTATTTATAATTGATTTATGCAGTGGTTTTTTCAGAAAAACCTTTTTTCCAAAGGCCTTTTCGTAATTTTTGACGCGCTCGTTTTACTAAAATTGGACGGTACGGTGTTTCTGTGCGTGCGAACTATACGTTGTCTATGTAGACCAGCTTCTAACTGCTCATCACTGATACTATCTCTGTCGGACACGATGCCAGGTGAGACAGCGTGGTTTTTGGCCATGCCCACCATTGAGTTCGAGCCCGCGACTAGTTCCACCTTAATTATCAAGTTAGATTAAAATTGCGTATCGTAGTCTTATAGGCTTGTAATTAATTATTATTATGAACCTGCTTCTTTTAAAGAATTAAAAATAATTCCAACTGCAACTCTTTTTCCGAACTGAAATTGTGGGTAATTAATCATCTTCTTTTTCTTCTTTTCGTGTGGTTAATGACTTACCTGGTGTCAGAGTTTTAACGCCGCCCATGGGCCTCTGACAGGCTTCACAAGCCTGCGAGAAATATCTCTCAGGCCGGTTTCCTCATGATGTTTTCCTTCACCGTTTTTTAAGCAAGTGATAATTATACAATACGCTCATGTATCCGAAAAGTCAGACATAATATATGCCTTGGATTCGAGACCTATGACTTGGCAGTCCGCGCGACGGTTACACCACTAGGCTATCACTGCTCAGATGTCATCATCATCATCATCGTTTCAGTCGTAAGACGCCCACTGCTGGACATAGGCCTCACTTCAAGTGGAAGAGAGTGTGTCATTATTGGTGAGTTAGGGCTGTCATTTTTTGGAACATCCACAAATGAACATAGTAGTGGTAGGAATTATGGTGTTACTTATAATTAATTATGGTGTTACTTATAATTAATTATGGTGTTACTTATAATTAATTATGGTGTTACTTATAATTAATTATGGTGTTACTTATAATTAATTATGGTGTTACTTATAATTAATTATGGTGTTACTTATAATTAATTATGGTGTTACTTATAATTAATTATGGTGTTACTTATAATTAATTATGGTGTTACTTATAATTAACTAGCTTTTACCCGCGGCTTCGCCCGCGTGGATGTCGCAAAATATCCCACGGGAACGTTCTACCGGGAATACAGACGTAATAGCCAAGGAAAAGATCATTGACTAATTTTCAGCGGATGCAGTGGTAGGCTACTACAGCGCCCGCGTGGTCAACCATAATTATTTTGTTACGCGTAATTTTGAAACTGTGATATCTCTTAAACTATTCATTTAAATGATGTGATGTAAAGGCATATTTTAATCGAAATTGAATGCCCAATTTAAATAACCTATTTAATTGGATAAGGATTAATAAGATACCGGTCAAAATAGCTTCGGAAATAACAATGAAAATTTTATACAATTTTGAAAGATAAAAATGGTTATTGTGGGTCACCCTTAAAAGATAGACATATGCCATTGCGGACTTTTTTGTTGCAATTTTTAAGATATACAATACTCTAGAACATAAATTTGATTTATCTCTCACGACTTACGCAGCGCACGCCAGTAAAGCTCCCAGTCGGCATGATTTTTTCCGACATCTTCAACAATAATCGTCATATTTCAGCCAATTTACACAAAACCTTAATGAATTATACACTAAAACCTTCCACATGAATCACTCCGTCCAATGGTGAAAACCGTTTGAAAATCCGTTCGGCAGTTTTTGAGTTTATCGCGTTCAGACAGACAGACAGACAGACAGACAGACAGACAGACAGACGCGGCGGGCGACTTTGTTTTATAATATGTAAGGATTATGGTGTTACTTATAATTAATCCCAAAATAAAATATCTTCTCTTTGTCTCTTATCTTGCTTATCTCGCAGACTCAACCACCTTAACATGGGGCTTAAACATAACTGAAACGAAATGTGGGTGTACCTACTTTATGTAGTACATCTCTGCTTAACCCCTCCGGAATTACAGGCGTGATGTTATGTTATGTTGTGTGTGTTGGTGTAAAAATAAAAAAAAAACATCGGGCAGTCTTTGGGGACTGCCGATAGAAGTGAAAATTAAGTAACTTTTTGATTCTCGCGTTCATATCTTTCGTTCGATACATATATACCTATAGCCTTCGGTGGTTCTCGCGTTGATGTGTTTCGTTCGATACTTATAGCGTTCGGTGACGATGACGCGAGCTCCATGATTTTGGTTCACCCAAAAAGTGCTCAACGCGCCTAAAGAAGATTTTACTTAAAAAATCTTGTAAAGACTAGTTCAATAAAGCCATTTATTTGGGTTTAAGGCTCTAGATCCGCAGCCAAGCTTGTTATATGCATGTCACGTTCAACACATCGATTAATCATGGCTTGTATCAGGCTCACAGAATCTCTCAACTCACTCCCACATAGTTCCACATTCCAACCATTTCTACATCCTATGGTTTTGCATACTGCCACCAACACTGAACTAATACTATAAATAACACTACATTTGAAAGGGACGCAGGCGCAGTTCCCACAGCTCCTTACAATATAGATCTAGACCCTAATCCTTTATTACTACAACGACTTATGTGTCTCCAAAATTACAATGGGTTTTGAACTTTGTAATGATCGTAATACAGTTGGTTTTATGTTTGTTTAGATGCTATCAATTGACACGCGAAGAATGCATCGATGGTCTACTTTCCATAGTGTGTCTCAAGGATTTTATTGCTTTCAGTTAGTGTTTGTTTATATTTCCTAGGACTTATGGGAAATAGGACCAATATTGAACTAATATGAAACTAACTAACTGACTAACTAACTAGCTATGACTTGGCAGTCTGACTTTTTTTAAATGTGGCGCATAACATACTTTATTTGAATAACGTACTAGTTTGTATAGCTACGCCCTCAAGTGATACAATAACGTATTTCTCTTTGTTACGACTTCACGAGTAACTCGCAAAGCTGGTTCAGAATGACAAGTTGATGATACGATCAGTAAGTGCTAAACTATCTCATTAGTGACTATTAACGCGAGTGTAGAATTCTCTAGTATTTGACGAACAGGATTTATGTCATTTGACATGAGCGGTGGTGGCCGAGTGGTGGTAACGGCCCCGACTTACGAGTTGTAGGTCGTGGGTTCGAACCCAGACAGGCGCTTTACTTTGTGTAAATAATTTCATCACCACACTGCTCTCAAAAAGGTGAAGGAATACATCGTGAGTAAACTGGCATGTCTTAGAACCAAAAATTCGAAGACATATACATCTACCAACCCCACTCACTCTCACAGAGAGGAGGCCTGTGTCCCAGCAGTGGGAACATTATTTAATAGGCTAAATATGAGACGTGAGAGAAGAATTCTCTGACGAACAGGGGGCCAAGTCTACTAATTTACAAACGTCATAATGGTGTCACGATGGTGAGTTTTTGACAGATTTTGTATGGCAAATCTGTCAAAAACTCACCATCGTGAATTAGTAGACTTGGCCTCCAGGATTTGTGTCAGTTGACTTATTTGTTACTGTACAAGGCAGGGTAGGTTGTGTAGAACATACGCCAAGAAACATTGTTCCTAAAGTGTTCTGAAATACCGTTACACGTCTGAAAGTTGTATATTATGTATAGGCACTTTAACATCGGACATTACTGACACTTCGTCTTATTTCCTAAAAATTCGCTTGCATAGCATAAAGTCAAGTGCGACTTTAAAATCACTACATTTCATATTTTTTTACGATGTTACGGAAGCTTTTTCAAGCCCATGGAAATCTACTCATCTTTGAACATCCAGTATCAAGCTTGAATATAACTAAATGAGCAATCTAACTAACGAGCAATACCGTGTTTATGTATACGTCTGCACATCACATAAATACGAACAACTTAATCCAATATGTAATGTTGCGAAATTGCGAACATGCGAACATAAATGTAAGGAACAGCAGATTTTTTTTCGCGATTTTAGGTTCGGTTTTATTGTAAGAGTTGTTTAAAATGATGAGTAAAGTCACGTGTTTAAGTATCGGTCACTAATTCCAGTCACCTAATAAATTCGTGCTGTGCACTTCTAGTGACGAATTAACAATACCTAAAACTGTATGTGATTTTTGTTTATGTATGTTTTAGTGAGTAAGTCGTTGAAGTGCCATATCAATAAATAAATTAGTAACACACATAGAACAAAGAATAAAGTGTTTATAAACAAAGTAGATATTAGGTGCGAAACGAGTTATTTAAATTTTAAAATCGTATATCGTAAACTTCACGCGTTCCTGCTAGGCCCACTGTTCTTCTTGGTGTGTGATGTTGTAAAGAACAGCCTCGAATCGTAAATAGACCGAACTATTATTTTCCTATTATGCAGCCACAAGCTACTATGTAAACGAACCATAATAATTATAATGATTACTCTAAATAGCGGTGGAGTGTGACTTAAATCACCAGTCATAGACGTAGCGGCTGCATAACCTATTAATAATAATTACAAGCTTTCCGTTCAGTTTGCAATACAGGTGATGTCTTTTTTTGATAACTCACTTCACTTCTTGGCCCATGGTGCAATTCTACCACAGATATCGACTCCTGCACATTTGAGGTCGACGGCTGCAGTTACCCCTGCCGATGACGTGTGCCGCTCGTGTGTGTGAGCACTTAGGAAACGACTACGGAGAGTAGCGCAGAAACTTTCCCGACTCCTGTACGTACACTTGGGGACGTAAAGAACGCTACTGGAGCTGCAATCATTGTGCTCAGGTATTGAGCCAAAGTTATCTAGTAAATTAGACGAATTCTTTATCATCGATTCGAAACTAACAAGACCTCAGAAATCTCTTTTTATTTTCATTACACTTTTAGAAATTCGAGCGTTTACGACGTACGGCATTTCATACAAACTTTTAAAATTAAAATCGGTTCAGCCCTTGTTTTTCGAAATGACTGAACCGATTTTAATTAAACTTCATACGCATGAGCAGGATACAAAGGTCTAAAAAGTTAGGTCTGAAAATATTCTTAACTAATTTTTAGGCCTTTGTATCCTGCTTATGCGTATGAAGTTTCATTAAAATCGGTTCAGTCACTTCGAAAAACAAGGACTTGAAAGTTTGTATGAAATTCCGTACGTCGTAAATGCTCTTAACAATACCACCAGCCATGTTATCTCTCCACTAAATAAAGGTACCATCCCGTACTCAACCGCAGGCGGCAACTGCAGGGGACGTGTCGCCGCGACACGAGTACGACTGGTTTCTATGAATTTCTATGAAATATCGACCGTAGCTAGCAACACGTCTGTCGTTTACAGCTACGGACGAGCGACAAACGATACGTGTAGCCCGACCGCAGACCAGTAGATAATATTAGTCTATGACCAGTAGTTCCGCCAATGCCCGAGAGACAACACGTTTTTCTATCTTCTATTTACCAAATGGAATATGGGCTGCTGCCGCTTGCGGGTTCGGAATCATGACTACAGCGACACGTCGCGTCGCCTGCAGTTGCCACCTGCGGTCTGGTACGGAATGTTACCTTAAGGCATTAAGTCCGCCTTTGTACTTTTGTGTGTACAAAGTTAAATAAAATAAATAAATTACAGAAAATTCAAGACCCTGAAAGTTTATTTCTGCTTATTACTACGTGCTATGAATGCTACGATCCTTGCATAATATAATAACCTACTTTGGATAACTCACAGGATAAATGCACATTCCATTACTCCTTATTAATATAAGTAATTCCACATAACCCTTCCCTCATAAGTCAAAGGAACGCAGACCGGTGCTAGATCGTATCAATTTTATTGCATTTTCACTCGTCAATGACATAATCTTCACGCCGCTTCGTATAAGGCGCCTGCCAGTCAGCCAGCTATAAAAAAATAAATAATTTCTAACTGCATGATGTCATGTCACGGCAGTCCCTGTGATTACGACATGAGACTGTGAGACATGTGAGTTACTACTGTACTATTTGTTTACTGAGTTTTTCTACACACTTTAAGAAAGAAAGAAAAATACGACATTGAGACGAGAGAGTGTCGAACTGGTGACAGGTCTACCACTATCCCTATGAGCCTTCTGATGATAAAGATGAATCGAAAACACTGCCCAATATTATCAGAAGTGTATGGAGAAGGCAGATTGAGACATTTGCTCTGCGGGACTGACTAGAAAAAATGTAACATTTTTTTTTGCCTATAGGTAAAGAAAGAATTAAACAAAAATATTTGGGACACGCACATGCAATATACATACAGTAATAAAAACTAAAAAGGAGCATCTAAAACTATAAAAAAAATCTAATAAATGTAAAGAAAAAATAGTTATTTGTTATACAAGAGTGCAAAGTTGCTTTTTAACCGCGTGTTCAATTTTGATGACCGAGCAAGCGAAGGATTCTAAAATTGAATCACGAGCGCAGCGAGTGATTCAAAATTAGAAGCCTGAGCGTTAGCGAGGGAATCAAAAGAGCACGAGGTGAAAAATCTTTGCACTCGAGTGCAACACGTAACTTTTCATTCCACCTCAGCGAGGAAATGACTAAATGCAAAAAAAAAAACGTTTACAATCACAAGATAGGTACACTTTTATTTCAGTTTAGGTATTAATTACTACATTATAACAGGTAAGTATTACAGAATAATCTTTAAATTATAACAAAATAATACTAAGGTATAATTAAGAAAATTTTAAAGTAACGTTGCTACAGTTATTTAAATTGAGTGTAATATTTTTGTTTGGTACTGTAATATTGGTGTTAGTCACTTGTGTACTGTTTTTCGGTAAACTATCTGTCATACTTAATAGTTGTACCGATTCATCGGATTCCCTTGGCGTGAATGTTGGAGAGAGAGGGAGATGGTTAGGTGTTTCATAACGGCTTATTTTTGATGTAGAAGGGCCAGTCCAAGGATCCGATTGAGGCTCTTTCAGTGTAATGGCTCCTACGATGCCTTCACATATTTTAGACTTATTTTGGATGGAATCCTCTATGTATCCCTCTACAACTGCATTGGACTTCCAGCCTCCGTGGCGCTTAAGGGACAGGAGATCAGCTCCGGAATCAGCCAAAAGTGTGGCTGAAGTTCGTCGGAAACAATGACCCGTGTACAACAGGGGTTCTGGAAGTTCAAGAAATGTTGCTATTTCTCGTGGGATACTGCCAATTTTATTAGTACCCATAGGCTGTCTAACACACTTTCCATTGCGATACTGTAGAAAAAATCGATTGATTGGAGTGTTAGGCGGGCGTAAGGCTTGATATTTCTCAACAATCGTTACGTATTCCTTGCGAATGACGAAGTTGCGGTCTCTTTTTGTCTTTGTATTAGGTAAATTAATTAATAGTAAGTCATCTGAATGTTTCTCAATGTTTTTGACATTAAGTTGTGTTAGTTCATTAGTTCGACATGCTCCGTTTATTCCAATAATAAGAACAACCTGTAACGTAAAGAGTATTGTAGTAGATAAATGAATAAAATTGATATGAACGCATAATTATGCCTATCAACATCTACTAAGTATACTATTTAATTGAGATTAATATACTTAAGTAGATACTGAATGTGCAACTGACTTACTTTTGCCGCCAAATATACGGAATCGGGTGCTTCGTTAAGAAACTTTTCAATATCAGATACTGTGAAAACCTTCGATTTTTTTGGTTGATGACCAGATGAGGCTCTTTTTAAAAATGCCACTAATTTAGGATAGGTATCGGTATGTTTGTCTTTTTTCATCTTTATTGTTGCTTTTAGCATCGAATACGTACTCCATAGAGTGCTTGCTTTCTTGTTCTCGGATAATTCTATAAAATATGCCAGCAAAACGTTTTCTGAGAAAGTTTTGGCTCCTTTTGCTAGTCGCCACGTGTTGAACATATCGTACTGTTTTAAATACTTCTCGCGTGATTGTTGAGGGAGAAAGCTCATTTGCGCATTATTAACAGTTTCAGTCAATTCTGTTGGCGTCAAGCAAACTTCCTCGTCGCTAGAATCACTCATTTTAGTTTTTTCACTTGTTTTCAAGTTTCTTGTTTTTAATAAAAGGTTTAACAATGACGTGAAAAAATGCCGCGTAAAGAACCGCGTACAAAGCAAATTGAAAAAAGAACACCAAGAAGGTTCCGAGTCTGAGTTTTTAAAAAAATTAAAAAAAAGTTGTATGATATATTCGGCACCATAGAGGTAGCAGTAAATAGGTTTAATGTTTTTTTTAATTCACAAACTTAGTGCACACGATGTTCTAAATTCAATTTACTTTATCCTCTAGCGAATAAAAACGGCTTTTCCACTCAGATATTGAAGATTAAAAATACTCTTTCCGAGATGGTGGGATGAAAAATATCATTTGTTGGCAATGACACTACCAGCCGCACTACCAGTAGTATCGTTTACAATTAACGACACTACCAAGCCTATTTTGGATTAAATTGTACAGTCAACACAGCAAAGTTCAGAAACATAATTCTTTATATATTACTAAGTAAATCATGAACTAAGTAGAAGTAAAAGCAAACTTAAGAAATGTAAATTGGCTGTGTGACATACGGATGGACAGACGGACAGGGTGAAATAATAAGAGTTCTGTTTAGAAACGGAACTCTTACCATGTGCTATTTGGCTACGGAACCCTAAAAACTAAAAACATACGAATCAAGAGCAAATTTTTTTTTTAATAATAGTTAATAAAAAAGTAACAAGAAATACAAAATTAAACACAAATCATATACTATCTTCTGCTTAACTGTAGTACTTGCAAATAAAACTCAATATTGAACCCCAGGATGTAAAAAGCCAAATTGAATAAATCCCTACACAAAAATACTGTAACAATGTTACGGTTACTAAACAGGTACAGTTACAGTCGGTCACTTGAATTTTTTTGAGTCGGTCGGTCGCTTGATAAACTAAGTTAAGGAGGTAGGTACGGTGGACCTACCTCCTTATCTTAGTTTATCAAGTGCATGGCCTAAGGTGATCTCATTGTTTATGAGTTGCATTTGCACATGCAAGATAAAGTCATCGTTAAAGATAACTCGTTTAATTCTTTTAGAGTTATTAGTTCTATTTTGAAGTTTTATTTGTGTGTTTGTCTGAAACTTTTCTAGAACATTTAGTAACCGTAACATTGTTACAGTGTTTTTGTTTAGGGATTTATTCAATTTTGAATTCCAGCCTTCGGAAATGTTATTTGTGCGATGGTGTTCTTCAAATACACATAACATGGCACAAAAATATGGCTTCAGCCAAAAACTCTCTATATAATTTATAAATTTTGTCATTTCCATGTTTTTTAAACATTCCGACTTAATGTAGTCCCATCCTTCTTTAATACGTGTCTTTGGCATCAGTGGCAGTGCAGCCGTAAGTGCAATAATTCTTTTTTCGGCCTTACATTTTGTGTGGCCCAAGAGTTTTGCCCTTTTCCAGACACTTTTCGACCAGTGATAAAAACAGCCTTTAACTAGAATCTCTGGGTAAACTTCCGTCAAAGCGTTTATTGGTGCTATTTCATAATCGCAATGAACTTTTGTCGGCGTGAAGTCCGGTAGCTGTGACTTAATTAAGCTAAATAAAATATAATAACTAGAGGTCTTTTTATCCGTCATCAAAGCAAAAAATAAAGGTCTCACATTGTTTGAACTGATAGAGCTACCAACATCGCCGTGAATTATGTACAGCTGAACAAAAGGAAGCGGACAGCTCCTAAAAGTTCCGTCAATAAAGATCTCTTTTATATTTTTAATTTTTTCACGTGCATCCGCATCCATCCAGCAAAACACTATAATTCGATTACCGTTATCACAGTAGTCAGCTAATATTGACTCACGAAATTTTAATGGCACTACAACGCTTTCTACATCTGTGAATGTAGTTCTAGTGACATCATTGGCTTTGTGCCGAGCACCATAAAGAACACGTGAAACAGTAGGAAACGGAGGTAGTTTGATTACAAAGGGTTGAACGCCGCTATTTTGAACTTGTGATAACTTATCATCGTATATTTGAGTAACTGGTATGTCCGTATTTCGTGCTCTCTCCTTTAAGTCAACAATTTCCTTTAAAACTAAGTTTTTCGAAATATCTGGATTGCAGGAGTGTTCTTTTCTTTTTTGAATAATGTTCTCCTGAATAAATGAAAAATTTGCAATTCATACTTTATTTTATTAGAATAGATAGATGTGGCGTAGCTAACATATAAGCGGTTACCGCGTCGTCAACTTCAGTAAAATGTAAACGTAATGTTTTGAGAACGAAGGTCGGCTTGCATGGTAACTTCACCCCTGATAATAAACCATTGCTGTAGGTACATACCTTAACCGTAACTGTTCCTAAACATTTTGCATTTTTATAATTCGAGCACCTCCAAATAGATGCACCATTTTTATATTTCTTCAGTACATGATATTTGTGTTTGCCCAAAAGCAACGCAGTTCCACCATTCGTCGGCAAAAATTGTAATTCTGATTCGCTATTATCAGCTTCCGACATCTTACAGGTTTTATTTAATTTTGTTCAAAGCTAGACTTATGAAGTGGTACCACGAGAAAACGTAATGTAAGAAATAGTCTCAATAATAATTTATCCATCACGGTCAGAACAAATTAGTGTCATTCGATCTTTGTCACATTTTTAAACGTCTTCATAAGTAAAAAAGAATTTTCGGAAAAGAGGTTGCTCATCTGTACTAACAGATGAGCAACCTCTTTTACGAAAATTCTTTTAAATCGTTGAACTTTGAGTTTAACTTGGTGGAATAGGAAACTTGTGTTGACTGTACAATTTAATCCAAAATAGGCTTGGTAGTGTCGTTAATTGTAAACGACACTACTGGTAGTGCGGCTGGTAGTGTCATTGCCAACAAATCAAAAATATATTATCGACCAGTGCGAGGTCAAAAACGCTCCCATCTCAATCTCAGCATATGCTTGCGATATTAAAAAAAATAATATCGCAGCGCTGGTATTCTGATAAGGCCTGAGTGATGCACGGACACATATATCCCACTAGGGGATTACAAAATAAATAAATTAACAATAACTTTTAATAGAAAAATAAAGACAAATATAAATAAAAACCGTAATTATGTACATACGTATATATTGCAATCGGCTCAAAGCGCGTTAGCTTGATAACATTGTAATGAATAGGTTCATAATGTGTTAAAACATAATATTTTCTATAATCTGCAAAAAACCTTCCAGAGTACATTGCAATAATAGTGCAAGAGTTCGTAGTAAAGACAATTGACATAGGAAACAAAGTTATGCGCACGTAACCTATACATGGGAGTTTTTCCCTACATCTATTGTTAATTGTAAGTCATTGTCTCCTAGTCCTGTTGAAATGAATTTAATTAACAATGCCATAAACAAGTAAATTAGGTACCTTCTAATGATTATGTGTGACAGGTTTTTATTAATTCAGCAACACCATGAAGTATTAAACGATTTCCACATTACAATTGGGCAACACTTCTTTAGTGTCTTTTCTATTTATAGGTTTTGCTAAACGGCAATTTTAGCGGTGCAATGTCTCCTACAATACTGATGTTGTATTTCGATGTGCTTACGACCATAAGAAAACGGTCAAAACGTCGCGCTTCGAAATCTCAGTGTAAGTACGCAACAGTATCGAGTGCGCGGCAGTTACGTACGGCCGCGGAAGGTTTATCTACCGAGCGGCCGTCGGTAATTATTTCAAGGTCACTGCTGAGACATAATACTGTTACTTGATTATACTGTGCCGAAGGCTACTTCGCCGCTGAGATTGGTCACCATGGCAGTAATGCGGTCTGGAGAACTGTATTCTCCTAAACTACGCAGATGCGGTTTACACCATAATTTAGAGAATTTATTCTGAAAGCTATGTGTATAAACATTAATATTAAACTTACATTTATAATAATGAGATCTCAATGTTTTTTCAAGTCGTAAAAACCGTGCGATGCACGGGCAGGCCGCTGTTTCGAAATAAATATTAGTTAGAGCTTATGGCTATTTAATCATCTTATAGTCGAGAATAAGGGATGTCACGCACTAGACGGCCACGACTCCGGCCAGTCGTGGCCGTCTAGTGGTATTGTATGGTCTGCGGCTAGTTGGCCGTTACGACCAAGTGCGTGATTCGTCGGTTTCTATACGGAAAAAACGTAACGGCTAGAAATAAACAAGTTATTGTTATTTACAACCAAGCAACTCGGTTCTGAGAGAGCCTGCAAAGTTTGTTGCTAGAATTGAACAAGTGAACTTGGTTAATATTACTTGCTTGTTTGGTGTTAACAAAACAATATTGCACGTTTTAAATAAGTCTTGGTTATTTGTAGCCGTATAATTCGTATAATTTTTAGCCAAGCCAAATTGGTACTTAGCTAGCCATTTATTTTTTCAGTGTAGTTTACCTGGTCGGTTGCGGCCGGAACCACTGGTTGTGGCCGGCTAGAGCGCGAGATCTCTAAGTAGGCCAACATCGATTCACGAAGCGCTAATCAAACCTATGACCCTGAAATGCGGATGTTCTACTATTGCAGCACTTGTGTCGTTATGACATTAATGGCTCAAAACAAAGCATAGTTATATCACTAGACTTAAACGGGTTCTATTGCTGAATGTAGGTACCTACTGTGCTGTCTGGAATTAAGGCAATGCTGTGCAGCTTTTCATGAGTCTGTATGGTCTATGTTACCTAAAAATAGTCTAGAAAGCTTTTCCTGTTAGGCAAGGTTCGACTTGCTTAGTGTAGGTATTATAAGACAATTTCTAAGACCTAATGCAATTACCGATCGCATTACATCATATCATTTCTGCAATAAACAAAACAGTGGACATCACCTTAGCAGATGAGATGGATTGCAATCAGAACGAAAATTATTTTATTCCATGCGAATATAATCTATTATTGTTGAGTATAAAATGAGAACAAATGACGCATATTACGCACTAGTACATAATGTTTTTACAATCTGATTCACAAATCGCAACACATCAACTGCATAAACATCGATACGTCATAGATGCGTATACGTCGTGTGCGCGTGTCGGTCGATATGCATCGCACGCGCACGGATTAACGGCGCGGGTGTCAACACCGAGCACCCGGTGTGATTGAGTTAGGTGGAGGCTTCAACATCGGATAGATTAGATTTTTTTTTTTTCTTTTCTATTTCCCATTTATTATTAACTAGCTAACCCAACAGACTCTGTCCTGTCCTTCAATAATTGGTTCACAATTCCCATAGAAAATGCACTTTCAGTTTTCCCGAATTTTTCAATTTTTCCTGCAACTTTTAACATTCTTCTTACCGTAACCACCTGATTCAAACTATTATGAACATTTTAAAACAAAAGAAATTCAAATCGGTCCAGCCGGTGAAGTGAACAGGGTGGACTGGATATAGAAGGAGGATCACTGAAAGAGGTAGAGTAACTTGAGAACCACATGTTCAGCGTACTTAACAAAAATATGCTTCGACAATTTTTTAACTTGACAAGATTATTAGTAATGTTGCTTTTTTTTACCATACACCCCATACAAGCAGGTATGAATGCAGCGTACATGAAGGTCACGCACAATAGAATTAAAAATGTCTCTCATATTTTCTTGCTATGTATGAATAGTAGGTAGGTCACAACAATGTTAAAATTCTTGATCTAGAATTTGAGTTGACCTTGCCCAATGTGAACTTTTTATAATAATTTTATTGTACTAAATAAAACAATAGTTAAGCGAGTTATTTCTTATTTTACGATAAAACAAGCACATAACACTTAAACTGCTTCACTGAAGGTGAATACTTTCATTGATTTGTCAATAAAAAAGAACATGCGGGGCAGTCTTTGGAGACTGCCGATGGAAGTGAAAACTAAGTAACTCCATCTAACGAAAATGTCAGGAATTTATGTGGCTTGCTATCAATACAAGAACGAAAGCTGTAGCTTCATTAAAAAAATGAAACAGAGTGCGATGTCTTACGAATTTTCGATCAGGTCACGTGTCCTGTGTCCGTGAGTTTAACATTTTTTACCCATCCCAAAAAAATGTGCACAACGCCGCTAAAGAAAATTTCACTCCAAAAACATTGATCATAGTTTTCATAAACAAAAACTCATGCAAATTATAAAATGATAGCTTCTGCCCGTGACTTCGTCCGCCAGAAATATCTTGTTAAACTTAAAATATTTATATTATAACACTCAGCATAGTTTCTCATTAGTGTTTTTTTTTCTGAATTACTTTATTAACCTACATAAAAACTCACAACTTATACATCTTTATAATGTTATATTATATTCGTATAGTTATAAAAAACATGGGCTTATAAAATGCATTTGCCCATGTGTCCTAAGCACAGTAAATATGCAATGGTAATGTACGAACATCGAGTGCCGTTGTAAATACTCTATGAATTACTCAATATTTACTGACCGCGTATTCTAATAAAATTTACTATCGTTATCTAGAGGAATTCATGAAAGTTGTATCCATATTTCTCTTTCGGAAACTCGATCGGTAATTGCGCTATCGTAGTTACATCAAATATAACAGGTAACTACAGGGCTATGGTATGGAAACGAGTGCACTAGAGTTACGACAGAAAAAATTGAAACATAGATTGAAAATGTTGCAGCATCATTAGCACATTGAAACTTCTAACGTGGATCTCGTATTGGACCTTTCAATCAATGAGCTATTTAAGGCAGTGATACAAAAAATGCCGCTGCAAGTTTCCTCCAGACAAGCTAATCATCATTTCCGCCAAAAGACGTCCACTGCTGAACATAGGCCTCCCCCAAGCACCGCCACTTCGACTGATAAGAAGAAAAGACAAGCTAATGAATTAAATCAATCAGTTAAGAAGACAAAGTTCCGCTATTTATATTTTTAAGACACTATTCAAAAGACAAGGTGAATTTGGCTCCGTTCATCAGGAAATCAATAGCCAACGTGTATGTCAAAATTGAAAAAGGCGCCATGCAATCTAGAGTGCCAAATGATGCATGTCTCGTCCACTCAAGGTCGAGCTTTCATCCAAAACTCAGCTCCGTCATACACAAGTACCACAAGAATGAGCTGTTTACCTCCGTAACCATGGTTACATAAGAAATACGTGTGGCGACAAGACCCAGGGTGCTGAGATCACCAACAGTGTCAGTAGTGTAATGATTACGTTACGAAGTCATGTGCACGGAATTTTGTGGATATGTCCCACATTCTGTGGGGTTTTACGAGTCGATTTTGTATTCGTGATAGTTTGTTGGTACGATGAATTTATTGAAGCGGTTTTGATTGATGTTTTTGTCGAAGAGCCAAGGGTTACTAAGTTGTTTCTTTGATGCCGTATCGGAATAATTGGTAAATGCAAGTTAAACTTGACCTCACAATACTATCTGTACAAATGGTCTTTCTAAATTCAACTGCTTCAACTATAGCTTCTTCTTCTTTTCGTGTGGTTAGTGCCTAATCTGGTGTCAGAGCTTTAAAGCCGCTCATGAGCATCTGACTTGCCTTCACATGCCGTCGAGAAATATCTGTTGGACATGCCGGTTTCCTCACAATGTTTTCGTTTACCGTTTTTGAAGCAAGTGATAATTATAAAATACGCACATGTATCCGTAAACTCAGAGGTGCGTGCCTTGGGTATATCATGCCGCAACTACATTAACATGCTGTTACTATAGCTATATCATCCAGCATCAGATTGGTTGCTGCCTTTACAGCTTTATCTACTTACTACAAATATTTAGCACTTAATACTCGCTAGATGGCTGATCGCTTGTAGATGGCCATTCTACAGGACACAAAACGCCAACTCTAGGACCCAACTCTAGGACCAAACAGTTATTTATTTTTAGCATACCTCCCTCAGCCTGATCTGAATAAAACAATACCTTCAAATGACCTTACCGTCTGCTATGGTAAATAGTTGATTATCATGCGAGCGCAGTGTTGTGGTGATGAATCAATTGGGGCAACTGGGCCAACGCTGCGCCGGCGTCGGTCGGTGCTACGCGGAAGATTCAAAGGCGCCGACGATGTGATGATTATTTTAGTCACAAGCTTTTCTTTTACAAAAGAGTATTTGTTAGTGATGGCGGAGAACCGGGTGTTGTTGTAAAATTATAGGGATGTTGACTGGGGATAAAAAAAGACTATTTACAAAACTATTCATGTTTTCAATTTAAGTTTTTTTTTTGTGTTAGTCAAATAATAAAAAAAATATTAGACACGTATTTTTTGCAACTTAATAAAAAATGGTTTAGATAAAACGCATTAAAGTTGGGGAGTGGGGCTCGCTACGTCACAAGTCAGTATAAAATCTACCGGAGAGTGACAATGTATTGCCGAAATGTTTTAATGAAGTAAAAAAAGAAAAAATATGTGTCCAATATTTTATAATAAATTACCTGACGGACAAAAAAAAATTGTCAACATATTGAGAGCAGCCTATGTCCAGCAGTGGGCTGCTATGCCCAGTTGATTGAAACTGCTAACAACTGGTTTTGCAATGCATTTGGACACAAATACAAGCCATCGCAGCGCTGATGCGTGACGATGGGTAGTCAAATGTCAATTGCTCAATGTCTGTGTCGTATTGTGGTCAACCTATGTAGTCAGATGGGTCATTAGATATCTATGGGTTTTAATGATTTTCCTCTGTCCCCGACCTTTTACTCCGACCTTACTATAGATGACATAATAAACGAAATAATCATCTATTTTTAATCAATTTCTAAAAAGCAGGAAGTTCTATGTTCTTAGTGTATGTATCAATTTTTTTATATTTTTCGCCTCTAATTTCTCCGTCAGTTCTGAACCGATTTTGAAAACTCTTTTTTGTTTGAAAGGGTATGCTCTCGAGTATTTAGTCTTAGTATTACCTACCGTACGTTAATTTAATTAACTTTCCTTGGATAGTTTTTGAGTTAGCTTCAATAATACGTATTTTTCCCAGTTAGTCTATAATATAAACTAACAGTGACAGGAACATATCATAACATCCATATGGACTCTATATGGATGTATGATAAGTTCCTGTCACTGTTATTTACATAGCAAATAGTATTAGAACTTGTGTGGGGTAGGTATCACCACTACAAAGGGAAAAATAAAAAACTTATACAAAAAAAAAACGACCGACTTCAAAAAAAAAACACTACATAATAAAAAAAATTGTTTAATTTCGGAAGTTAGTAGCAAAAAACGAAAATTCAAAACCAAAGACACCGTCTTCCGAAATGAAAGTTCTTTTTTACTTTGTACAATGTTTTTTTTTGTAAAAAGTTTTTTGGCAAATCCATTTAGGAAACACAAGCAAAGAAAATCTTATCAGTTGCGTGCGCTTTGAGTGCAGTGTAGCCGTCACCAGACGGAGTCAAGATTCCCTGCTATATTGTAATAAAAATTCATTGCGATAGCATGTAAATGACTTGATTACAATGCATCTGTGATAACTAGGCTACTGTACCAACGCGGAAGATGTCCAGGTGTTGATTAATTTTGGTCACAAACTGTCGTCGACAATTGTTACATTTTCGCAAGAATTCGAATTAAATTAGAAGCGCGCGCAGGGGAACGGACGTGTGCGGTTTGCATACATCTTCTAGTCATTTGTGCAGTTAATTTATGCTAGGTAATAAAAATTGTAGCAGGTTTGATCACTTGATTACTAAAAGCTAATCATGTGGTCTGGATTGCTAAATATTTTATTCTTAGGCTAGGCCTAAGAATAAAATTACGTACGTACTAGGTGATTACGTTGTGGAGATTTTAATTGCTTTATTTATAAGTCGCTATGCCGACGACTCTGCAGACAAAGATATGCAGTTATTAGTTTAGTTTTATACTTTCTGCAGCGCCGGGTCGTCTTCTGGAAAAAAGTAACCACCAAATCCAAATTTTTACCCAAATTCCGGCAGAATTTTGGTAAAAATTTGGAATGTAATCAAACAACAATCCTGTGTTCTAGTTCTAATTTTAAGCTTAGAAATATGGATATTTAACTGTGTCTAATGTCATTTTGTTGTTACGAGTGTCTTAAGGGCATTTACGACGTACGGCATTTCATAAAAAAATTCAAGCCCTTGATTTTCGAAATGACTAAACCGATTTTAATGAAATTTCATACGCATAAGCAGGATACAAAGTAATAAAAAAATTGTTAGTAACATTTTCGAAAATTTGTGTTACAGCCAAATTAGACCGATTTAAAATTTTCCATAGTAAATGTTCTTAACTAACTTTTTAGACCTTTGTATCCTCCATATGCGTATGAAGTTTCATTAAAATCGGTTCAGTCATTTCAAAAAACAATTGCTTGAAATTTTTTATGAAATGCCGTACGACGTAAACGCTCTTAAGGTGTTAACCACTGTCAACAAGGTGAGCTATCAGCCTGTTTGCTATTACATAAAAAAAACATTACACTGCAGTGCATACCTCGCCGATCCTCAGAACTAGCTGTATCATGGCACCTTATTAATGTATTCTTGTTGCCAGCGATTCCGTATCTTGTTGTGTAACAAAAACTAGTGGGCCTATCCGCCATGTTAATTAAGGAGGAAGCTGTAACCATTAAATCTTATGTTTTAACTAAACGTAAGGGTGGCTACACATTGGGATATATCTTAAACTTTTCTTAGGACCGTTTTGTTCTGATATGGCCTTTTTGGCGGCTGTCTATTATAATTACGGACGTTTTAAAGCATAGTGATAGCTTAGTGGTGTTACCGTTAGACTGCCAAGTCATAGGTCTCGAGTTCAATCCTTAGGCACGCACCTCTTCCTTTTCGGATTTATGTGCGTATTGTATATTATCACGGTGAAAGAAAACATCGTGAGGAAACCTGTGAAAAATGCATGCCTGAGAGATTTATCTCGACGGCATGCGAAGTCAAGTCAGAGGCCCATGGGCGGCTTTAAAACTCTGACACCAGGTTAGTCACTAACCAGGCGAAAAGAAGAAGACAGAGGTTCTCCAGTTTGTTATTCTCAGTTTACTTTGCATAAATGGGATTAGTAATAAAAGTAAGTTGTTCATGGGAACTTGCTCATTTCCTTGCTCATTTCCTTTGTTAAAACTAGGATCTACTCTTATTCTTTGATTACTCTTTTAAAGTATGTAAAGTACAGAAGAAAAACTCTTCTTACAAAAAAAAAAATTGAAAAAGAAGAATAAAAACTTTTTCAATTCTAGTGTTTTTTTTTCGAAAAAAAAAACACTAGAATTGAAAAAGTTTTTGACGTGAAAAAGTTTTTATTCTTCTAACTCAAAAACTACCCAAGGGATAAAACCCTTAAAAAAAAAACATTTTTTAAAATCGGTCCACAATTGACGGAGAAAGCGGTGACCATAAATAAAATAAATAAAAACATACGTGAAGTCGAACATAGACGGTCCTCCTTTTTGGAAGGTACTGAAATGAGTAGGATGTAGGTACAGCTTTCTCTGGTACGTGGACTCTAATCGGTCAGTCAGTAAGTGAAAAAAAAACAAAAAACCCGACTGCAAAAACACATAACTGAAAAGAGAAAAACAAGCATTATAAATTAATCTATAGAATTTTGGTATCGCAGGCGGGGACAAACTCCACGGTGGACGCCATCATGCGCGTGCGAGCCCTCACGACGGGGGATGCTGTGGCCCGGGGTGGGGTCGTCTTGGCGGTGTCTCTAGACATCGCCAACGCCTTCAACACCCTACCCTGGAGTTGCATCAGGGAGGCACTCCGGTATCACCGGATGCCGACCTACCTCTGTCGGTTGGTCGAGGACTATTTGACGGACAGGGCCGTCATCTACCCCGGTCACCAGGGAGAATGGAACCGGCGAGAGATGTCGTGCGGTGTCCCACAGGGATCGGTCCTGGGGCCGCATCTGTGGGACATCGGATACGACTGGGTGCTGCGCGCCGACCTCCCTAGTGGTGTCAGCGTAGTGTGCTACGCTGACGACACGCTGGTCCTGGCGCAGGGGAGGTCGCACGAGGCGGCGGCCGAACTGGCGATACGCGGGGTTGCGACGATCGTCGACAGGATCCGGCAATTGGGACTCGAGGTGGCCCTGCACAAGTCCGAGGTCATGTGTTTTCATGGCCCTCGGAACGCGCCACCGTCGGGTTCCCAAATAACGGTAGGAGGGGCTCACATCGGCGTCGAGGTGACGATGAAGTACCTGGGACTCGTCCTCGACAGCCGGTGGAACTTCGTGGAGCATTTCCGACGTTTGGCTCCCAAACTGGAGCGGGCCGGGGCTGCCTTGAAGCGGCTTCTGCCCAATCTAGGGGGTCCAAACGCCTCCTGCCGGAGGCTCTACGCGGGGGTCGTGCGGTCCATGGCCCTTTACGGGGCACCGGTGTGGGCGCGAACCTTAAGGTTGCGGCCAGCCCGCCGGTTGCATGCAGCCCAAAGGGTCATGGCTATCCGGATGGTCCGGGGATACCGTACGGTCTCCGGCGAGGCGGCGAGCCTCCTTGCCGGAACGCCGCCATGGGATCTGGAGGCGAAGGTCCTCGCCCACATTTGGGAGTGGCGCGAGGAGATGAAGCGCCGGGGTGTAACTCCGCTACCGCGAGAAATCACGGTACAGCGGACAGAGCTCCGGCGGGATCTCATGGCGGCTTGGAGTGTGCGATTGTCGCAACCCAGATTTGGGCACGCCACAATTACGGCGATAAGTCCCCTCTTTGAGGAGTGGCTTGAGAGGCGCCACGGCGTCCTCACCTTCCGCCTGACGCAGGTCCTCACCGGACACGGTTGTTTCGGGAGGTACCTGTTTCGCATAAGGCGGGAGGAAACGCCCGGGTGTCACCATTGTGTGGATCGTCCGGAGGACACGGTGGAGCATACGGTGGAGGTTTGCCCGGCTTGGGTGGACCACCGCCGTGTCCTCGTGGAGGCGATCGGCGGCAGTGACCTCTCGCGTCCGGCCCTGGTCCAGGCCATGGTGCGGAGCGAGAGGGCATGGCAAGCCGTCACCTCCTTCTGCGAAGCAGTAATGCTCGCGAAGGAGGAGGCGGAGCGCGAGAGGGAGTGGCAGAGGCCGCGCCCTACCAGCCCTAGCCGCCGCCGCCGTAGGAGACTTCCCGGGCGTCGGGAATTGATAGCCGATTTCCGGCCACCGTAGGCGCGGGCCTGCGGACGGCGAGCAGAGGGCAGCTCGCCGTCCGATAAGGACCAGGCCCGGGTCGACGGCGCGTCGTGTTCCACGCGCGCCTCAAAGAGATGTCAGCAAAACTGACGGGGTCCGTTAGGGCCGATGCCTGCCGGGGTTGCGGGTAGTCCCAAGGGGAAACCGTGGCCCCTGGCATGGCAAGGGAAGGAACACGGGTGGGTTTTAGTCAGTAAAAGTCTGACACGCCCTTCCGCTCCGCCCAGAGCGGGAGAAGTCATTGGATGATTTCCCACCCAAAAAAAAAAAAAAAAAGGCGGGGACAAACTAATAACCGGATATATGGTGTAAGTTTTGTTTGACCCCGCCTGCGATACCAAAATTCTATAGATTAATTTATAATGCTTGTTTTTCTCTTTTCAGTTATGTGTTTTTGCAGTCGGGTTTTTTGTTTTTTGTATAATTTTCTTTATTTCAAGATTTTTAGTTTTATTAATATATCTAAATTTGGCATTGACTCGTTAATAGCTTTTATTTGATACCAATATTGTTATATTTTATTTAAAAAAAAACCTTCCCCTCCCTTTTTTTTGTATTTGCAGATGCAACATATAAATATTATATAGCCTATGACACTTCTACAGTTAAGACGAATCTAACGACACCTCATATGTTAAAATCCATCAAGCCGTTTAGGCTACAGAGCGTGCCAAAGAAATAGACATACATACATACATACATACATACATACATACATACATACATACATACATACTCTCGAAAAACATTACCCTCCTTCTGGGGCAGTCGGGTAAAAAACAGAGAAGGGAAATGTGTGAGCTGTGTATGTGTAGTGACAGAACCGCATTCTACTGCTTATATGGTGCACACGCATTCAGTAGTCAGCTACGTAACTCTTCTTGAGGGTCACGACATTGTGGGGGAGAGAAGCGGAATTTAACACGAAAACGCTTAACGCTTATCACTTGAGGAAATCTATGTTCATGCAAATGTAATTTCCAGCAAGTTAAATAATTAATTAGGAATCGTGCCTTTTTTCTAAAAACTCTTTGGTAGGCCATTTAAAGTATTCACGTCGATTTTTAAGGTTGTTTTGAATAAAAATAAATGACGGAAAAACTTCATGAATAGATATGATGATCTTAGTTCGGTTAAAGATTCTATAGAGCTGTGGTCACTCTTTCTTCTAAATGTGGAGACCTCCCCATTAAATACTCAGTGTGAAATTAATATCCGTAGATTCAGCAAAAAAAAAAGTATGAATATTTACTTCAAATCTACTACCACTTGGCTAGCTAGGTATGAAATAAATGTCTAACTATACAAATTAATACAAAAACAAAAGGACACTTAGTGTCAAAGTACTCGTCAGCATCACTGTCACCCGGAAACGTGCCCAGAAGACTGGTAGCATTGCCACGGTGAATGGCAATGCAAATTCTTTGGCAAAAGAACGAGGCATCCTTCTGGTCACGTGAAGTATCGACCAGTCGGCGAGAATTTCCGAATTTCCTTAAAAAAGAGACGCGCACTCGGTACCCATGACCGGAGCGTTCATTAGCATTCATTTCAAATATTTTCTCATCCAGCATTTAAGAAAAGAACGACTCCTCCAGTTTGAATACCGTGAAGATGTACGGCAGACAGTTAAAAGTAAAAACGCTCTTCGGGTCACAGCATGCCCTCTATCTAATCTCACTGCTTGTGATAATAAGGAATCCTATGTTTCTACGAGCTATTCGTTTTGAATGGACTCTCAGTGTACAAATATCCTGTGCACATAATGTACTGAGCATTACACCGCTTGATTTATGTACATAGTTATGTTAATGCATTACTTTAGTAAATTGCAAGCTATAACTTAGGGCCCTCACCCACGGCGACTTTTTGAAGCGATGCTGTCGCGCGTCTGCAGCGATACAGTCGCGAAGCTGTAATTATGTATGAAGAATCCTGCGGATTCCTGCGCGATAGTAGCGATGCAGAAGCGCGTTTACAAAACGCGCGACAGCATCGCTACAAAAAGTCGCCGTGGGCGAGGGCCCTTTCGTTCGTGCAATAATGAAACGAAGTGTATAGAGTGCCGCGAGTTTCTTGTGGCACTCTAGTGTCACTGCCTCGGCCCGGCTAGGGTGCCGTGAGCATTGCATTGTCACTGTCACTTGTTATTTAGGTTAGGTTAGGTTAGAACTGTGACCAAACAACGCACGAGCCGAGCGAGCGTAGCGAGCGGTGCCGCGGTGCGTATATGGAATCTATACCTTCACACAACGCTCTATAGTGTTGAGTTCAGGTATACAATAAAAATATATACGCCCGTGTTAGGGATTTGAAAATATACCCGCCCGCAACATTGTTCTGGGGTATACTTTCATGTAGGACACTCCATTTTGCTATACTGTAATGTATACCCGTTTCACAGTCTTTCCACTTTTAATTACGGTAACGAATACAGAGACAGACAAAAGGACGTTTAATTTTATATGTTAGGATTGAGATAAATTATACAAGAAGAGAAGAGGATAAAAAAAAATTTATTACGAAGAGAAATGTTCTTACTATAACAATACAATTTCAAAATAAGATTTTTTTAACAAACTCGTCGTATCGTTCTTGTTTTTCATTTTGATCAGCTTGCAGTCTAAATTGCATGGAGTACTTTTCCCCCGATTCAAAATCCAAATTCTCGATAAGTCCACTCAGTTATAAAAGATAAGATAAGATAAATGTTTAAAACACCCTCTAAACTGGCTTTATCTATCATTTTACACACTTTTAACACTAATAGGAACACAAACTATTAGTTATCACTTCGTACCCTACTTACCTATGCACTAATTCCTGTTTTTTTTATTAAGAACATTTGAAATCACATATTTAAACCGTACTGACTCGCACGGGGTGACACAATGTAATGTAAACAAGCAAAATGTTGCGTCAGTCGAAAAGGAAAGACTGAATGAAATAGTAACGTGACAAAAGAATACCGTCCGATTGCTTGGTTGCGGTATATTTTAAAATACCTACGCGCGAAATCCTAAATCCGAAAGTATACCCAATGGCAACTCGGCCAGTGACGTCACAAATGTTGAATTAATTCTTGATTTCTGAATTTGAAAATATACCCGACGCCAACACGGTCTCTGACGTCATGAGCGTTGGGTGAAGGTATAGATTCCATATACGCTGCCGCGGTAGCGGCCGGCGAAGTGCCAGGGTCCGTTTAGGCACAAGAGAATGTAATGTTTTGGGAATGTGGTGTTTTACAGCTATCTAACCTCGACAATCAAACAAAATACCAAGTGACGTGACTTAGTGACAGTGACAATGACAATCCAATGCTTGCGGCACTTAAGCCGGGCCGAGGCGGTGTTACTAGGGTGCCTGTAGTGGCACTTTATCCGATAGGGATAGAGTGCCAATGGTGGCACTCTATACACTGCCATAATGAAATACATTTTCTGTGGAACTTGCAGATTGATGATTAGAACTTAGTTTGCATTAGTTGTTAATGGGAAATATTCCTTACAACAACTATTTAATTCCTTGTCTTAGGTTAGAAAAATATTTATCCTAACTAATAACAGTTTTATCACCAGTGAGTCACTTTGCTGCTTGAATTTCGAATGTTAGTGTTGAGATAACCTATTCTTCTTCGGTTCTTCACAATCCTAAACCAAACTAATGTTATAAATACAAAAGACAGTGATTTTGCTTGTGTGTTACGCTTTCACTCTAAAACGGCTGAACGGATTTAGATGAAATTGGGCACACGGGTACACCATGACCTGGAATAGAATATAGATATTCCCTATATTCCCTCCAGATCGAGACATATGTGTGTGAAACCGCAACCCGCAGCTAATAATAATATTATAAATGCGAAAGTGAGTTTGTTTGTAAATCTTTCACGCTAAAACGGCTGAATGGGTTTGGATGGAATTTGGCACATGGGTAGACCTTTTATCCCGATAGTATATGTTTTTCCTTACGGGAAGGGTTTTTTTTTTGTGTGATTTCCAAATCATCAAATGACTTCTCCCACTCTGGGCGGAGCGGAAGGGCGTGTCAGACTCTTACTGACTAAAACCCACCCGCGTTCCTTCCCCTTGCCTAGACGGGGGCCACGGTTTCCCCTTAGGACTATCCGCAACCCTGGTGGTAGGCATCGGCCCTGGTAGGACTTACGCAACCTTACCTTATATCTAAGATACCAAAGAAATAAACAACCGCAATAAACTAACTTATCTTAACTGAAAATAGAAATCAATTCGCAGACCAGTTCAAGTTTTAGTTCATAAACTATTAATGTCTTAATGATACAAGTTCGGAACGTAAACAATTCCCTTATTACGTAAGAGATAGCGGTCAGATAGGCTATTACGTGTCCTTTACCGGTATAGTGGAACAGCTAAACTAGTCTCTAGAAGACTAGTTGCTAGTTCACTATAATAGGTAGTCTACGGTAACTAGATCTAGAGTGATAGGTGACGCCCATGTGTCCCCCATGTGGAAGTGTATAGAGATGTTTATTTGTGTTTTTTTTTTTGTGAACACTGTATAAGCTGATAGTGTTTTTCGTTCATAGGAATGAAATACGTTTACGTTTGTACTCCCCGTTAATTGTCCCTAAAGGTTCATTAGAAAGGCAGCGTCAGCCAGCATTTTTCTGGAATTAATGCTGAAATGAACCTTTTTGGCGCAGCCGTGAGGCACACACTATTGTTGTTAAAACATTAATATTAACATTAACCATTGACATATGCATGTAAAAATAAATTATAATAGATTATGTAAAACACAATAGACGATGTATATCTAGTAACTTAATCCGCTTAACCGTTCTTAAAGAGTTAGAGAACCCTGTAAGAAATCGACACGTGTTTCGCCTCTCAACGAGGCATCCTCAGGACGACGATTGACCTGTTGCGAACTCGGACACGAAGTGTTATCAACGCGAGCCGAACGCAAAGTGAGCTTCAACCGCCCGTCACCCCCACTTATATAGGATCGCTTATCGCTCATCGCTTATTAACAACTAAGGTCACTATTTGATGTTGTATGTACCTACTTCTGAAAAGCCTAAATAGTCTTAGGTACTAGAGAGACACACTATATTTAATTTAAACTTGTACTGCACCAACAACTAAACAACTTCTCCCATCAATAAAGTTTCTATTACTAATTTGAATGTAATGAAAGTTTCTTCCTCAGTATCATTCAATCTAGTTAACAACTTATTTACTTTAAGATTACATTCCCTTGCCTGTATCTAACTTACAGAAGATAAGTATTCGTTGTGTATTCCTCTAATTATCAGCTCCATATAAATCCGTGGCAGCTTTCCTATACAGGGTGCATAAGCCGTGTTTCCGCTAAACACATGATGTTATAAATACCATTACTTTCCTCCATTGGATCACTTTCATTCCTCACCTGGACTAGAGCAGTTGAAGAAAATGTTTCCACTGTTTTATGTAAGTTTGTTTTTGTTATCATATTTGCTTTTGGGTTTGAAGTTAAGCTTGGGGAAACTGCCCAAACGGGCAGACTAAAGGGTCTCATGGTCCCAAGCGCGACTTCCGCGTAGCGTGCGGTCCTGGGTTCGATTCCCGGGTCGGGCAAAGTGTTATTGTGTTTTATAGTAACAGCCTTCCATCATCATTGTTGATCGAAGGTAACAGCCCTGAGTTTTGAAGTTAGTGGTGTTATACCCCCGTGCCTTGGAAAGCACATTAAGCAGTTGATCCTGCGCCTGATCTCTCTCCGTTCGTATCGGATTTCCGTCCCATCGGACTATGAGAGTGAGGGAAGAGAGAGTGCACCTGTGTCTGCGAACACACTTGTGCACTGTAATATCTCCCGCGCCGAAGGCTGGTCTCCGCTGTGATTAGTCGCCATGGCTGAAACTCGGTCTGGATGACTCTAAAATGTGTATATTTGTGTGAATAAATAGAATAGCCTATCAATAAGTCTAAAAGCCACTGTGCTCAGATAAGATACGGACTTAGGGAGTTAGGCATTAGATAAGTTCAATAAACGGAACAGAATCTGTTTGAATACTTGACAGATAAGTCAACATTAGTAAAAATTATTCTGTAAACTATATTGATTTGATTATGGAGGCAGTCCAAAGATAAATACTCCTGAATTTCAAAAGTATCAAGTGCTAATCCTGTGCTTCTATACTCGTAGACTTGGTGAGCTAAGAAAAGCGCGCAACTTACCACTTTGAAGTTACCTTAATTTTAACAGTTGTACCAGTTAATTAAAAGCTATGATGACATCATCATCAGCCTATTAATGTTCCCACTGCTGGGACACAGGCCTCCACTCTGTGAGAGGGAGTGGGCCGTTATCCACCACGCGGGCCCAGTGCGGGTTGGTTGATGTCACATGTCTTCGAATTTTTTGGTTCTAAGACATGCCGGTTGTCTCACGATGTTTTCCTTCACCGTTTTGAGAGCAGTGGTGATGAAATTATTTACACAAAGTAAAGCGCCTGCTTGGGTTCGAACCCACTTACTTAAAAGCTATTAAGCTGGTACATTATATGAAGTATTACAACTAATACCGTCCATAATTATGTGATAATTAGTAATTAATGTACAACAATCTCTGCTTATCTGTCGGTGGATGTTAACAAGCGATGTTTATATTTACGCAGTACATTATACACTGGGTATAGGTACACACTGCTACATATCAAGCTATACATTTCTAGTATAAGCTGATCTTGGATTGTGTAGAATTTCCGTACAATGAGAGGTCTGTTTATACTGGAAATGTATAGCTTGATATGTAGCCGTGTGTACGATAAGCCATGGGAGCCGGCTGGTTATTGTTGCCGGAAGTTTGCTGATAACGAGAGCAAAGATAGTTATGTTGTGCAGTGACAAATCAGATGAGAGATGTATCCATTTACATCGTCCAAGCATACAAAATAACAAAATAAAAATAACGGGTCACTCTCCGGGAGTGCCGGCAGAAGTGAAAACTTGAACATTAACGTTGTGCATTTTTGAATATTTTGGAATGGTTAGGGAATAATTTGCACGCATTGCTTTATTTATCAGTATAAAAGTACTATAATTTATGTGGTTAAATACAATATTCATATTTAGTAGTAGTACAATTTATTTAAACACTTTTCATGAATTATGTTTTGACTGCTTTTTTTACCCATCAATATGGGTAAAATTCCTTACCTCGCAATGTTTGCGTAGCGTCAAAGACTATTTATTTTGATTTACTTTGTCGATTGCTAGGCAACGGATCTTACGGTCACATCCTGACGCGAGTTTAACATTTTTACCCATCCCAAAAAAAATGCACAACGCCGCTAAAGAAGTCTTCACTTAAAAAAAAAAAAAAATATTATACATTAACCAACAAGAGCACTTAAGAAACGTCAGAAGCTTGGTGCACGGTTCCAATTTGTCGTTTCCTATGGAAAAGAGCCGGCAAGAAACTCCACGGTTACTCTTTTAAAAATAATTGGCTTTTACAATATTTTCAAATAACAATGTTATTAGGGAGGACAGTGAAGGTCTTTCAATGAGTACCAGGTACTTAACAAAATAGAGGATGGTCAAAAAACTATGGCAACATGCACCTATGTATTCTCCGCAGTTTCGTAATTAGCCTTTTATGCGCCCGGTGCGAGCTGCTGTAATTGCGCCCTTGAAATATTTTCTTATCAAAATAAATCTGGTCTGGTCATTTTTGCGCCCCTCCAGGGTCTGCGCCCTGTGCCTGGGCACCGCTGGCACAGCCCTAGTTACGGCACTGATTCTCCGAAGAGTAAGCGGGTACAAACAAATATATTTTTTCTTTTGTTTTTGTTTTCGGGGTTCAATCCTTCAAATGGCGCCTGAGGATTTGGGGATAAGACCGGGGAGTCTGGGATTCCTAACTCACTAAAACCTCCCCGGTCGAACGGTGACCCTTCTAGGTTCAAATGGGGTCACCCATTTGAACCTGGAAGGGTCACCGTTACCTCTCAAAAGATCGATCCGAAACCAAGAACTATATGAGTACCTAGTACTCTAAGTCACTTAAAATCTTGCAATAATAGGCGAGACTATTGCCAGATTTCTGACTGCTATTGAGAATTTCCTAATGGAAGAATAGAGTAGGCATTGTTATTGTTGTAGTGATTCCAACAACAATTGGACAACCTAAGGATTGTACCCAAAGCGGAAGCAGTCAAGTTTTTACAAATAACCTGACGAATGGAAGCCTTCCTCTCAATAATATCTTCTCGTATACGGTCTTATGGTATATGTACGTCTTGTCGATCTACATCGCCACGTGCGTCACAGACCTGACATCACAAAATCCCGACGTCACACAAATCCTGCATCGCGCAATCGGGTTTACCGCGCACACTGCATAAATATAACTTTCCCGATATCAATCGTTGGGCAGTGGCCCGCCAAACACGACACCCGTCTAGTCGGAGGATCCTCCCTTTTCTATAAAGGATGAGTGAACTTTACACCCTGTTCTGCATTCAGTTTAACCACAATAGGTATGTGAAGAATAATATGGCTTTTCTTTCAAATAAATCTATTAGCATAGATAACGTCCTTGTGAAAAATGTAGGTCGGTGTGACGTTATGGGATTAAAGTTTATCTAAGTCTGGGGACGGCTCGAGATATAAAGAGTAACAGTTATCATTGACCTTTAATGATTATTTTCACAACATTATATATATTTGTGACCTGTTTTAATTGTTACTTTGTTGGAACTTCAGAGTGGTGTGTGTTCTGTACCGAAATGGTAAAAATGGAAACCTTATTTAATATTATAATCATTAGTACCTAGTTCTCAAAATAGACTAGAACTTAACACGTCTATTAAAGGGTTAATATCCTTTGACTGTTATAGGTAACTAATAGTTACAAAAAACTTAAGTCTTCAAGAATGGGAATTAAAAGACTATTGCGACAGACATTGTCCTGTCCAAATTTTAATCCAGAGAAAAAAGCTCTTCTAGTTTCCACGAGTTTTCCAATTTCCCGGGCAACTTTTAATTTTTTTTTCTATATAAACCATTGTACTCTCACGATTCCGATTCATGTTTATTTATATAATAAGTACATAGATTAAAAATATATTATATTTATTTATATACAAAGAGATTTTAAACATTCTGAAAGCTTTCCACAACACTTATTAGTTTATTATAATCCAATTTAATTAGGTTAACAAAACAAAAGAAGGTACGTAATTCGCTGGAAGAGATTTTATTTTGAGATTCGCGTATTAAGAGTGTAGAGGCTACGCAAACAGTTTTTAACTCGATCAGTTCTTTGTACATAAAATGTTATTAAAATTGAGAACATTTTGTTTTATGACGATAGCCTCATTAATCTTCTTTATCAATGTTGCACGTCGAAATGTTACGAGCCGGATCACATAAGATGAATATTTGTTGGCTCTACTATCTCACTACCTACTGCTTGACTACGGATGCAAAAACTTTTAACAAAAAAAAAACAACCGACTTCCAAAAAAAACACTACAAAGTGAAAAATAACTTTAATTTCGGAAGTCGGTGTCTTTGGTTTTGTATTTTCGTTTTTTTGCCACCGACTTCCGAAATTAAAGTTATTTTTCACTTTGTAGTGTTTTTTTTGGAAGTCGGTTGTTTTTTTTTTGTTAAAAGTTTTTATTTTTCACTTTTTAGTTTTGGTACCTACCTACCCCACACAAGTTCGAATAACACTACCAGCGACGCAATTAACAGTGACAGGAAGTTATCATCATATCGTCCTTAAAATAAATGAAGTCCAAACACAAGGTAGCTACTGTAAAACGTTGAGGAGTTCCCTTGACTGTCCTTTGTCTTCATCATCATCATTCATAATGACAGTCACAACCCATCTAGGTGTAAAGTTCTCATCAATATAAATTAATCAAGCCCAAACACCAGGTAATTGCTGTAAATCGTTGAGGAGTTCCCTCCACTGTCTTTCGGCTCCATCACCAGATCGACTCCAGACCTTCATTAAATAGTAGTGCTTTAAAATGCTTAATGAAAAAAATTAATTAACGCACTACGATTTTGGAAGGTTCCCCTCGATTTGGCTGGGATGCCATCAGCAGATCCTGGTTTCCTTATAATTTCTTTTGAGGAGTTCCCTCAAGTCGTCATGGATTTCATCATCAGAACTGAATTTTGATCAAAATAGGACCAATCTGGTAGTATACCTTTCCGATAAGAAAAGAATTTTCTAAATCGGTTCATAAATGACGCCACCCGTGAAATACTTATCATCGAGAAGTTCCGGTGGCCATCTGTGGACTTCTTCATCAGTTCCACTTCACCAAATGATACTTTCTGAATTTGCATTCAGAAAGTTAGCTTAACTGGTTGCTGAAAATAACGAAATCGCTATGTGTATGCCTATAATATTTGAGGAGTTCCTTCAATTTGTCATGGATTCCATCATCAGGACTAAATTTTGAAAAAAATGGGACCAATCGGGAAGTATATCCTTTCAAATAAAAAAAGAATTTTCCAAATCGGTTCATAAATGACGGAGTTCTGAGGTAACACACATTAAAAAAAATACAACCGAATTGACCTCCTCCTTTTGGGGAAGTCGGTTAAAAAAGGATTAATTTCACCTTAGCTAGAACTGTTTCTACAAATGGTTTTTCTTACACCTCCAATGTTCTTTTGAATACCGTTGTGGGTTCCAAAACAGTTGCATCATCTCCCTTACTGAACTTTATTGGTCTCGCCATTTTTTGGTAGTCGCTACGTAGGTTTATCTTGAGCTTCTTTGTAGCTTGAGGCTTTCACGAGTTTCCAGCGGTAGCCGGGATTGTCCATAAAAGAAATCTTCTGGAAAGTTTTATACGATAATGACGTTATATCTATTAACATAGGATATTCACACAGACATATCTAACAAGATACTCAGTCATAAATCTCGATTAATAAAAGACAGGTAATATGCGCTAATCTCCATTGAAACTGTTTTAAATCGAGCCTAATGAATGACTGGAGACCATTCTAGAATAATACTGGTCTATGTGCACCTAACATCTAATCATTATACCTACGTGCGTAATTCCAAATAAGTAGGTACATTTATCTAACTGATAAGATAACCATATCGATTTTCAATAACGATAAAAAGAGCGAATTTTTTGGCACAGGTAGGATTATTAAAACACGTTTATTAACTATTTGCAAACACCAAGCTTCTTCATTTTCAAAAATTGTTTTGACGCATTCTTTTTTCTACGGATATTTTTTTATTACTCACTAGCTTCTGTCTGCGACTTCGTCCGCGGGTCTAAAACCTTCCCCGAGATTTGGGCTATCCAATCCAAAAAGAATTTTTCAAAGCCAGCTGTAGTTCCGGAGATTACCTCCTACATACAAACTTACAAATAAACAATCAAACAAATTTTACCTTTTTATAATATTACTAGCTGAGCCCTGCCCACTTCGTAGGGTGGTAAACATAAATATAGCGTATGACACTCACAAATAACGTGGCTTTCTATTGGTAAAAGAATTTTCAAAATCGGTTCAGTAGATCCAGAGATTACCCCTTACAACCTCACAAACTTTACCTCTATAAAATATTATAGTATAGTATAGTATAGAAGTATATAGATTGTATAAATATTTCGAAGAATATCCCCTACACCGAGCTTCGAGCGTAGGTAACCCCCAACCCACGTAAAGACTACAAAATAAAACCAAATCCTAAAGTACTTTACTTTTTTTCAGATCCTGCTGTTTCTTAGCATGCACCACGCTCAAAGCGCTGACCAGGCAAAACGATCATTAAGTGGTGGCCATTCCATAGGTGGCATAGGCGGTGGTGCTGTCTTAAGTGGTGGTCATTCCATAGGTGGCATAAGTGGCGGCGGTGCTGTCATAAGTGGCTTAAGTGGTGGAATAGGAGGCATAGGAAGTGGTGTTGGAATAGGGGGTATTGGGGGTGGCTCTGGCATCGGTGGAGGTGGGTCCTTTCCGGTCCGCCACACGTACTCTGAGTACCAAAACCGAGTCGCCATTTCCGTCCCCCAACCTGTTCCCTACAGTGTACCCCGTCCGGTCCCCTACCCCGTCCATGTAGGGGTACCCGTCGACCAACCGCGCCCAGTTCCCGTCCCCGTACCCCAACCTGTTCCCCATGTTATATCTAGGCCTGTAGCTGTCCCTGTGGACCGCCCCTTTCCGTACCCGTATCCACAACCAGTGCCTGTTAGTGTGACGCAGGCAGTTGGGATCCCTGTGCCTCAGCCGTACGCTGTGGGGGTGCCTGCTCCAGTCCCTGTGTCAGTTCCCCAACCTGTAGCTGTGCCTGTGTCTGTGGGTGGGGACGGCGGTGGGCTAGGACTTGGAGGAATTGGAGGATTCGGAGGAATCGGAGGAATTGGAGGAATTAATAGCATTGGAATCGGCGGTATTGGGGGAATTGGTGGTATAAGCAGCAGCATCAGTGGTCTAGGTGGTATTGGCCATATTGGTGGTCATAGTTCAATAATTTCCTCACCAGTTATTGGTCACGGCTTAAGCGGCGGTGGTTCAATCGTGGCCTCCCATGGACATGGTTACGGTCATCACTAAGTACTGATTTTTTTAATTGGTTGAATTGTAATAAATCAATTAGACCGTACTATACATCAAAAAGTTGTAATTGTAATTTACCAAATATTGTATGTTAATAAGTTTTACCTAAGTGAGTTTAAGAATTTTGTCTTATTTTTGCCATGGTAGCAAATATCTACAATGTCATTGTTTTTTTAAATATTTAACCACGTTGACAAAAAAAAATGTATCCGTCTGGTAGACTATAAAAAAAATATTGAACACGTTTTTTTTCTTTTTTTACGTAATCAAAATACCAGTGCCTAATTTTTTTTAATTAAATAATTTGAACATACTGTATACATAACTTAAAAAAGGTTAAATAAATATTTATACATCAATATGCTATACACTTAGGTACTACGAGTATTTTCAAAATACTATTTAATGCTGTTTTAAATTGAATTATTATCAAATTATTATTAAACGGTTTTCACGTCGTTTACGCGACTCATCTAACCTAATAGACATTTCATGTGATGAATATTATTGTCAATTATTCATAACACATTTCAAAATTTTAATGCTGAATTCACAAATCAGAAATTCAATGTTCCACAATGACAAATCATTTTTATGATTAGCACATTACATCTGCAATTCTGCAAATTCACGTGCAAGGTGAAAACAGATGACCGGTCTGTAATGGGATTGTGAATAGACAAAAAATGGGATTCCGCTAATCTTACTGATATTCATTCAGTAGGTATTCAGCCGTAGCTGGGTAAGACTGGGAGCCGACACCAACACAGTCTGGAAAGGGCCTATCAGATAATGATTGTACAAAAAGCTGCGGTATCCGACATCCCACATAGATTTAATACATCAATGACGGCGACCCATTTTGCTGAATGGACGAACTAAAGTCCGACGGATCTACTAACCTATTGTGGCTATAAGGAGTAGGTAGTACCGGATTTTCTTTAAAGAGAATATACATAGGTACGTTAAAATGTGGCATGACGTCACTCCTTGGTAGATTTTATACTGACTTGTGACGTAGCGAGCCCCCACTCCCCAACTTTAATGCGTTTTATTAAACCATTTTTTATTAATATGATATAGGAAAAAGTACGTGTGTCATTTATATAATATATATTTTTTATTATCTGACTGACAGGCTAAATCGTTTTTTTCCCCAGTCCACAACCCTATTGTATCTGTATATGTCATTGTTTTAATGGTTTTTTTTTGTACTGTCATAGTTCAATACCCAGCTATAATAGTACAGCAGCTTCTCCAATTTACAGTACCGTGTTAATTAAATATCCTCCGTTATGTTATATCAGTAACAGACATTGTTGAATATTTGTCTATTTATTAAGTCGTTTAAGTGGATCGCTCAATAATATATCATCTATCCTATGTTGGCTATTGTACTCAATATTGTACTATAAGAAATTTACCACCTATGTAGTACTAAGCGAGGTCTGTGTATTAATGTGTACTATATATATAATAATATGTATGTTTGCCTATTTACTGTATATATAGGTATTACTGTTTTATATTGACCGATGTACATACTCATATAATGTAAATAATAAAAGCTTGAATTTATTGTTCTTGTTAATATAGTTTTTTTTATGATGGATAAAAGAATATTTCATCACAGTTCTAGTTTTATTTATATCCTTAAAGGTGAATATTATTATTGTGATCTTATTTTCTAAATGTTAGCCTTCGAATTATTTATGTAACCTTGTAATAAATATCGCAGTGAAAGCACGTCATAATGCATTTTGTTTCATATAATCAGACTCTTACTAATTGCATAACTCGCTGTGTAGAATTAATGCTGAATCGCAACATTATATTGAACCAGTAAACTATTTGTATCTAACTGTAGACGTAGCATATTTTGTTGTCAAGTCTAACTAAAATAAATTTTGATATCTTAGTAATTCACACAAGTATTTTTATTAAAAAAGACTTCTACTCCTTTAATTTTTAAAGTGTATATGCTCTATATTTCATAGTGTGTGTGCTCCATATTCAACAAAGTTTTTTTTTTCACAGCTCCTTTCTATGTCTATTCCTTATCTAGTTGTCTATGATTTGTTTTTTATTCATCGTCCTTTTAATAAACACAAAATACCTGAAACAAAACAAAGAATAAACCCATATATCTTGAAAATCCATTCACTTAATTAGCTATTGTTTTTGTCACAGCACTGTTTTTTTCACTATTTCATTAACAAATTACTTTTTGCAATGCATTTATATTGTTTTTCATCCACATTACGTTGTATACAGGGATAAATAAAGGGATTATCTATAATTATCGTTAGTACCGTTTCTAATAACGATATTCTACTGATAAACCGGCTGTTATCGCGCACTGATAGCACAATATCAGTCTATGCTATTTAGGCGGACGGATTGGACTTCTCTTGTGATAAAAATAATTATTTAAAATATTTAAATACTTTTAAACTGGTGTAGGAAGTGATAAGTGTTTGTGTTATTGTGTCTGTGATAAAAAAAATGAGAATGTATGCCAGTAAGTTTTGTTTTTATTCACTTGTGTTTTGTTGTGTTGTGTTTTTTGGCAAAAGTCTTTGACTAAGTTGGAGACATAGCCTTTGAAAACTTGACAATTATCATGAGTTTTACAACAACAAAAAAAGGAATAAAATGAAGTTCAGTTGTTAAGTCTGTTTACAAATGCCAGCAAACTATCGAAGCTAACCTTCCATCAAGGCTAATGCACTGTTTTCAACATAGTTGTACCATAACAATTCAAGGATTCCATGCAATGAAAACCATTTGAATTCCAATGCATTAAATGAACCTAGACATTTATAAAGCCAGAAAGTACCTACAACAGATAAGAATATAGTGTCGCTAAAAATAAATGAAATGGCCATTGATATCTACACTAATATATTTATATAATAATAAAGACAACAGGTTTTTATTTTTGTTTGTAATGAATAAACTCAAAGACTTCTGGACCGATTTTGAAAATTCTTTCACTAGTACAATGCTATATTATCGCCAAGTAACATAGGCTATAAATTATTAAGATATTACGCGCGCGAAGCCGCTGGCAGAAGCTATTACTTGGATAAACAAGTAAAATTATCATTGGGTATTTGTTAGCGCCTAGAGGAACAACAATTTTAATTCTTGCTTCAGTAACTTACTGCTTGAATTAGTTAAGACACGACCATCACCAGAAAACTAAGTTTCCAAGACTAAATAATGAAAAGTAACTCTCAGTTCTTACCTGTTCCTGCAGCATCATCATCATCATTCCCTCTCGTGCCCTTATCCCAATTTATTTGGGGTCGGTGCAGCATGTCCTCTTCTTCCATACTTTCTATCAGTCGTCATCTCAGAGATCAGCCTATTTCTAGCCTTATCATCTTTCACACAGTCCATCCATGGTTTCTTTGGTCTTCCCCTTCTCTTATAGTGGAAGCGTGCTGGGCCCATAACCTGTTAGTGGGGCTACTCAGGTCCCAGTAGCGTGCAGAGTGCAAGTACTAATTTGAAATGCAGGAGATGATGAAAACTGGTTTTTAGATAAAAGTAAAAGCTAAGTTAAAGCTTATTTTCTGTTTTATTCTCTTTGATAACATTCAAGGTAATCTAGACGACAAATGACAGAACATGAGAAAAGGAAACTCAGATGAAAAAAAAAAGATCGATATCAAAATCATTTTATTCTATCAGCATCACATTCATACACATTACCTGTTCCTCTAGTAAATATATTTCAGATGGAAAATATATACACACGTACATAAATATTGATTGTCCTATCTTTTATTAGATAAAGATACATAAGTAATATCTAACCATGATATTATTATAGATTTTCTGATACCATATGACCTCGTCGAATATAATTATTGTTCCCACCACGTTCCCACGCAATTTTTTCCAGTACCGAAGAACCGTTGACAGATGACACACATGCACAAACACCAAAAGCAAAATTGGGTAACTGTAGATTATCTTCGCTAAAACATATGCCGTCTTCATTTAAAAAAACTCGAACATTAATTAACGTTGTAGGGTGGTGTATATTTACTATTATAATAATAACCATGTTTGAGAGTGGTGTTTGTGCGTGGAGCTCGTGGCTGAGTCATAACAGCCGCACAGGTTGCTCTATCAGGTTAAGCTACGCTTGTCGGGATTGGTCCGTGGAAAGGTGAACATCTTAACATACCGAGACTCCTCTGTGCTTCGGAAAGCACGTTAAGCACTTGGTCCCGGCTGTCATTCGTGGATCTTTGACAATCATTATGGGTGTTAGAAGTGCGAAAGTCGGACAATCAGTCTTACCAAGGGGTATCGTATTATCCAGCAACTGTGCTGTGGAGGTCAGATAGCCGGTTGCTCCATGTAAGACACTGGTATTCAGCTGCATCCGGTTAGACTGGAAGCCGACAACAACATAGTTGGGAAAATGCTAGGCAGCTTGACTATGTTTGAGAGTCAACCTTTCTGTCTTCTTTTGTTTTTCGATGGATAATAAAATCATGCTATATGGGGGAGACCTTTGCCCAGCAGTGGGATAGTATAGTCTAACAAAAAAAAAGAGTTGTTAAACAAAACAGTGGTGTAATAGCTTCTAATACATTTGGAGAGAATTGCTATATTCAACGTCGTTTGATCTCTCTTCCTCTCTTTTTCCCAGACTACGAAGCAAAAAGGAGGGTTATGATTTTAACCGGTACGTATGTATGTATGTTCGTCCATCTGTTCCCTCATAACTTCTAAACTCCTTCTATCATGATTTGACAAATGAGGTATCGTTGGAAGCGTCTTGATCGTCCGCTGGCTTAAAAATTTAAATGAAAAATTCGAAGTCACACGTAATCTTTTCGATTTATTCCCTAACAACGTGTGACTCCAGATTTTTTATTTGTCTGTCTGTGATGTCTTGTTTTACACCTTTTTAGTTGACGTTTTTTTTTGTAGTTGGTTTTTAGTTTTTGCCTATGTTACGGTGTAGGTAGTATACTAAGATTGTTTATGCATGAGCCATTTCAAATTCTTGTAGCTTCAGCACCCTCGAATACCTTATAAGCTAGTGCAAGTGCAAATAAGAGACCTTGATAATGATAAATATTCCTTTCAGCTCTTTCAATGTTAACTCCTTGGTTTTCCAAAATACCTGGCATTGTCATAATGCAGATATCCCTAGGAATTTACATCGAAAACATGTTATTCAGAGATAACAATTTGATATTGTTGCATGGATACATGATTTTCCGAAAATTCATCAAATCTATATCGGCTGATAGTGTTGAAACCGCCATCATGTTTCGATATGGCAGGCAGATAGCTGCGTAGTTTCCTACAATTAATGCAAAAATGATATTAAGAAAAAAGCGTCCCATTCAAAGATCACTCTATCTTTGGATTTCAATGTGAAAGGATGGATTACAGGGATAATCCTAACTTCATTTAAACTAAGTTGGCGAGACCAGAGGAATTTTGTAATTTTAGATTTAATTGAAAGAAAGATAATTATTTGCTTTGTTTGTTTATTTATGCTTTTTTGAAGGGCTTATGGCTAAGTAATAACAGCACGGGTCGATCGTTCAGGTAAAGCTACATTTGTCGCGGTTGTTCCGTGGATGGGTGACCATCTTTACATACCAAGACCCCTCCGTGCCTCAGACCACGTTAGAAACCACGTTGCCAGAAACCAGGTTACGGCTTAACGTGGTTTTCGAGGCACGGAGGGGACTTAGGCCCGGCTGTCACTCGTGGATCTTTGACAGTCGTTACGAGTCAGAACTGTCAGAAGCCCGAAAGTCTGACAAACAGTCCTACCAAGGGGTATCGTTTTACCCAGTTACTGGGTTGTGGAGGTCAGATAGGCAGTCGCTCCATGTAAAATACTGGTATTCAGCTGCATCCGGTTAGACTGGAAGCCGACCCAAACATAGTTTGGAAAAGGTTAGGCAGATGATGAATGCTTTATTTGTAAACATACGTAGGTAGATTTCCCCTAGAACTTGAATGGCAAAGCGTACACTCAACCGGACATCAGTGCTAACACTTGCATTACAAAAATCGCTCTTACTGTTACAAAATTACGGTATTGTCAATGTCAAATTTCTACCACTGAAATTCTGGTAGTTGTACAAAGATTAACATCGTCCTAAAAACTGCAGAACAGCACTTTATTCTTCTTCTTTGCGTCACTCTTGACAAAGCGGTCTTGGTCACGCTGGATAGTGTTCAATCGCAGTTGTAGTCATTGCCCGCCTCACGATCTCTCTCCTTCTGGTTATGTTAGATAACACAGCACAGCTTAGTATAGGTATATTTTCTTAGTTCCCAAATGCATCAATAAGGTGGTGGTGCTCTCTAACGACCCAGATTTTTCTTTACCTCTTTCGGGAGAGGATAAATGAAGTAGGTGTGTATCGTTGAGAAGAAATATTTTTTTTATTCAGAATTAAAATGATACGTACACAAATAACAACATAAGCTTAAGTAACTAATACACTATTAATATTTTCGAGCCGTTTGGGGTTGTAACCCGGGGGTCGTGAGGTTCGAATGCTCATGGTCTCTATCGGTCACGTACAGACGTAAATACACGTTTTAACATTCAAGCCCCGCGGTTTGACACTGACGCGCCCCATTACCTACCTATAATTTTTTGTCAATTTTACTTCTAATCGACAATAATATACCTCAGGCCATAGAGAGAAACAACCCACAGATCAAACGGGATATCCGTATAGCCCCACCGTGTCCAAAGGGCTACGCCGTGACGCGCGTATCCCAATGGATACGGTCGAGCTTGAAGGGGGTGTTAGTTTGCTATCCAAATGGATATAATATAGTCAGGTTTTACCGGTTAAGGAAATCTCAAAACGGCAGGTTGACACTTCCCGTGACCCTAAGGCCGGCTTTTACCTTGGTCAGCAGTGATAGCCTATTGGCGTGACCGTCGGACTGCCAAGACATAGGTCTCGATTTCCAACCCAAGGCACGCACCTCTGACTTTTCGGATTCATGTGCGTATTGTATAATTATCACTTGCTTCAAAAACGGTGAAGGAAAACAGCGTGAGGAAACCGGCATGCCTGAGAGATATTTCTCGACGGTATGTAAAGTCAAGTCAGAGGCCCATGGGCGGCTTTAAAATTCTGACACCAGGTTAGTCACTAACCACACGAAAAGAAGAAGTAGACCTTGGCCAGAGGCTAAGCATTGCCATACAACGTGGCAATGCCGCCAGTCTCTTGGGTACTTTACCAGTCGACAGCGATGCGGATGATTTTGTCGACACCATGTTTTAGTTGGTAATTGTATCGCTTAGAAAACATATTTTTGAAGTGAAACTTCTTTAGCGGCGTTGTGCACTTTTATTGGGATGGGTAAAAAAAATTAAACTCGCGTCAGGCGTCAGCGTCAGGCGTTAGGACACGTGACGTGATCGAAAATTCGTAAGACGGAGTGTGGAATTTGTTGTCAGCGCACTCTGTTTTATTTTTTTGGAATTGTTTTAATGGAGCTACAGCTTTCGTTCTTGTACTGACAGCAAGCCACATAAATTCCTGACATTTTCGTTAGATGGCGTTACTTAGTTTTCACTTCTATCGGCAGTAACCAATGACTGCCGCGCATATTTTATTAATTACCTACCTATCTATCTATCTATCGAGTAAACTAAATAGCATACTTGGTTTTCTTTCTTTATTTTTATGGATAATTCCTAACAAAGGTTTTATATTTTTCCAGAGATCCCGTTAATCTTGGATAACATCCCAAGGCAGAAGAGTTTTGGCTGCCTCTCACTCCGATTCGGTTGTTTATTCTCTGGTTTACTTATAATAGTAAGTATCATGAAACTAATACTACGAAAGAAATGGCGTAAAAGCTAGAATGTAATAGATTTGAAGATTCGCATGTTTGCAGAGACCGTGCTCAAAATCTATCTCTGTGTTTCTCCAAATACTGTTTTGGTTTTTGGTATTTGTAAGCTAATAAAATGATTATTATGATTTTTTTTAACTTCCACAAGAAACCCTTAATTTTCACTGTAGAATGAAAAGCTATGGGCTTAAATTAATTTTACGCTTCGCCTGCATTTATTGTATCCCTTTTGGTACCATTAATACTATTGTACCAAATCTTGGTAACTCACCAAGTACCTAATTCTATTCCATTTCTCAACTTCTTTTAAAGTTCTTAACATGTAGTGCTCATTTTAAAATTTCAGTTATACACAGTCCTAGCCCTCGCACAATGCCTGGCGACCCTGGACAAACAGATCCCTGGTCCTGTGGACACGGACCACTGGGGGAACGTTTTCGTGTCCTGCTTCGAGGTGGCTGTCATCATCTGCCACTGTATCACTCTGATTCTTACTACTATCATGCTGGTTGGGGTGTTGAGGGTACGTATGTTTTTTATTAAAATAGATTATTTTAACAGGGTTATTTTAAATTGGCTAGCTAAACTCCATAGACGGGATGAGTATCCATACCTATCTGAACACGATAAAATAAAAAATAAAACGATTTATGCTCGTTTTCACCTTCACTAAGTGACATTTAAATGAATCCCTAAATAAAAGTGCACTGTTGGATTTTCAACGCTAGGCTCAGCACTGAGAGTTGAAAATCTAACAGTGCACTTTTATTTAGGGATTCATTTAAGTGTCACTTAGTTGTCGGTGAAAACGGGCATTAATGTTTTTTTTTGATGCAATCGACTGTTGTTAGTGTTGTTAATTGAAGATGAGTTGAGAAAAGCTATTTTCTTATGTTTTATCGTGTTTAGATAACGATGCGTATCATTTCTGTGAAAAAAACAAAAAATAAAAATAAAAAAAAAAACAAAAAAACTGTTAATATTTATTGAAGACTGTTATTTCAAGTGACTACAATAACTGCGGTCGATGACCGGTTTTTACAAAAGACGGATTACAAAATAATTATCTACGAAAACTAGTTAAAGAAGAAAATAATGATAAAGTTGAACATAGGTACATTAATAAAAGAGGAAACCATTGTAAAAAAAAAAAATGGTTTTACCGTAGGTGTACCTTAGGTTAAACAAGTGTCATCTTTATAAACCTTTTTTACGATTTGTGTACCTTTATTTAACTACCTAAGCCTTTGGAGTATAGATATTAATTTATTCTACTTATACCTACTTCCAGGAAAGGGCGTACCTGATGAAACCGTGGATAATCTGGACATCTTGCATAGTGCTGGGCAATTTGCTGCTGATCGTCTTCTGCACCGTACTCATGATGGTGTTCAGTCGCTTGAGCTTTGAACCCTCATTGATGTTGTATTATATGCTAGCTTTTATTGCATTAAGTGAGTATTAATCTATGCTTTAAACGTATTTGAAATATGTCACATTGTAGCTTTCATAAAAGTTACTGATAATTAATTCAAAGTCATTTATTAAAACTAGGCTGAGAATCAGCAATTTTTGAACATCAAAAATTACATAACACAGTCCACCAAAACGCCCGCTCTTTGCCATCTAGTGCTTTAGCTGGGAAGAAGAAGTAGCACAACAAATTCCCCAGCAGCACAGCTGTCTGTTCAGTTAGAAGAAATAGATACAAAAAAAGTATGTAAGTGACTCAGAGTTTTGGTCTCTGTCTGACATCATAAAATTCTCTCAGATAGTAGACCTTTAACTTATATAGCATACCGCTTAAAGAGGTATTTAAGAGTTACTGAACAATTTTATTCAACAATCTACATACATCACATACATAATCAGCCTATTAATGTTCCCACTGCTGGGATACAGGCCTCCTCTCTGTGAGAGGGGGTGGGCCGTAATCTACCACGCGGGCCCAGTGCGGGTTGGTACATGTCACATGTCTTCGAATTGTTTGGTTCTAAGACATGCCGGTTTCCTCACGATGTTTTCCTTCACCGTTTTGAGAGCAGTGGTGATGAAATTATTTACACAAAGTAAAATCTACATATTATTATGCCTAATATTCAAATTGAACTGTGGTTTGAAAGCCTAGAATTAGTAAGTACTTTATAGTTCGACAAAATTTTACTTACTCTGAAAGTACAGTAGGCCTAGGTAATGTTAAACGCCAGATAAAGAACAACTCTTTATATTTTGATGCCTAAAATTGATTTTGATGTTTCCCACAGTTTTCCGGATCTACATGCTGACTCTGGTGTCGAGTCACTATCTAGAGCTCCTAGAAGAGAGAGTGGAACGCCTGCGCACACTGCTAAGCACCGACACGTGGCACAATACCGCGTAGCATTGCTTTCATTAATTTTAAGGCGCTTCGATGCTGAGTTTATGATGAACGTCGAGTAGAAATGACGGGACCACCGGGAACGAGAGATAAAAATAGAAAAAAACTTAGAGCAATGACTTGTTCCTATATTAAGTTTAGAAAAAATGGCGCTATTCTATTCGTAATTAGGTAGTAACTGGCTGACCAAATCCACCACGAATCACCACGAATCAAATCACTGGCTGAAATTAGTACATTTTGAATTGAAATTGTGATGACTTTAGTATGTAATACAGTTTTAAATTAGTAATGGGTATCGATGCAGAAACGTTATATTAAAAAAAAAAATGTGTTCAACAACCGCTCGTAGTAATGTTACTTGAAGTAAGAGTTAGAAAAACTGTTTTTTTTTTGTTTTATCGTGTTAAGTTATCGAAACCCATCACCACTGTATGCGAAACACACACAAAAAAACTTATATCTCGTGTGACTACACTACCTGCGGTTGATGACCCCAAAAAAAATAATCAAATTATTTTTATTTTATCATGTTTTGATATCAATCCCATCACGTCTGCGTAGTTTCGCTAGCTAATTTAATTTGACCCTGTATATTTGCAATTAATTAGGTAGTTGTATTTCTTGTAAATAAATCATTATATTTGTAGGATACCTTTGTGTTATTGTCATTCAGCTATCCTGTTTTCATTGTCACTTTGTAAATATTTTTCAACATCATACAACTATTAGTATTAATTTTTTATGAATAAAAACATTTAATAATTTTTATTATTCATTTTATTTGGCATAACATTTCTTAGAATCTTAATTAAATAAAAAATCTACATTAAACTTAATATTTACAATTCCTTTTAAATGTAACGTGGTTTTCAAAATAATTTTACTTGAAATTGTTTACATAAGTACATACATTCATAGAAAAAAAAATCTTTTCATTCAAATATCGAGGAAAATGGATAATAGTGAAATAATCAAGAATCAAGGTTTTTGTATAGGATTCTGGGTCATGAACAAAAATCACTCAACTGTGACCTTTTCATAAAATATTATTAAAGGCAGGTATTATTAACGCATTCAATAGGTGAATAGAACAAAAAGCATCTAAACTTTATTTACTAACAATGTGTTATGGTATTTTTTAAACAAAATCATAAAATAACAATAATTAAGAATATATTGATGATGAGGTAACTACCACTGAAAATTAATAAGGTCTTACTCTAAAATAAATTTGATTTATTTATATCAAAATCAAATGTAATCTAAATATACAATTTATATTTATTTTATGAACCAGTATTTATGAAATACAACATGTAAAAAACCCTGTCTGAACAAAAACGTAAATTTGAGGAAAATCGAAAAAAAAAACATTTTTTTTTCAATGGGGAATTTTACTGGTTTGTTTACATGGGACGAGAGTGTTCGTCGTTTAACGGGTGTATACAAGTCATAACTTATTACCACTATTGAAAATTTGCTATTTTTTAATGAATTGAGGTATTTTTTAATGAATTTGGGTAAAGGTACTAAAATGTGATTTTAAATAGCAATAACTTTTTTATTTTCAATAATAACTACATTTTTATTACTTTTACGTAATTTTATTGCAGTACCTATGAGCTTCGGATCGGACAGGGTTTTTTTTACATATTGTATACAAGATATTCGCGGAAACAAAATGTTTAAGAAAATATAATTATATAAATAATCTAGCGCTTGATTAGGTACTTTAATCTAATACTTATTTATTTTATTTAGTATCACTTTGTAATTTCAGTTTCGTTTTGATTTCAGTTCTAACTTCACGAAAAGAACAATATGGTTTTAAAAAGTATTTAGTAAAAGTAGTAGGTAAAGTAAAGTAGTAGTAAGTAAACTTAGTAAAAGTTACTTAGTAATTTCATGAAAATCAAAATTATTGTCTGTATCGTTAATATTATATACTATCTTCAAGAAAATCTTCTTAGAAAATCGCTTTTCATGTCTGTCTGTCTGACACCGTTGTTCTTATAAACTACGCATCAGATTTTGATGCGTTTTCAGCATCATTCAGAGAATTTATTCCGAAAAGTTTATGTATGGTGACTGGTAATAAGTGACCGATACTTAAACACGCGACTTTACTCATCATTATGAACAACTTTTACTATGGGACCAACCGAAAATCGCGAAAAAAAAATCTGCTGTTCCATAAATGTTGACGAGTTTTACGAACATAAATGCAGGGAGCAGCTGATAATTATTTCGCGATTTCAGTCTTGGTCCCATAGTAAAAGTTGTTCATAATGATGAGTAAAGTGCCTATCGGCCACTAATTACCAGTCACCCTATATACCTACCTAATACATTAATAATTATGAAATTAACAAATATTTGAAATCTCGGTGTTTTGTAAATTTTACAAGAAAGCAATTACAAAGTAGAAATGATAAAGTTCTTGTAACGGAAGAAAAGTAGACCCTGAATTTCGTATTTTGATTAACTACAGACGCCATTTTAATTGGTCGAGCCGCACAAATGTTGCCTGATTCAAAAATATCACTCTTATTTACACACCTTTAAACAAAACTTATAGTGCCTTCATGAACGCTCCTAATTTTGCCCTTACTTGTAAATTAACTAATCATGAAATCTTATCAATACTATTTTATACGGTGCCCGTTTCTCTTGAATACTTTACTGAACCATCTCGCTCCATCTTCACTATTGAACTCCAGATGAGGATCACCAGGTACATTTGAAGCACTGGAATTAAAACAAATAAATGTTAATTTGACCAGTTGGTAGTAATTTTTCGTTTTCCCTTCATATATCGTCAACCCACTGAATGGCTTGAACTTTCACCTTTTACCATTTTAGTGTTGGTTTGACTATCTTTGGCATCGTAGCTCCCAAACGGATAGTTCGATTTCTATTCTGCTTTTCAGTTTTAACTTCAATTACTAACAAAATCATTAGTATGCTTTCAACGAAAATACATTGATATCAACAGAAGTACAGGCGAGGCGCCGCGGCACGTAATTTGGCAAAGTTTTGGCGTATTGGTAGTAAGTTTCCGCATGTAGGTACACTTAGTGCAACAAAAAATTTACACTTATATTGCATGTCATTCATCATCATCATCAGCCTATTAATATTCCCACTGCTGGGACACAGGCCTCCTCTCTGTGAGAGGGCACTCCCTCTCACAGAGAGGAGGCCTGTGTCCCAGCAGGTGGATTACAGCCCACTGGCCGTAATCCACCTGCTGGGACACAGGCCGCCACCACGCGGGCCCAGTGCGGGTTGGTAGATGTCACATGTCTTCGAATGTTTGGTTCTTAGACCTGCCGGTTTCCTCACGATGTTTTCCTTCACCGTTTTGAGAGCAGTGGTGATGAAATTATTTACACAAAGTAAAGCGCCTGCTTGGGTTCGAACCCACGACCCACAACTCGTAAGTCGGGGCCGTTACCACTGGGCCACCACTGCTCTCAATGCATGTCATTATTCTTTGGTTATTGCCATAATTTATCTGGCTCGCGTCATGTTCCGCTACTCGAAATTTGAGTAGGGGAACTTGAGTAGCGGAACATACTGCGATTTCGCTGCTATAGTTTTAAGGCGGAGGTGTGCTATCAGCGCCATTCTTGCTGAGTTACGTGGGGGCGCGTATACAGCATCATCACCCTCTCTTTAAAATTTATAAAGTTTTCATCATTATCATCATCAACAGCCCGCCATGACCCACTGCTGGGCAAAGGCCTCTCTTTTCTTGTGCCAAGTCCCACGCTTCTGTGCCAGCCTCATCCAAGTTCTATCCGCGATGGGTATTTATAGTAATTAGCTGGAAAATATTCACAAGAACACTTACTGAGTTGGAACAGCACCAGGAACAGCTCGCTGGCAGTCTCCTTGGTGAGGAACGCGAGGCTGTACACGAAGCCGAACACCGAGTACACGATCTCGAAGTACAGGTACCCCTTCATTAGCAGCACGTGTTTCTGGAATATTGAAAATTGGATGGGTTAGTGTCAAAATAAGGAGATGTCGAAAAGTACCAGTGCCCGTGACTTCAGCGATGATTTCGTTATTTGAAAGTAGGTAATGACCTAGGCCCTAGATCATAAACTCCCTAGATTGGTAAAATGACCACACTGGGGTTTTACTAGGTTTCATGTAACATGAAGCATTCTATTCACAAGTCTCAACACACTAACATACTTAGAATTTTTTTATATTTTTTTTGTGTAAAAAAAATCACACTGCTGTAGTTGTAAGGAATTAATAAAAGCTATTTTTTTATTTACTAGTCTTAAGAGCTAGATGATCGTTTCAAGTGGTATAAGTGTCGTCTATTTATAAGTTTATAATTGCCGAGTGATTGCTATAACTCAAGTGTTTTTGTGATGCCTGACTAGTTCGGTTGGTAACCGTATCATCATTATAATGACTCTAGGCTCCATTTCAGCCTTAAAAACTACCCAAGTTGAACCATAAACACGAATCTTATTCACAAACATTATAAACATCAAAATGTCAACTCACCCTATGCAACGCCACAATGAATATGACAGTCATGATGACCTCAACCAGCAAGGCGATGACATCGGTGATCAGCCTCGCGAACTCCGAAGCCAAAGCGGCCTGGTCCGTTTCTGACGAGTTCCGGATGTAGGATATGTAGAGTGACAGAAAACATGTCACTATAACTGTTAGCATCTGAAAGTGAGAAGGCATAATGGATAAATTTGTGGTATTACAATCGAACAGGTTATTTGGTATACGGGCAGCAAACTTCCAGCTTATTTTAAACAATGTTGAGAGCGTGCTGAGTGGTTAGCTCTTTATCATTACCCTCTTAAGAATGCCATAAGCTTTAAAAGTACTACTTTAAACGCACACAATAAAATGACAATTGGCAGTTCAATTAAATGGTGCGACGACTAATTTTTATAAGTCAGCTTGTTCGACTTTATATACATGAGGCTGAGAACAATAGTAGTGTAATTTGAGAAGTCTGTCGACGGATGTGGATTAATATTGTCTGATTAATTGACTGATGGATTAATTAAAACGTGGCTCCACGATCAAAGTTCGGAACTCTGCTTATAAAGCCAAAAATGGATTTAATTAACACCATAACAAAGTACACATTTCTCTAACTTTGCAAAGGGTTTTTATAGGATAAATCTGTATTTTTTTTTATTATTTTACAGGATTAACATCATATTGTCCTTCTCTCTGCTCATAGCAACAAATTGCAACTACAAATCCGTCTGTCAGGTTGCAAAGATTATGTTACGTTTAGGGCGGAAATTATCTCGAATTATTCCCACGGGAGCGTACTAGGGGGATAAAAAGTTCTTAATTCAGGTCATGGTCTACCCGCGTGCCAAATTTCATCCAAATCCGTTCAGCCGTTAAGGCGTGTATATGTAACAGATAGACGGACGGCGTTACTTTCGATTTTGTATTATTAGTATGGATTTTTGTCGGTATCATTCAGCCCATTCTTTAAAAAAAAATCAAACAACAAAGGTATTATCGTCGTCCGGCAGTGTCACAATTTGTCGCCATAGGATGTACATTTCCTTAGACAAGTTTCATTCAATACTGTTCAATAGTTTTAAAGTAAGTAATTGCAATATATAATTATGTATTTACCAAGTTTATATACGCGAAGGCTATGAGGCCCTTCCGTAGTGGGAAGCAGAAACAACATCTTGTTAGCAGGGGGATCTCCACAGCATCCTTTATCTTGTTTCTGGAAAATAATAAAAAACATTGATGTTAAAACATGATCATTATTAGCAACATCAAAACAAATTTTTCTTTTTCTCCCACGGGGTAAAGATATTGAAGAAGCTGGATGGTACGCTCGATCAGCTAACCCTGGGAAAGACATCATTAGAAACCTGACTGGTGTTCTGTTAACCACGACATGAGCCTTGTCAGAAGTCTTGTCAACACGAGAACATAAAACGAACAGCAATGCTGCTGAAGGGAGAAAATAATACAGTGGCAGAAATTCCGTGGATAAAAAATTTTACAACAAAGAGAAGCTTTCTATGTACTGGACTGGCCGATATGGTACAAAGGTTGGTCGCGTAGGAGGTCTGATAACTACTATCAGTCCCTTATCGCCGGACGTCCATGTTAGTCAGACTCTATTGATATAGTAAGGGCCTTTTGTTTGTATATATTTGTTTTAGATAAAACGTTTACTGGAATGCTTCCTAAAAGCTGTCTGTTTCAGAAAGTATTGTACTTTGAGGATAATAAAATTGTACTAAGAGAGATTGTTCTTTCGGTCAACTTATTGGAATATCACAAAAGTGTTGCACAAGTTTGTAATTATCTTGAAAATTTATAGCACTTTGCCAGCGACTTCTTCCACCCGTGCATTATATCCCATGGGAATTTTAAAATTCCGCCCTTATTTCCTGGCTTTTCAGCTTTCCAGGTCGGCGTTCCAGGAACAAGGATTTGGGCTGGGCGTTAATGAGTCAGTCAATGAGTGAATGACCTTTCTTTTTAAATGTATAAATATTGGCTAATTTCATACTGTTCTGAAATTTTCCTCAGTTCCCTACTTTCAAAATGCTCACTGAATGCCTTAATCGTAGAATGACAACATTGCACTAATTAAATATAGATAATTTAGGGATCATACAGGGTCAAATTTAATTAGCGAAACGCCGTCAATTTAGCGGTTATATATATCTAAACACAATAAAACAAAAGATTTGATGTTTTTTTCTGAGTTTACTGACCTCTGCTAGTGTAGTTACTTGAAGCAGCTGAGAAAAAAAATCGATACCCATCACGTCTGCGGAGTTTCGCTAGCTATTTTAATTTGACCCAGTATACACACATCACAGAGTTCATACTTACAGTAATTGATAGACGCTGAAATAAAGAGGTTAAACCAGATATTTACAAAATAGCATTGTTAGTTTACCATCAGCCGGTTGTGTGATTTGGTGACGATCATTGTTTTTGAATTTATAAATTCGCATATTATACTATACGGTCGATAAAGCAAGGCCCGCATAATGTGAGGGTCAATCATACACGTTTTCCTCAAAGAACTCTGCCACCTACTTTAACCCTGATTTCTGAGCTAGATTTATAAACTTGTTTGACATTATTCGGAACGATATAACCGTTTTCCTAAGATGATGGTGTTACTAGAGTTCATTGGCCTTATTGTTCAAGTTCAAGTCTATTACGTAAATTACTGGCAACACCGGGACAAGACAATAGGTCACAAGGTTTTTTATTTCATAGGCAATCAATACGGAGTGGCACCAGTGACGCTTCAGCGGTGGCGATGCCCTCTGTGGCAAACAAGCAGACGGTCTTCCCGAGGATAGAGTACCTAACCTCGGGAAGACCGTCTGACCTTCTTGACTACTTAGTCTTAGGAGCTTGCGGGCGGCGAAATTGAGGCTGTGTCGTTGCCCGAACAGTCTGGTCCAAAGAGGTGGCACGCAGTGTTCCATGCGAGCCTTTATGGGAGGACGTGCGGCCGTGGGATCGGCCGCACAGGGTGATGGGGCCCGCTAGGCATGGCGGGCTGATACCAGTCGGGTGTGCGGCGAATGTACAAATATCTCCAGGGCCCTTGACTCATGGTAGTAGTAGGAACAGTGGGGTTTAGTCAATAGGTGTCCGACATAACGCTCCGTTGTCCAAGACGGAGGGTATCCGTGAGGAATCCCCGCGGAAAAACAAAAAAAAAAAAAACCGACGAACTGAGAACCTCCTCCTTTTTTTGAAGTCGGTTAAAAAGGTAAGTGGTTATCGTCACCTATATAGACAATTCAACAACACTAACGGAGGCATCGCAAGCAGTTTAAAAATGTCTCCTGGTGTCTATAGTACAACGGTTTCTTCAAACCTGAACACAGCAAACACAGCTTAGCGGCACAAATATGCCACATACTAATTACTAACTGAAAGCGACTGTCGCGCGTGTACGCGATCCCTGCGTTCTTTTATATTAATATGACATAGTCGTGCGATCAATCAAGCTGCGTACCAGTTGATATTGACTGTTAGAAAGAAGGAAAGAAAGAAAATACGTTTATTTGCGATAAACATGAGGCAAACAAATAACACGAAACAGAAAAATAACAAGTTGGGGGAAAATATGCGTCACTTCCACGCAAACCGGCCATAGCTCAGCATAATGCTGTGAACCTATGCGAGACAGAGCCCCAGCGCTAATTTTCAGCGACAGCCGGCATCGACGTTATGACGTCCATCGGTGCAGCATACCATGAGATATAAAAATAAAATAAATGTTTACAAAATATACGTTTATTAAACTAGGTGTATTCGTGCGATAGTCGCGTTTGGTTAGGACGCAGGGATAGCCTTTGACGCAATTCTAGATAATTCTGTTTCACATGAATCACATGTCATACAATTTTGAACTCGTATTATTGTGTCATTTAAATAGTAGGCAGTAAGGCGACTACTGATACCGAAGCGGGTGTAGCATGCACCTAATGGCACTTAGTCGTCGTCTCATATTCCGGACAATTAGCTGACAATACTAGATAATGATCGCAGGTAACTGCCGGCTGTTATTTCACATAGGGACTGCTCTACTGGGAGCGAAGCTATACGGTTGCTTCATTGCTCCAAAGATATTAAATATTCATAGTCAAAAGAATTCAACATTTTGAAACCACCAACGTAGCATTCATCATAATCAGACTATAACGCTCCCACTGCTGGGACACAGGCCTCCACTCTGTGAGAGAGAGTGGGCCGTAATCCACCACGCGGGCCCAGTGCGGGTTGGTAGATGTCACATGTCTTCGAATTTTTGGTTCTAAAACATGCCGGTTCCATCACGATGTTTTCTTTCACGTAGCAGCTAACTGTTGTTAATCATAAAACGGTATTCACATTGATGGATATCAGCCTGCTGTGCGAGTATTCTTCAAAAAAACTGTCACCTCAAAGGAACCTAGCTTTATGTCCCTCGTAGCTTCGCTAACACTGGAATAGTGAAGCAGGTGACAGTCACTACGTAATCGCAGTGACAACACGTAAGTCGTAAAACAATTTGTATTCAGTCATTATTCAAAGAGGCCGGCGAGTATTCAGTAGATAAAGCACTGACTAAACACAGAATTTTAGCGAAAGGTTCAATTGTTCAAGTATTCCATAACCTGTAGGAAATTTGAACAATGGAACCATAAGCACATTGGCATTTACGCTTTTGAAATAAGTTACATCTTAAGATACGTATAATATAAAAAAGTACATAACGGTTGGAATTTTCAAGAATTACAACAACATCAGTTAATTAGACAGCTAACAAAGAAGGGGAAAATGAAAGAGATGAAGTATCCACATTGACGACGATAAAACCTAAGTTATCCTGGGAGATAACTAAGGTTCTATGAAATCCCAGTACAACATCCCGTTTTACTACGGTAGGTACAAACTATTTTCGTTTAACACACGAACGTATGAAGTAGGTATGCTGACGAGATAGAAAGACATAAGAGACGAGATTCTATGGGATGAATTTATGCCACTTTTAAATAAGAAAATAATATACTACTGCGGTTGAATGACCTTCAAGATTTGTCACTCGAAAACTGCATTCGAGAGAAACCCGAAGATATATTTGATTCTGTGCCAAGTATTTTTATTGTATTACAAAACGTTACAAGCACCATTCAGTGCGGTAGGAATACAGAACATAAGAGTCTTAAATAAAATATTGCAGATCACAGAATATTGATTATACCCAGATATCGACCATGATCTGCCTGAAACTAAACCACAAAACAAAGAATACAATGATCTTAATATTCACAATAGCGCAAACTGCAATAAAAACTGTCTAAATCAGATGGATTCATTACCATTGTCCTTTACTGAACTCGTTGCGAACATTATCTGCTGATCAAAAATAGATAAACATCAAATGAATTTATTCATCCGGTATATAATAAAGCAATTGTGGAGTTGTGCGAATAAATTTTGTCTAACAGTGGATTGGATAACCAAATCAAAAATCTCACAAAAAGAGAAATAGTATCATACGAAATAGTGCATATCGAAGAAAGTACACAAGATAAGATGTGTTTGACTGCAATCTAGTAAAACCTAGGTACATATAATATGTGTGACTTCATAATCAAACACAGTAGGTATCATGATTAGATTAAATCGTTATCACTGATATCATCAGCCAAGAGACAAAGACTACCCCAAGGATCTACACAGCTTCTTCTTCTTTTCGTGTTATTGGTGACTAACCTGGTGTCAGAGTTTTAAAGCTGCCTATAGCCTCTGTGGTTTCACATGCCGTCGAGAAATGACTTTCAGGAATGCCGGTTGCCTCGCGATGTTTTCCTTCACCGTTTTTGAAGCAAGTGATAATTAGACAATACGACACATGAATCCGAAAAGTCAGAGGTGCGTGCCTTGGGTTTGAACTGAAAACCTATGACTTGACAGTCTGACGGTGACACTACTAGGTTATCACTGCTCTCCACCAGGCTATCTCTGCTCTCCAATAGGCTATCACTGCTCTCCACTATGCTATCCACACAGCGAAAGCGCATAGGAGACCCGACTCAAAACCACACTATCAAATCTGCTGATGTTCAATGCTTTCATCATTTCCGAATTTCGAATCACAAACACATGAGTTCTACATACGGCTACACATCAAGCTATGCATTTCCAGTATAAGCTGACCTCGCATTTTATGGAAATCCTATACAATGCGAGATCAGCTTATACTAGAAATGTATAGCTTGATATGTAGCCGTGTGTACCACAACATTACAACATAATTTTTCTCGACGGAGGTTATCCCACCATCCTCATTAGATGACGCTTATGTAATGACTACGTCACATTTCACGGTACCTGGTTACGTTCTTTGTGCCCCGTAAACTATTACTATTAACGTCTCTATTTTGAACGTTATAATGGATATTATTAAAGGAAATGCGGCCGGTTTAGCGAATAATTTTAGTAATTATTTTCGTACTGGCTTTTGCAAGTGACTTTTACGGGTGATTGATAATAATGGTCTAATTTCCGGAGTATAAATGTTCTAGCTTTCCCAAAACGCAAATTACAAGGTAAATTTTTTGAATCACCGGTCAGGGTTTACTTTCAAAATGATTTTTTTGGGAGGAAAATTCTTTTCGCTGACGTCTGAGTAAGATGAAAACAATATTAAAGGCAGGTATTCCTATAGATTTTTACCGAAACAAGTTATGTTATGACTTATAATATACTAACCATATTTTCCTGATCTTTTGAATCCTTAGGAAAACAAGATAATTTAACAACAACAATAACATGACGAAGTAACACGTGAGATTGAATAAAAGCATATAATTTTTTAATGTCGATCCCAAATTATAGTTTTTTACTGTCTCATCTTTAGTGCTCATAACCGTGACGAAGCGATGTGTGTATATTTGTGTACATATAACTCCAGAAACGTGACCGGCCGAGAACTGAATGATGACCGCTCATTAATGAGCGAAGGCCGGGCGATTAGCTGTAATTCAACCGACGATAATTTCCGACAGTTTGCGATCTCGGAACGGAGGCTTTGTTATCAAATTGTCATATTTACATAGAATACAGGATGCAGGTGGATACATTGAAGTCTACCGTCATTGTCTAGGAAAATGCGGAGTCGAACGACTATGATACACGAAAACATGCCATACCTACTAACGTTGGTAGATAATATCAATTGGGTGACGGGTGGTGGGTAGATAATAATGATAATATAGAAGAAAAGAAAAAAAAAATATTTGGGACACGCACAGGAGATACAAATATTAATAAAAACTACAAAGGAGCATATAAAACTAACAAAAACTTTCGAATAAATGAAAACACACAAAATAATAACGACCTGTGAGAGGTCAAAAAGGCTTCTACCTCAGCATATCCTGCAATATTTAAAATAAATACTGCAGCGCTGGTATTCTGATAAGGCCCGTTGTGACACCTACGGACACGTAAATCTCACTAGGCCCTAGTGTAAAATTATGAGTAAAGCTGGTTTAACATATCGTTGAAAAAAAAACATAAAAGATGTCATGGAATGCTAATAAATTGTGACAAACTAGGTATATACAATTTAAGGAAAGAAAAAAATTATTACTGATAGGTTTTTGGACTCATTCCTTTAAAGTGTATTTTGAGGTTGGTTAGTGGTAGCTAAATGATGAATAATTTGTTTATGTATTCAGGTTTAGAGATATCGAAGGTGGTTGACTAAACTGTATTTGACGATGCAAAGCCATTGTGAAGGTTCATATTTATGTTCAAGATGAGTCAACCGTGTACGTTGTCCTCAACACATTCATTTAATTTTTATTCATTTTTGTTTCCACGGTCATTCTGTTAACGCACTTTTTCATTTACGATTTGCGCAACTATAATGATGATGAGGTTCGCTCGCCATGGTTTACGTATTTTACAAAAGAATTCAATTCCCACAATTAAATGTTACAACGTGCGATGACAGACAGTTTACACGCTATGGTTCCCAACGGAATGAATATTAAGCATATGTTTCACACCCTTATAATTCCATACTCATACTAGGATTTCCTGACAACTTGACAACAACGGGATTATAATGCATGCAAATAAAATGCACACAGAAATTATAATTAATTTTAAAACTAAAACAAAACAAGAAAGGTACTCTAGAAACATGAGGGACGGAGTACACTAGAGATTCAAACCCAGCAAACAGAATCAGCTAATGATGATTTAAAAATCAAAAAAGGGTTTTACTCTATCAGTAGATATTGTAGGTAGTAAAATCAATAAAGGTGATAAAGAAGAGGAGCCAGACGATCTAGTAGCAATATTTAACGGTAATCCAACGATCCGACATTAAAATATTCACGGCGTTTATCGTCGGCTTTCTACTGACCCTTATTTCACTTCGTCCATTAAGTAGGCCACTGTCTACCATTGTTGGAATCAGAGAAAATAGTCTTCGATCAAATTCGTTTGTATGCAAAGTGCAGGTCATGGATTCGCCAATGGATTGAGACGTTTGAATATAATTATGTCATTGACTTTTTTGCAAAGGCTGTATGTTTTAGACTTGTTCAGCAAAGTGTTAAGTTTTAGATACCTAAAACTTATGATTGATAGTATTGCATTTATGTAGTCAGTGCAGGTTTCCACTATTCTATGTTTTGCATACTGCTTGAGTTCAGTAGCTACAGTAATTAATTAACTATCTATCTATCTGTATCAGCTTTTTATCAATTTTGACGCTGCTACTTTTGAAATTATCATTGAAGATAAAGTTCAAGTAACTGATCAATTCTTCGATTTCCCAGGCAAACCATGTAAGGACAGGTGCCAATATCATGTATAATTAGATTTAGACACACGTTCGTGCATGCAAATTGTTTAGATTTCACATTCAAACAGATATGTAAATACTTGTTTAGCGTATGTGAATCAAACAGCTTTAGTCGTATTGTTAGCAAGTTCGTGGTGAAAACATTTGACAAGATGGCATGGATCTGAAAGTCAATGATTCAAGGGAAAGTCGTCTTGAATTTGATCCTATTGTCAATTACACGACCACGTCTCACTAGTCACTAGCCTTTTTCATGGTATAGTAACTTTTGTGTCTCGTATGTGTGATGTCTGTCTTTCTGCTGCTATTCCATAGAGTCTATGGAATGTCTATGGCATAGACAAAAGACCAAAGCTGAAATATTGCTAAGTGACCACCCAAATCCATTGCTGACATTTGCCTCAGACTATTATTTTCAAAATCTGCCTCGAAGAACAAGCTATAAATTATTATTTTAATTAAGACAGTGAAGGTAATAGGTTAACTTGTTTTTAACGTCTTCGATTTCTATAAAAAACCTCAGACGACTGATGGATCAAACGCGGAAAGGTCTGAGACGTTTTAATACAAATTAAATTGCAAACTTTGTTCTAAGACGACCTTGAAATTAAATTCATTTACAAACAAAAACAACCGTTATTTCTATTCTAACTAACAAATAATATAGCCCAGTTATACCTGACCGTCTTTTTTAAAACGGCTTCCCGTGTCATTGTCCTCATTGAATATTTTGATACCTACTAAAGGTATAACAACAACTTTTTAAAACAACTTTATGCATCATGTTTTATGCAAATAAATAAATATTTTCTATTACAATTTCTAAATCTATTCCTATGTCAACAAAGATTAAAGTTTACGTCCCTAATGAATATTTAGAGGTGGTGTCAGAATTCTGCTGATAAATAGCTGCAATACAATATACACAGTATCCCTCTGGCGCGCATTATAATTAGAATAATAGGTACTACATTAAAACATTTGGAACACATTGTGCTCGCAGATCGAGATTCCAAGTATTTTTAATCTAGTAGCCAGAAAACAGTCAATTGTTTTCCAAATGGTGTCTTATTTTAATGTCATTTATTTGTCTAGTTCTATTATAAATTTTAAACGAGTCTACGTCACATGTTATCCTAACTAAATAATCATTATAATCCTAACTAATATTGTGTAAGGGAGTTTGTTTGTTTGTTATATTTTCACACTAAAATGGCTGAACGGATTTGGATGAAATTTGGCACATGGGTAGACTACTTAGGATACTTTTTATTCCCGTTTAAGTTTCTGTGGGATAATTTCCAATCTCCAAGCTAGTAACCTATAATGTCAAAAGATTACATCAAGTCGCAATGTTGATTAAAAAATGATCTCATCTAAGCTCAGCTAAACGGTTTCTTGCCCCCAATCAAAGTTTTTGATTCTAATAGGTTTTTTACAAGAGATTTAAAAGGTCAATCAAGAACGGTTCTAAATTGTTGGTTAGGTCATTAACAAAGAAAATGACAGCCCAGAGATATACTGATGACTAGTTGTGACGTCTAATAAATAAGTTATGCGTGCTATGGTGGGGGCTGCGCAGTAGAGGGAGTGCAGAGCGTTGTACCGTGCTCGGCAGTCTACTCTGAGCATCCATTGCGATAGCACGTCTAGCGCAGTGATATTGCTAACAGTGTTTTATTGTACCTACATACCTCACCTAAACCAAGGCACCACAAGTGGCGACGAGGATATAAGGTATGTCGTGCATAAGACTTAAAATATAAAAACAACCTAATGGTTGCGAGATATAGTGGCAAATTAACGAATGAGGTTTTTAAAAAAAGTTAAGAAGTGGTTCTCCTAATAATTTGTGGTGAAATATATAGTATTTATTTTTGTAAATTAGAAACTTCGAGACGTAGCGATGGTGCTATTTTCATTTAAATCGACAAATGTCATATGAACCATCTATTGTTCATTGAAAAAGAATTATACGATCGAAACGACAGCAAAATTACGATCGCGAAAATCGTTGAATGCTTACACTTTCATGCAAACGGCTTTTATATCATTCAATCGATCGAAATATCATTTGACGGGTTAATAATTGAATTCAATCCAAGGTCGAAAAGAAATGAGTGTATTTAATTTCCATCTACCGAAAAGCGGGTACAAAAAAAAAAACAAATAATAATAATGACCTCATTTGTTAATAGGTGCCAATAAGGGCTATCGTACTAACCTCCTAATCAACTGAAATAAACTCCAAAAACTAAACAAAATACAAAATACTATTGCAACTACTTATTTTACTTAGTTTAATAAAATCGTTTTCAAATTTAAAACACTAATTAAAATAAATTAAAGTGAAGCAACATGTATAAAAATTTCTTCACGTTGACTAGAACCTGTTTTAGCTCTGATTCAAAAACTTTACATGTGTGTGACTCACGTACTTACTGATAGATACTTACGGCTAAAAAAGTGTTCGTACTTGAATAATATATAATCAGTAAATTAGAGTAATATTTAAGTGATTAAGGAGTGTTCTAATAGCGAATGTGAGTAGGTATACAAACCAATTCTGGTTCATTGGTACAAAACGAACATGAACCATTAATACGGTATGCATAAAATAAACTAACCTTACTCACCAGTGGAACCAACTGGTGAGCACAAAAACGATAGACCCAACTAAAAACTATGCCATTCAATATCTGGCTAACAAAATTGTCTAAAATTAGGCAAGGATCGCGGAAATGGCGAATATGATAGATTACATGTGTAATCGGTATCAATTACGTTACGAAAAGTAATTTGAGAGGTAAACAGTTTACCTCTCAAATTACTTTTCGTAACGTAATTGATACCGAAAAATAACTGAATTCCTACCACTTTAACTTATTGGTACCAACCATTCATTGAACAGTTACTGTTCAATGAATGGTTGGTACCAATAAGTTAAAGTGGTAGGAATTCAGTTATTTCTGAAAGGTACCAGATAAATGGAAAAACATGTAAGTAGATAATATACATGTAAGTAAACGAATTAATTCATGCAAATGCACAAATGACTAAATAAAGAAAAAAAAAAGAAAGCACTCGGGCTAAGTAAACTTATAATTTATGTATTGAATTATTGGATACTAATTATAACCAGATGTATGAACGTAAACGAGGCAAAAGGAGTATACAGTATGTTAACTAACAGAGGGCGTTCCCGTTAACCCGCAATAGTATAGCGTCCATACATGATAGAAAAAATATTAAAATTGAAAAAAAAAAATGTTTTTTTATTTTTTTTAAATAAAATTTTCTATTTTTTTTTTTTAATTGATGCTTAATTGTAACACTATGTACACGGGCACTTGTCTTTCAACGTGGAAAGACAAGTGCGACAAGTGCGCGTGTACAGAGTGTTCTTTTTACGTATGAAATTAATATTTTGTGTGAATATTTTATGACAAAAAAATAAAAAAAAGTATTTTTTTTTCGATTTTAATATTTTTTCTAGCATGTATGGACGCTATACTATTGCGGGTTAACGGGAACGCCCTCTGTTAGTTAACATACTGTATAAGGATCGTAGCAAGTGGCGTTCTTTAGTTTCTGCCTACCCCCATGGGAAGAAGGCTTGAGTTTATGTATGTAATTATAACACTCATTCCCTTTAAAAAAAAAATAGACCTTACTGAATATTCTTTAATGAAACATAATAAAAAAAGACACCTAAATAAATGGAATACATTTTAGAAATGGAACAGGAAAGGACGTGTTTTGCCAATAAATAAAACAAATGCCTACTAAAAATAGTTTATTTATTTGAAGACAGTAAGCACATTTATGAGATTGACACTCAACGCTTACAGTCTGAAATTCAGGTATTAGAAGAGTCAATACATTCACTTTATACTAAGACGTATGTGAGGTCTGGAAAACAAATTCAAGACATGTGCAACTCTAACTGTAGACAAAGGAGACCCGTTGACTCTCAGCAGCTCTCGATGTTCTTTGCGAAGGAAATCCAATCTTGCCACTCTTCGAACTGAGGTAACGGAAGACCCGTCCCAGTCAAGAAATTCTCGGGTCTGCATCCCCAATCAAGATATACCAGACATTGAACAAGGTTCTTTTGCAAGTACTTAAAAAATAAACTAGTTCTCTTCCTTGTAGTGATAAAGGTTGTTACTGCTCCATTGTTTCCTGATAGTTTGGAAAAGGGTTAGAAAATACTTAGCAACAAACTGAGTCATTCTGCTCAAAACTATTGTATGCCTCAGACTTTCTAAAAACAGATAATTTCATAAATAACTAGGAATGAATATGATCCTAATGACATTATTACTGTAAAAAATAGGCATGACTGAACAACAACAGTGTGTGCCACAGGGTTGCAGCTGTGCCAAGAAGGCCCATCACACGCATAGGACATTGGTCACATATAATTGATAGTGTCACCGAACTATTGAAGTTAAATTGTAAGAAAATAATGTTGTGTGCTGGTTCACTAAGTCTATACCATTATAAAATCGTAATATACCCAAAAAGGCGTAAAGACATAATTGAACTATCCGTTGAACTTGAACTGTCCTGTGTTGAACTAGATAAGCATGTCATAGTTTTTGAGTCGATAATGGACAAAACAAAACTGGAAAACTTGCAACTGGTAATAAATCAGTAAAATTTGATTGCGTCGTTGAATGGTCGCAAGCGCTAATGCTAAACATGAAGTCCCGGGTCGAGCAAAGTGTCATTGGGTTTTCCATCTTAAATTTCAGTGGCATCCCGTAGTTTGGATTTGTGGTCGATTGATGGCTCTCCCACCATCACATTGGACCTAAACATAACACAACATAATTGGCTAAATGTGGGTGTACATTGGGTACACCTTAGCCTGACCCTTTGGGGAAACCAGATGTGATGTTATGTCATGTTACAACATACGAAAAAATACATTGTGCAGATACAAACCAGACCACATAATTGTTAATTTTGCACTTTAATTTGTAAGTTAACTGATCTTACAATAAACGATGTTAATATTTTGTAGAATTATTAACAAACTGAGTTAATATTTTAAATTAAGAATTCAGTGAGTTCAATAATTCTGTTTAGAAGAAAGCTAAAACTATCAGGTCTTAGTTTTATTTAGTGTTTGGGCAAATAAAGAACTAAAGAAAAGTAGACTCAAAGAACTCAAAGGACTCAAGACTCAGAGGTCTCATAATAATAATTTAAAAAATGGTACGTAAATCAATATTTTTTGATAAATAAATGATTACGTCGTCCTAAGTTTTTGATAGAATAATAGATAAAAATATTATAATATTAGAAACTAGCATAATAATTAAGAAAATATTTGTTATAAAATTGATTATTTCTAATAAACTATCAAACTTTTGATTGGAAGGAAATTAATTATTGATATAATATATTTAGCATATTTGTGCTAAATATATTATATCAATAATTAATTTCCTCATCAATAAATAGTAATGAAAAGAAATAAAACAACATCTACAAAATGACAATATCAAGCTGCTGCTTGAAAACCAAAATGATGTTTTCTTAAAAATGCTTGCTTGTATGACGAATTAAGCAAATAAAAATAAATAATGTAAAATACTGGAAGCCGCCCCGAACATGTTGGGAAAAGGCTAGGTAGATTGAATAGTAAAAGAGCTTCAAAATATTCATTATCTTATAAAATTCTGATATAAATTCCTAAAATGATTGGAATACCTTGAGTTATTTGAGAATTTGTATTTTCTGTAATAGTGTGATGAACTCATAACTCAAAAACTCAAACTCAACAATCATGTAACAGATACTCCTGAACTTATTCAAATAATTGTATTTAATAAGGGAAATTGAAAAGGATTAAATGGAATAATACTAGTTACAGGTCAAATGTACTGAAACTTTTAATAAGTGGGTATGAGCTACTTACTCTAAAACTTTTGGTACAGTAGTAGTACTAGTAAGACAGATAAAGCTTTATATAAGGTTATATCAGCAGACAATGTCGCAGCCAATAGTCTATAATTGTGACATTACCGCTATAATTAGCCCAAAAATTTAATAAATGTATAGATCAAGGAGTCTTCCCGAATTTAATTAATTAAATCCGGGAAGACTCGATTAAGTATGATAGTACCACTGAATATGGTAATACTACTGGTATGGTAATACCACTACCAGAATTAAGTATGGTAATACCACTTTTCAAATCCTGGGATACAAAAGACACCTATATTATAGACCCATATCCGTGTTGCCGGTTTTCGGCAAGCTGTTTCAAATGATAGTGCTAAATGAAAAACTTAATCATGTAACACGAATAAAATTATTCGCGATCAACAGTATGGTTTCACCAAAGGACGTTTTATGATAGACGTCGGTGTAACCCTATTTAATTAAACGCATTTTAACGCGTTGGAAGAGGCCCAAAATGGCATAGATCTGCGACCTGTCTAAGGTTTTTGATTGCGAAAATCACGATACATTTACCTGAAACTTGAGCACACGGACTAGACAATTTAATGCTCAGCTTAGTAAAATCATATTTGAATGAAAAATTATGTAAAAAAAAAATATGACAAAAAGAAACAAATTGTAATTAAAATAAAAAATATGATGTGGAAGTACAGGGCAGATATCACGTAGAAACATTATTCATTTTATGAAAGTAGAATGTAAATCAATCGGGAACTGTGATTCCCAGTAATGAATTTGATTCACATACTAACTGTTTACAGAAATGTTGACAATAGATTAGATCATAAAGAATGAACGTAACAGATTTCTATATGTGAGAAATTAACTTGATGATTAGTAAATGTGTTAATATTGTCAGCCATTGATTCTAAAAGCAAATAATTGTATTATTGTTTATTTTATATTTTGTAAAGAAGAGATGTGACGTCTAATAAATAAGTTATGCGTGCTATGGTGGGGCTGCGCAGTAGAGGGAGTGCAGAGCGTTGTACCGTGCTCGGCAGTCTACTCTGAGCATCCATTGCGATAGCACGTCTAGCGCAGTGATATTGCTAACAGTGTTTTATTGTACCTACATACCTCACCTAAACCAAGACACCACACTAGTGATGACACTCAAAACCGAGCATTGCGGTATGAAGACAAACCAAATTCTATTTCTTTTCTTTTGTTATTTTTTGTGATTTGTCTCTTGCTTACCTTAATATACAATTATTGGAACGAAGCTCCCTTTTCCCAAGCGCGCGTTGCGAAAGGGGGCTAGACGGAAAAAAATAAGACCAAAAGTTGTAACGACCCTTTTTGTTTTATAATTCAGAGACATCTAGTATAGAAAGATTTTTAGCCTTGTTAAAAGTTATACTAGATGGCTCTGTATTAATATATAATATGCAGCTAAAAGAACTTCGTTACCACCGGGTGCCCCACGACACCTCCCGACTTTTTTTATTGAGCGTTGTGCTCCTGGAAATGTGTACAACTTATTTATTTTTAAATAATAATTTTCTAGTACGAGTACCGTCTAGTTTGTAGATTCCGACAGAAAATGGTTATTTTTCGGTAGAAAACGAAAACAAAATTTGGCTTGATTTATTTATTTAGCCAAAAAGAGAAAACGAATAAGTATTCGTTTTTGTAAGTTGTTTGAAAAAAGAAATAAATCAATCATGGTCAATCTTTTAATCATTAAATTAAACCAATCACAGGAATAATATCTTTAAAATTTTCTTTATTAACAAACAAGTTTTTGCCCGCGGTTTCGCCCTCGTGGTTGTCGGGAAATATCCCTCGAAAATGTACTACCGCGAAACATCGACGAAATCTGTAGGCCCCTTAACACAACCTCATATTTAATTATTAAGGTCTAATCTTGAAAAAAGATGCTGGTTTCCGCAACCATCAAGGTTGATGGACAGACGAGATGTAAATGTAAAACCAGAAATTTTACCCAACTGACCAGTTTTAAAACAATGCATCCTTGTGATGTTGTGACTGAGAAATCTCTGAGAGTTGAAACTAAGGTCATTTACTCTTTTGTTTTTGCTAGTAAACTTCAAATTCATCACTTATTTATTATGTAGTGTCCTTTATATTGACCTTCTCGATTATGCCCTATTAGAATGCCGATTCGTTATTCTTAAAACGTTTGGTAAAGAATTCAGCAGCCAGGTCAAAAGATTGCAGAAACGGGGGATTTCCGGAAATGTAATCAAAGTTAAAAAAAATACAAACGACAACATATATTTAGTAACTTAATCCGCTTAACTGTTCCTAAAGAGTCATAAAGAACCCTGTCAGAAATCGAAACGTGTCCGGAATCGCAACAAGTCAATCGTCATCCTGAGGATGCCACGTTGAGAGATGAAAGACGTGTCAATTTCTTACAGGGCTCTTTATGGCTCTTTAGGAACAGTTAAGCGGATTACATTGGTTACTAAATATAGTATTTTATACTGGATTTCCGCAAAGTCACGCCTGAGTCTATTAACTATCTTAAGTAATCAAAGTTAGTAAAAAATATAAGCATGAAAACTTTGTCTTCAGAGTCACATTAACATAGTAACTTGTCTGCAGTAATGATACTACCACTCAGCCAGATGATCCCATTTACAAAACTCCCTTCTGTAAAACTAGGACAGCCAGTCCATGTTGGAAAATATCCTACGGGAAAGTAGCCGTTTTTGCGCAAATCCGGAACATACATTCAGACAAACAGACAAACGGCCAAAAATTCTTCGATATTATTTTATTATTATGTAAGTACTTAATATTTATATAGATTTTGAAAAGATAGTCGTTTCTTTTTATTCAGTAGATCTTGTTATTTCGAATCCAGTTGTGAACGAAGGAAACTATACAAACTACGCGAAATATTGTAGCTGGCGGTGTGAACCGAAGTATGTAAAGAGGTGAAACGATGTTCGCCCGCCCGCCCGCTAGCTGGCGGTGTGGCCTGCGCTTAACCCGACAAAGATATATCGCGTGAGCAACAGGCGTGCAGCCTGGAATGCCTATGCACCTAAGGCTTGCAACACCGATTTGCTCATCTTCAATCTATTTTATACGGATTCCTACGCTCGCATTTCACATAAATGTCAGTTCAGAACCTACTAATGGGAGTAGTAGATTTATTTAGTAGTAGATTATTTTAATCACTCAAATTCGAAGACTATGACGTCCACCAGCCTAAATTGCGACGTGATAGATTATGGCCCAGTCCCTCTCCTAGAGAAGAGTTCTATCTAACCCCTATCAGTGACAAAATTATTATTATAAGGTTGACTATGTAGCTGGGACAAGTAGTTTTGTAATACTTACTCATGGAGTAAGTGAAATAACGTCACTATTACAAAACATACTCTACTATACTGTCATATTTTGTAAAACAAAGTTTCTTGTTTTCTATAAACGGTACTTTAGAAGGTTTGTAGAAAGAGAAACCAAGAAATTCATAATAGTTAATAAATTCCCCAGTCTCAAATAAAATAGGGGTCACCTAGACAGACCAGCTGCATCTGCACATTAATTTGTTTGCAAAGCATGGCACACTCATATAATATATTAACACAGTAAAATATTTTATTGTGTTAATATTTTATTACCTTCTGATGCTCCAGACGTTTATACATTTTCTAGATCACGTAAAACTATAGAGAAAGAGAACATGAATATTTATCAGACAGACACCAAGCTTCAATAATTTTTTAAAGTCCGTTAGGTGCTAGATGTAATATGTATTACAGGACATGTAGCCTAGAAAGCTGTACAGAAAGGCACATTCGATAAGACCGTGTGCCACGAAGAAGTTGAAGGTCAAATGATCACTTTAGGACAAGCCATGGTGTCCCACAGGGCAGACCCGAAGAGTGATTTCTATCTATGGTAGTTCCCAAAACCTCCACAATTATTGCTAAAGCGGCTAATTCACTTTTTTAGTAGGTAGAAATGCGACATTGAAAGAAAAGAAAGATGGATTATGTCAATGATATGGCTAGAAAGGAAGTGACTTCGGATATGATGGCTAACAGACCTATGGAAAAAGAAATCATGCAGCACCGACCCCAACTAAATTAGAATATGGGCAGAATGATGACGCTGTCTTTAAAAGACGAAGGGTCTTCAGCATGTAAACGTGGATCCACATGTAATAAACGTCGGTGTGGTATTGCTGAATGGCACGACTTGTTGACCTTGAATAAAGCTTAGTCTTTGTTTGCTATCTATTCTTGTGCTGGTATATCGTTAAAGTATCTATTACAATACAACCTTAAGTACAGATACTTGTGTGACATTGAATATATAGTTATAGATGTATCGACTGTTAAGTAAGAAGTGTTATTACGAGAGTTTGTTTTAATAAGTGTGTCATCTTCTACTCGTGTGGTATTTGCCTATAATTATTTGACACAGTTTCGTTCTACGGGAGTCAATCTTTTTATAGGAACTGTCGTTAATCGCGTAGTAATTAATTAACTTTGTGGTGGTCAGAAGACAGTTATAAATAGCTATGCATTCCAAGTAATAAATGAAATAAGTCTCGCTCCCAAAGCAATGCCGAATTGCGATAAATAATGTTTTAATGCCCAATGGCTATGCTCATTTGCCCATCACGAATCGTTTTGATAGCCATGGTAAATTGTTTATTGCCAAACTGAGTCTTTTCACATAAAACAGGCAAAAAGTTACCCGTGAAGGTACGGGAATGTCTTCCATGTCCATACTATGGAGTCTTTATTTTATTCTTGCCGAAGATTCTGAATCAGTTCAGGTCGCGTTGGGGACAACTGTTTCTTAGCGTACTTAAACTGGAAACTCGATATTTTATATCAACCCTAAAATATTATTTTTGCGTTGAGGACTTTTTGGGTGAACAAAAATTATGGAACTCGCGTCATCGTCACCAAAGGCGTCATTGTCGTCACCGAAGGCGCGTTGAGAACTTGTTTGTTGACAGCGTACTCTGTTTTATTTTTTTGGATTTTTTTGAATGGACCTACAGCTTTCGTTCTTGTACTGACAGCAACTGGGGTTGCGGATAAGTCCTTAGGGGAAACCGTGGCTCCGGTCTAGGCAAGGGAAGGAACACGGGTGGGTTTTAGTCAGTAAAAGTCTGACACGTCCTTCCGCTCCGCCCAGAGCGGGAGAAGTCATTTGATGATTTCACACCCAAAAAAAAAAAAAAAAAAAGCCACATAAATTCCTGACATTTTCGTTAGAAGCGGTTCCTTAGTTTTCACTTCTATTCGCATATTTTTTTCACGAGTTAAAAACATGGTCTTTCGGACCAGACAAGGCAATATAAAGGGCTTTAATTGTGAAGTACCGAAGACGAATAATTATATTAAATCAGCCCTAAAGTTACCATTCTGGAGACCACTGCAGGCGGCAACTGTAGGCGACATGTCACCACGACACCACTGGTTTTTATGAATTTCTATGAAATTCCTTCCGTAGCTAGCGTCGTCTACATGTCGTCGCCTTCATAGAAATACTTATGAATACTTATAAACCATTCGTGTCACCTGCAGTTGCCGCCGGGTACACTACATAAATACGAAAAACTTTATTCCGAAAGTCACAAATACGAATTTCAAAATACCGATTATCAGAATTCCGAATGGTTCAAAATCCCTAATATAACAACTCTTATTTATTATTAATCCTATTTTTATAATTCCAAAATTTCAGTATTCCTAACGTTTATAATTACTATTCTCAAAATACCGAGTTTCAATAGATCGAATAACAAAAAGTCCGAATTAATGATAATTCGAAACATCAAAAATACGAATTCCGATTATTAAAGTACGGATTAATTAGAATTCCGAAATAAAAAGGCCTTGTAAAACTGAAAAGCAAGACAACAAAACACACTGGTCACAGTTCCAACCTAACCCATATGATTTACCAACAATAGAGAGGATCTGGCACTCGGCGGCCGCTTCCGCGGCACGCTCCCTGCGGTCGCTCGACTTCGCGCGTTAGGATCACTAATCTAACCTAACCTAACCCAAATGATTCACCAACAATAGAGGGGATCTGGCACTCGGCGGCTGCTGCCGCGGCACGCTCCCTGCGGTCGCTCGCCTTCGCGCGTTAGGGTCACTGATCTATACTAACCTAACCTAAATGATTCACCAACAATAGACGGGACCTGGCACTCGGCGGCCGCTGCCGCGGCACGCTCCCTACGGTCGCTCGCCTTCGCGCGTTAATGGTCACGGATCTAACCTAACCTAACCCAAATGATTCACCAACAATAGAGGGAATCTGGCACTCGGCGGCCGCTGCCGCGGCACGCTCCCTGCGGTCGCTCGCCTTCGCGCGTTAATGGTCACTGATCTAACCTAACCTAACCCAAATGATTCACCAACAATAGAGGGGACCAAAGTAGATGTTTTTAAATTAAAAACTATGAGTTTTTAATTTATAACGCGTAACTTAATACTCGTATTATACTATTGAATCAGAATCCTAATTTTAGTAGTTTATTCGAAGTATTGAAAATCGGAATGTCGTTTTTCGGACCGAGAACCCATCGAGCATTGGATTCTTCGTACATAAATGAAAATCGGAAACCAAACAAATCGTATTTACGACTTTCGGTAAAATGAAATTCGTGATTTTTAATAATAGACATTATAATTCTTAGGGATTATGAAATTCGGACTTTTGAAAATCGGAACAACGAAATTCGGAATAAAATATTTCGGAGTATTTGGGTGTTCCCGTTGCCACCTGCGGTCGGATACGGAATTGTACCTTCACATTCGAAATTCAAGCAGCAAAGTGACTCACTGGTGATAAAACTTTCACTGATGAATGCACGAAAGACTCGATAACCTTGACCTCGACGGTCTACATCATCGGTTCCAAACAACGCGCTTCGTTTGTTTGTTAAACAACCAGTACTCATTTGTTGGTTCTGTTCAGTGCATAAAATAATACAACAATAACAACTTTTTTTTTGCTGCTGGCCAGTAAGAATTAGATGCAAAAAGTTATGACGCGATGAAGATTTGAATTGATAGAAGCTGTTTTCCTTCTTTTTATTTTTAGTGGTAGCTTTCGGGGATTTTCTTAGGCTACATATTTGTTTTATAATTTATGGATTGTTCAAGGGGAAACGGATTTGCCAAAAATATATTGTGCGCTTGAGATTTGGGCCCGGGACTTTTTATGTGAATGTTTTATAGATGATTGAATTCCTATGCTAAGCTATCTTGTGTTTAAAAATGGCATTCTATTCTCTACGCTATCAGAATCAAAAAGTTTAAGAAGTTTTTTACGAGAGCTTTGGTTGCCTAGACCGACACGGGTTCTCACTGGGCCAGATGCTGATGGCAGATTACGGTCTCCTCCGTTTCATAAAGTTGTTGCCTGAGTCCCAGAACTGAGGACATACAAATGATGCCTTTATTTACTTTAGATGTGCAATAAAAGTTTCTCAATACCTGAGCCATCATCTTCATAAGAATATAGTATTAAAATATCATTTCCATGTCGCGGTGTCTAAGCACAACTGTAGTGATTGTGACTGCTTTAAGGTTGTGTCCTCTTTGCTCAGTGAATCCAATACAACGGGGATTTTTTCAAGTCACTTGTCATTATCATGTTTTACAATAACGGAATAATATGAGGTTGATAATGGAGTGTTGAGAATAACTGGTAAAGAGTTTTTGGTAAGATGTTTTGCCTTATGTTTATATGATGGCAGTTGATGGACACAGTGAATCAGAATTTCGGAGCAAGTCAGTGGGTTTATGTAGACGAGATCGGCAGTAAGTCAGTAAGTTAGGCGGGGGAAGGGAAGCTATTGGGCCCGAAAATAGACGGGTAGGTTAATCAACTGGACTGACTCGGGGGCGCGAAGTCAGCACTGGACAGTGTTGAAAGTGTCTACACGAGCCCAGTTGCAAGTCGCTGACATGACTTACTGAAACCTTCCTTTAAGGAAAAGGGAGTAACACTTTGGCTTTTCCCTTAATTAACTTTAAAAGTAAGGGTTTACACTTTCCTTCACGTAACTTAGAAATTCAGAATTCCTAGTTTTGAGTTTTTCGAGCCATGCATCGTTATACCTTAAATGTTACAATAATTTATTTATTTTTCGCTATGCGAAGAAATCTTCTTCTAAATATAAAGTAATAAAAATAATGGAGGTTAAGTTCCATACAAAGCTCATCACAAAATAGCCTTCTTATTCCGAAATATTAAAATAAAATCAGAAAAAAAAAGCAAAGCGAATCATAAATAAGTAAATTCAGTTTTTTCCAACTGGTTCTAGTACGTGCCAGTCTCCGTTTTCCTGGTCATAATAATTCATAACTTCTGTCTTGAGCATCAACGCGATATTAAAATATGCATACAGTGTAATTACGTAAGAATAGGATATTGTATGTATAATGAAGATTCATTAAATAGGAAGGTAATCAAAGACGAGGTTATTTATTACAAGCTTTTTTAAAGACTCGCAAGGTTTTTCCGTTTTTGAGATGAGAATATCTACATTTATTTGTAGAATATCTACTGGGGATTCGTTATTTACTCGCTGCAGTGTTGTTTATATTAGAAAAAGTAAAAAAAAAACATCGTATATCATCAATTATCATCTTTCTTGATTAATCAGTGTTTTTGCATAGTCTTGTTTTTATTAATAAACGTGACATTTTATCTTGATTAATAGATACTAATAAAATAAAAAGGTGTTACCTAAGCCATTTTTGTTTGACCGCCCGGTGTTCATAGGTTCTCAGTTATTTGCTTGGTAAATACCTACACTTGATCATGAAATACCTAGATACTTTGAATTAAAAATATGCAGTCGTGTAGTTACACTGAAGAGTAATATAAAAAATTCACTTGCAAAGTGCTAGAAGTCTAAATAACTCCTAAACCATACAAGTTACCTACATGAAGTAAAAAAAATCTTGGAAACAGTTTTATTGGTGTTTTTTATGCGCTATTAAATACAATTGCATGTTTCTTTGTACTTCAAGAAGCTATCTTGCGTGGTTTCGGAAACATTACATGTATTTTTATATTGCTCGTGAGTGTAATTTTATTATACCTAAGCTGATACATTAAAATATTACAGTTGATTGTTATAGAATTCTATAAGTAGGTAGGTAGGTAGTTATTTGTTTCTATCTCAGTGGGAATGTGTGTAGTAAATTATTATGTACCAAAATCCGACGAATAACTAAAAACAGCTGTATATACAAGTATTGTATAAGTCAGTGCCTAAACGCCATTGAAATTGTACCGGAATACAGAAAGGCCTATATCCAGTAGAACAATGAACAGTTGAACAAACATTATCTACCGTCGACACAAACAATTTTCGGAAGAAGTTGAAAAATATGGATGTTACATTAACCTATCGTGGCCTTGACTGCCTGGAGGCGCAGGTTTGGCAAAACTTGTTGACTCAACAAAATAGTGGCCCATTGGCATCAGGAACCAGGTCCAAGCTGCCGGTGGTCAGTGCTCTAGAGAGAGGAGTGTCTAGGAGTACTGTTTTCTGAATCAAGCCCTTGACCCAGCCGCGTAATGAGAGCCTCCTGAGGTGTTGGTCGAGGCTCTCCGCTCTTAGGCCCATAACCATTACGATTATCGGTACAGTGATTGCAATCACTTTACTGAGATTAAAAGTAAATTTTGCGGATTAGTACATACATACATACATAAACTCACGCCTTCTTCCCACGGGGGTAGGCAGAAACTACAGAACGCCACCTGCTACGATCCTGACATACACTTTTTGTTTCGTTTACGTTCATAAATCTGGCACTAAGCTCTATTTGAAATAAGATTAGATATTTAATTAAACCTTTACCACTTTTTTGCTTTTAATGCCAACCTTATGCCTACGGTATAGGAGTCAGAATCGGTAGAATGAACTATAAGAAACCGGTTAAGCCGGCGGTTTGACATTCATAGTAATTGACACGCGCTTTACGTCACTTTTGACATTTTTCAGAATTTTTCAGTGTTACAAACTTTTTGATTATTTTAGGTCTAAATGACTAAAATATCCGTCAGGCCATAGAGTGAAACAGCCCACAGACGTTATTAGCCATTATTTAGCAGTAAAAATAGTGATTCATGCCGTATGAGCCGACCGACCAATTGGTCACAGTGGGGCTTACGCGGATGTCGAATCTTATTTTAAGAATGTAGTTGTTAAGTAAGTACTATTCCGTGAAGTGAAAGAATAAACCCTGCAGCCATCGTAAGTGTCCCAAGTCGTGGCTGCAGGCTGTCAGATATGACACTAACATCAGGGGCCGTCAGCCAGATTGCCGTCATGTCCTGACGTCACGTCTGTGTCTTAGGGGAATTTCACCAATAAAATTAACCGCAATCAGCATATCTAAACCGCGTTCAACAGTCACCAGTGTCATCATTGTTCCAGCAGCAGCAAATTTAACAAAATCCAACTCTTACATGCCTTAGGGCAAAATTCACAAATGATCAGTTTCATAAATCGCGATCAGCAGTTCAAGAGCTGTCAGTGCATTCATTATTGTGGAATGTTGACACTGATAGCTCTCGAACGCGGTTTAGATCACGTTCAGTTTGATTCGTATAATTTCGCCCTTAAAGGTACTGATAGTTTGCATGTGTTAGGTAAAGTCCAATCATGTTACTGGCCAGATTCACCAACAGTTTAATACGAGGAATTGATGTCTATGTGACAGTCATCCACGCATGACACTAATCGCAGCTCGACCAGCTCAACAATAGTGCATCATAAGTCACAACACTGATTTAATGTGACACCAATACACCTAATCGATGTCATGTCTACTTTACTGGCTTACATATTTCTATTGGCTAATAATAACTTGAGTTCACATTACGTCACATGTACCTAACCTATGACGTCATTAAACGAGTATTTCAACCCATTGACTTTGGTTACAATGTACTGAATGTACTCTTTGTTATAGTTTACATTGTAAAACCAATGCTGGTATGTGGTTTTCAGTCTAGACTTTTTCAGTGATGGGTGGGACCAAGAGACTATAAGGTTGCCAATAATATGTTTACACAAAAAAAAAAACAAAAATTGCTTGAATTATTATTATAAATTATGAGGTGTATACTTAAGATGTCTTTTAAAATTAAAGAAAGAATTGAAGAAGCATCACGATAAAATTTGGCAAATCTATGGCAATCGGACTAAATTAGGTTGTTTCACCTACACTCAATACCAGCAACAAACAAAAAATTGCCATTCCGTACACACGTTCCAGCATAAATGTATGGAGCAGCAGATTTTTTTGTGGCGATTTCAGTGTTGTACCCGTACCTAGTAAAAGTTGTTCATAATGATGAATACAATGACCCCTTAACAGATTTTTTGTTTAGTATTTTAGTGACTTACACTTTGTAATATCGTTTAATTACAATTAGTGTTTAAATATAAAATAGAAAACATTAAGTTCATATTTTCTTGAAATTAGGCTAGGAAACAGCGAGAGCTACGTCTTGTAGAGCTTCATCTCTTTCTGCCTTTAGAGGTGGTGGTAGGTCGCAAAAAAGCCCTCAAAACAGCGGCCGTTTCGTAATCACTTCACCACTTCCCTGTTTTCGGAAATAACACATTGCGATCAACCGTTTCGGAGAAAAGTCTAAAACACTGTTATCACTGTTCATTCAAAATTTCAAAACATCTTGTGGTACTTACATCATGTTTCTAATTCACAGTCACAACAATTTACAATGTAGGTAAAAAATATATACTTATGTAGCTAGTAGATAACGCATAGGTACCTACTGAATTGTTACGGTTGAGATGATTCATTGGTACTTAATCATTTTTAATTACTGGCTCGTTTATGCACTAAGTACTCTTAGGAGCTGCATTGTAAGATCGTGAATTTGTATTTTTTGTATTGAATAGAGCCTGTATTTCAGGCTAGGGTAGAGGACACCCACAGTAGACCAACCAAAGTAGGACAACCTCAAACGAATCACCGAATGGCAACCACAGTATTTTCTAAATATTTTAATGTGTATAAGGGGAAGACCCTAATAGTGGCCAACCTTAATATGATGTTCGTCATCATCATCCTCTACTTAGCCTTTTTCCAACTGTGTTGGGGTCAGCTTCCAGTCTGAGCAGATGCAGGTGAATACCAGTATTTTACATGGAGCGACTGCCTACCCGACTCACACTTGGCTGGTTTATTGAACGATTTGAACAAAGTATTCATGAAACTCTACGAATAATAAAACATTATTCGTAGATGTAGCTACAGAACTTTAGGGAACATTATAATTTATTTGAATAAGTATAGTCCTGCACATAATTGATTTATCACTTTAGACAACAAGATAGTTAATTGACTCAGGCGTGACTTAGCGAAAATCTATTATTATGAATTATAAAATACAATAGACGATGTATATTTAGTATAGTAGTAGAAAATACATTCTTTAGACTTCACGTCCGGCTCTTGTCGTGGCAGCACGTCGTGTCCGAGTTCGCAACAAGTCAATCGTCATCCTGAGGATGCCTCGTTGAGAGGCGAAACACGTTTCGATTACTTACTGCGCCCTCTAGGACTCTTTAACGACAGTTAAGCGGATTGAGTTACTAAATATACATCGTCTATTGTATTTTATTTAGACAATAATTCCCACAAAAGTTTACTACGGTTAAAATAGTATATTCATTGCCCTTTTGACAGTTCAATACATTGGTATTGAACTGTCAAAAGGGCAATGAATATACTTTTAATTTCAGGGGAGTACAGCAACAACGAGGTCAGCTATACTGCGCTTATGAATAAAGGGTAGGTTCGCTCAAGTAATACCACTAATGCGAAGGGACTTTCACTGTTGCCGTGTTGCGTTATAAACCAGTAAATGCCAGATTTACCCAACCTGAGCATCGAACAGGTGACCCCTAGGTCACCGCGGTGAAGCAAGAAACGCAATATTATTGGAAACAAACTTTGTTTACAAAACCGAATTCGGCGAAACGAAACGAAACAACAAAAACAAAAAATGTTTCAAACAAAAGAAAGAATAGGTAGGTAATAAAAAGTGATGATACGCAGAAAACATATGTTTTTCCCGTGAGTTTGTTGGAATTTCCTAAAATCCTTTTAAATTACCTATTCGTTTACATTTCAGACAAAGGTGTGAAAGTTACGTATTTAAAACATAATTGTTACCAAACATTAGTAGGTATGAATTGAATCAATGCAAATTCAAATCTTTGCCAGCAGGAAAAAAGGCTGAAAAACTATTATACTACTACTATACCTTCTGTGGCTGTTAATACGGCCATAATATAAAATATATTTGTGGTCAATTTAATCTTAAATGACGTGGTTAGAGATGGTATTCTTATTAGTAACGGTAGGTAATTTGTAAAAAAGGTGCTCAGTAAGTGCAGACCCCAGCCAGAATATACATAACTGTGCCCCAGCACATCAACCTACTCCAATCTGTCAAATTTTTCCAATCAACGTTGAAAATCTATTAAAGAAGTCTGTACCACAGATGAATACAGATGATTCATTCCACATTTTAGGTATGAAGCTACAAGTAGGTACTACGCGGCAAGCTCAACTTGTCGAATTCAGTGGGCGTAACGTAGTCAGAAGATATAATATAGATAGATACAGTGAACCTCACACAATTTAAAAACAAAATTACTTACCAATGAAAGAAAACATTTCCAATGCCTCGGCCAACTTTTTCTATACAGTCTTTACAGCTCAATATGGCATAAAAAGGCATTTTTCGGTGGATTTCCGGTGCCGATAATGCTAAATGAAAAGCTCTTAAAAAGAAGATTACGATCATTGATCGTAATTTTACTCCGTTTTTTGACACGCGAAGTACATACAATCGCGTCATCTAGTTAGATTTATATCTGTGATTGACACTGACAGCTCTTGACCGCTATTTAGGCGGTTCACACACTGCACCGCGCTCCGCCGCGGAGGGCGGTGGTGGCAAAGGGATTAGCACCGTACGACGGCGCGGTCGGGCGCTGTAAGTATGGAATAAAATAGAAAAACGAGAAAGTTATTAGAAGAACAGCCATAAAAAATCTATCTCTATATCCTATGGTTGACTGGTAGAAAATGCCCCAGGCATTAAGTGCGCCTTGATACAGTATTTTTTTTTACTTGTGCGTTAAGTTTTTGTACGGTGAACCCGCACATTTCGTAACATTAAGTAGGTTAAGCTACATCAGCATTTGCATACGCGCGATCATTTAGTGAACTGGCTAAGTAAGGGTCGCGCCACATCTGCCGAACGTTCCGCGGCGGAAGGTTCGGTTGAATACGCTCCTAATGTTTTTCAAGTTACCCACCACACACACACACACACACACACAGCCGAACGTTACGTCCATAGAAATGCAAGCAAACATGACGCAACGGAACGTTCCGCCGCGGAACGTTCGGCAGGTGTGGCGCGACCCTAAAATAAATCAGTGATTTTACCACACTCAACACGAGCGGTTTAATTCTTCATCCCCGGGTTTTCCATCATCACAAGTGTACAGAACAATCATCGTACGCTTGAGCAAAGTGTATAGACTATCGTCGTACATTTTTTTGGTCCTTCGAGCCGGATGCCGCGTGTTTAATAAAAAATCCATAAAATTGCCATAAAATATCGAATATACCCATTTGGAATTTTAAATGTATATATGCATGTTTTCTGAATTCTGGATAACACATACATAACACAAACATAACAACATGACAGTAACCCTTGAAGGATAACTTCTCCCGCTCTAGGCGGAGCGGGAGGGCGTGTCACATTTAGAGATTAAGAGATGATTAGAAATCAATGCTATCAGCCAATGACCTCATAGCAACTATCAAAAAGAAGAAGCTATTTACTAATGTTTTTTTCAATATTCATAAAAGGTAGTTAACACTAAGCACAGTTTATCAGAACAAAGTCTCCTAGATAAGCTATGTACATAATCAACAGCCTGATCATAATAACGTTGTATATTACACAAGATAAAAAAGAATTATAAGCCTTGTACCTGTGTTTTTAAGGTTTGATATAACAATGGCATTATGTACCGTATGTAATTAGTGGAAACCACTAGTTTCCACTTACGTTGTTGTAATTGTTTAATTTGTTCTATATTTAAATTACAATTCTTGGAAGATAGAAACAATCTTGCCAAGGCGAGATACAGAATTCGCACGATTCAATAGCGCTGTTCATTCCATTTAGCACTGGCAATGTGTATAGTAATATTGTGGCATGTTTTTAAACAAATCAATCAACTGGAAGAATTATTATGTAGGAAGATAATCATAATCTTTAATTATAAGTCAAAGATTCTTTTAGAACAGCCGATCTCCTCTGTCAAAATCTCAACGTGAAAACTAAGGTGAAGTGGCCATCCTTGCATCATGTGGAATGACAGCTTAATACTTCAAGCTCACTTCACATATTAAGTTAAAATCAATCACTTCATTATTACTGTATGGAAATAAGAAATGTGGCTAACTAGTAACTAGTGAACTAAAACATTGAATACTAAGGAAGGTTATATCCTCTAGAATTATTGAAGAAAGAAGAAAGACTGGTAGTTCCCCCATTCATTCCTCTATTATTTGGGTGGGAAATAAATGATCAAATAACTTCTCAGACTCTGGGCGGACCGGGAGGGCGTGTCAGACTCTTACTGACTAAAACCCACCCGTGTTCCTTCCTGCCTGTACGTTGCCAGGGGCCACGGTATCCCTTTCGGACTTTCCCGCTTCCCGCGCGGCAGGCATCGGCCCTAGCGGATCCCGTTAGTTATGCTGACATCTTTTAGAGGCGCGCGTGGAAAACAACGCGCTATGGGGATCCCCTTTAATTTATTTTTATTATTTTGTTGACCGGCAATAGAAATATACACGATCTGTGTGTTTTTTTTAAACTGTGTACCAATTACATGTTCATGAGATACAGCCTGCTGACAGACAGACGGACGGCAAATACATAGGATTCCCTTTGGCACCTTTCGTACCCTAAAAATAGGCCATGGTTTCCTATATTGTAAAAAGAATGAACAAGGCATAAAATAAAGAAACATCTGTCTCCTTTAAATAATTAACTAAGTAAGTACCAACTTTGTAGTAAGCACAGAACAAAAAAAACAGTTGTTTTTTCTGTTCTGTGGTAGCAAGCAATAAGCATGTGCTTATCATTAAGGACGACTCATAAACGTCAAATAAATCATTGTTATTTTGTTGTTCTAATGATAAGTAATTGAGCTGGCAGCTTGTTACTACATCGTTAGAAGAAGAACTCAGAACGAAGTACTTTAATTATTAGGTAGGTACCTACTTATTGCGTAGTCTTAGTGAAAATGAATCTACTACGCTTTGGAATGCGCTAGCTTCATCTTTCTGACTGATCGAACCCTTGTCAATTCAAAAGTAACTGTAATTGGTTTAATTTAAATATATGCTTTGATGCTTTACTTGAGTTTGAGTTGAGTAGCGCTTCTTCATTATTTACTTAATGTTTGATACTTTTAGTTTGGGATCAAACACGAACTCCCGTCGACAAAATCCGCTTCTAATGTGGTTGGTTATGTTATGTTATGATGTCAGAGTTTTCATTCCGGCCATGGGCCTCTGAATTGGCTTCATAAGCCGTCGAGAAATATCTCTCAGGCATGCCGGTTTCCTCACGATGTTTTCAGACAGGTTTAAAGGACACTGAGCGAGACACTATAGAAGTTTTATTGTTATAATTATATGGGTTTACTTTCCCTTAAAGTGTTAAAAGTCGGCACAGTACTGCACCTTCCATGTAATAATAATTTGGCTGCCACTGTATTCATTACTTTACTCCCAATATTAAACAAAAATATCATGTTTCACGTTATTGGACATAAACTTTGAGCAAACCTGATAGCTGGTAGGTATTGGCACAGTATAAATATGGGTATTGGGCTTCACAAATATCCATTGTATCATCTATCATTCATTATATAATCAAGTTCCGTTTTTTGCAACATCACTAAATCTTTTAACCGGTTGATGAACATCATCAACACGAAAACAAAAGATTCTTAGAAACCAATCTTGTTTTTCGGAAGACATCTTAAACGTCTTGTTTACTTGTTCAGTTGTGTTGATTCTGAGAAGATTACTAGGCAGGAGATTAGTAGGCGGATTGTTTCACGGTAGTTAACTATCGAATAGTTTTCCCCTAGATCAGAGAAGATTATTTGGCTCCCACGTGAAATATTTCCATAGATTATACATTTATCATGATCATCATTTCAGCCGAAAGACTGAAAGAAGAGAATAAAGAGAAAGAGAAGGACAAGGAAGAGATTACACATAATAGGTAGGAAGCGAGCACTGAGAAGATGACTTACCCATAAGGTGTAATTGAAAACCTCTTAATTGTACTCATTATAAACAACCTTTGTTATCGCATCAATACAGAAATCGCGGAAGAAAAAACAGCTGCTCCATACATTTCCGGGAACGGTAAGGAAAATTTTCAAAAAACTACTGGGGATGGTTCTTTCCCAGAATGAGAAATAAAATTGCTGTTGGAAAATTTCTAGGTACTTCTTTATCCAGAAGCAGGTTCAACCCCAGCGATTGTGACAGATATTTTGTTTTTCAGAGACCTCCGTTTAAATAATGAAAACAGCTTCAGAGCCTGCGCTAGCGAAAAGCGGTTAGCGTGCTTATCGCATCTAATCATCGTAACGATGTTGATACATCCAACAGATATTGCTTACGATTATGTAAACTCCATTACAGAAAAGACGCGAAGACAATGAATGTAGTGGATTATAAAGTCGTCAAAGTCTCTTTTGAGGGCAAAGGTCCTATATGGGGACAGTAACATTCTGATGCCCTCCGTCTAATATTTTGGAACTAGAATCCTACTCCTTGATATTCGCCATTAAAATATAGATCTAAAAAATCTGTTGCTCTCCAATTCAGGTTTTAATAAATTTATAACTGGATATTGGAAGAACGGAACCAACAGGAACCCGTTAGATCATTATAGAAAATATTGTATTAATGTTAATTTATGATAAGTTCGTGTTGTATCGGTTTTATGTTAATAACGGAGAATTAATATTGGTTTCCTCAAAACGTGATGATTACTGCACCTGTTAAACATTTTTACTGCATACTCACAGCGTAGGTACGCAAGTACCCTCACAGGATCCAAACTATTATAGTAAATACACAATTTCTAAACGTGCAAAATCGCAAGAAAACTGGAATAATTTCTAAACATTTCCGGCGCAAAAATAAGATACATTCATTACGTTTGCTGCAGCTATAAACTTCAGCAAAAAAAAAAAAAGGTTGACGATGTCACCAAAACACACACGGCCCAAATTGCGTAGATTCGTAGAACTTTCGCTCACAACACTTACTTCAAACTAGTTTCGATAGAGGTGGACATGACGCGACAGCGCGTGCGCGAACTACAACGACTGGTGCAACACTGGGGCTGCGCAAGAGTTGACGCTCCGCGATGCTCGGCTTGGTATGTTTATGGAGTATTGGAGTGTTAAAACCCGTATTTATTTTTGTTAAAAGAAAATGTTGAAAATTTCTGTTATCTGTTGGAGGCAGAAACATAGGCTCAGGCAGTTCATGTTTTTGAAGAAATTGTCGACGTTGTATGCGATTTAATTTATGTCCTGGAAAATGCCTGCAAGAGAAGTCTTATGATTATATCATCTAAACGAACTATTCTAATATACAGTAATTTGTCAGATCATAACATACCACACACTAAACTGTCAACTTCAATTATTATATAATACTTCTGCAGCTATAATAAGGTTTCTTTAGGCTTCACAAGTAACGCGTGAGACGATCACACTGTTATGTATTATTGTACGTTTCTTTCCACGTTTATCTTGTTTTACTCTTCACTGAGTTTCTGAGATCATAAATATTATGGTTCAACTGTTGAAAAATTGCTTTGCCTAGTTTGAATAATCGAGGTAATTGGCATCTTTAGTCCTACACCATTTAACAATGTTGGTTTGCGGTAAGTCATAGGACTGAATTATTGCAATCATACTAACAGGGTATCTACACTAAACATTCAAACCATACATTTAGGAGATGGACTTGATGAGGGAAACTCTTCCTATTAGTAGTATTATTTCCTTTATTTCATTAGTAACTATAGTAATAACACTAACATAAACAAAAAAATTACCCACCGCCGCCCACCGGTATCGGGAACAGGATCCAAGCTACCGGTGGTCAGGGCTCCTGAGAGAGGAATCTCCTAACGATACGTGCCGTGTCCAGAAGTACCGCTTTCTGGATCAAGTTCTTGATCAAGCTGCCTAACGAGAGTCTCCTCAGGTATTAGTCGAGGCTCTTGGCTATTATGCCATTGGCCGTCATGGCTATCGGCACAATGACGGCTGTATCCACATCCCACATGTTGACAACCTCGTGAGCCAGGTCAAGATACTTAATCTGCTTATCTTTTTCAGCTTTCACGAGATTCTCGTCGCGCCCGCTATAATCATTGTGCGATGCTCTAATCGATCTATCACCACTATGTCTGGCTTATTGGCAACAATAGTCCTGTCAGTGATGATAGATCGATCTAATACAACGTGATATTGCCATTTTAGTATTATTCATTACTAGCTGTACCTCACGGTTTCACCGGCGTCAGTCTTGATCCCGTGGGAATATCGGGATAAAAAGTATTCTATGTTCTAATCCAGGTCATGGCCTACTCACGTGCCAAATTTCATTCAAATCTGTTCAGCCGTTTAAGTGTGAAAGCGTAATAAACAAACAAACAAACTCACTTACACCTTTATAATTTATAATATTATATAAATAGTTTGGAAAATCCAAAAGTGCACGCCTCATACATAACACTCATTCATAAACGAAAAAGAATTTCAAAACATAGTTTCTAACAAAAATGAACAATTTATAACTTTTCATGAAGTTGTAATGTCAAAGACTGACAAAGATGTTTACTTGGCGGTTGCTAGGCAACATCAAATCAAAGGTAGGAAATATTTAGATAAAGATATTATATTTTAGTTAGTATTTTATTAATTATAATTAAACTACTTTGAATAAAAGAGCCATTTTCAATAGGGTTCCTTCTACGGCTGAAACAAATGCATAAAAAAAAAATAGACTCAATTAATTGATTTTATCGCAAGCTACAATGTTTTCAGGGTTCATAAATTGACGGAGAGGAATTTTTTTTCAACTATTTTAATGCTTTTTCCATTTTTGCTGCATTAAATCAATTGTTAAAAAGTACAGTATTAATCTCCATTTAATCATCTATACAATGGTATATAAATTAAGTAGGTTCTGTGTACTAGCAGGAGTGTAACAATAAAAACAGTTACAGAAATGGGGCAAAAAAAATTTTTCGATCGTAGAGCACACTCTAATGCTTCGCATTAAGAGTCGTGCAATAGTTAGGATTATTTGTTTTACGAGAGCAGTGGTGGCCCAGTGGTAACGGCCCCAAATTACGAATTGTAGGTCGTGGGTTCGAAACCAAGCAGGCGCATTACTTTGTGTAAATAATTTCATCACCACTGCTCTTAAAACGGTGAAGGAAAACATCGTGAGGAAACCGGCATGTCTTAGAACCAAAAATTCGAAGACATGTGACATTTACCAACCCGCACTGGGCCCGCGTGGTGGATTACGGCCCACTCCCTCCCAGCAGTGGGAACATTAATAGGCTGATGACGATGATGATAATGATTTGTTTTACTAATAATTCTATCTTTATTATATCTTTAATAGTTAAATATTGTGCCAGATGTCCAGATACACGTGTAGAAAATGTCGGTTTGATGTTGTTGAGTTTTATAACTGGAAACTACAATGAGTTTAGTCTAACTGTATGACGTCACGCACCTTAATCAGTGTAATACATTGTTGTAGTTCCAGCAATCACTACACAGAGCGAAGTACGAAGTTCACTATGGCATTCTTAGCTAAAATACATAATATACTTTAATTTATTTCAGTAGGACTTTTCCTTTAAATTAAGCCTACTTAGGCAACTTAAAACGGCTTATTGGTTGATTTGCACGAATTTACTCGCCTGAAACGGGTGAAACGACGCTTTTAATTTTGTTTCTTGAGGCGCTTCGCCCGAAGTTAAGAAAAAAGTACACAAACTTTACTGCATAAAATGCAAAATGAGCCAATTGCCTAATACATATTTCTGGAGTTGTCGATTCCCCCACAAATAAAATAACTTCGTGTGAATCACCTCAAGAAAAATAATATTATTTAAAAGTGTCGATTCGATCGTTTCGAGCGAGTGAATTCGTGCAAATCAACCAATAAGCCCTCAATCCAAGTATTAATTTTATTATGGGAAATTCTCTATTGTTACATATTCTGTTCTCATAAAGTCTTTGCATGTACATATTTAACTGATTTTGAAAAACATTATTTATAAACTATTATCATGAATCATCAAATACCTACTGAAATAAATTCCTAGTTTATTTATTAATTGTTTGACTAAGAGTTTCTTGTCAGCTTCTCATAATAACATATTATACCTTGGTATGTTCTTGTTATCTCTTTCGTCTTGTTTCTCATCAACTAAAACATCCTAAAGTAATTACAATTTTATTAACATGGTTATCTTATTTACAACGCTCACATCCTCGTGTTTAAGTGCTTGGCTGATGATGGCAGAAGTTCGTTTACACGATGGTCCGATGCTGCTCGTAGGCTATGTACTGGATCTCTCTGCTCTCCTCTCTGACGTAGACAACGTTATGTACCAGGAATAGGAGGTAGATGTTCAGGGCTGTGGAATAGAAAGAAATTGGATTAATGTTTGATTTGTGGTAAAGTATTGGCTTTCTTTATGGAGACACCAAGATGTCAATGTCACAATAAGGCTTCTGCTTCCATTTCATTATGCTGAGACTTAACTGAAAACGGAATATTGAAAAGATAGACCGAAAGACCGTTGTCAAACTATCTCTGTCTTATTAAAGACCGAGAAAGTTTGACTATGGTCAAAAGGAAAACATTTCATGGGTTATACAACTAGTTCATTGTAGCTACTAAGTACCTATAATTTTAATTACCTGTTTTACATTACACACACTGTATCGAATTATGTTTTGAAATCCAAATATTGTGTGTGCTATCACTGTGTTGAAATGCGTTCACGAAAGTGCACAATCGGCATTGATGCAACTCGAACACCGATTTTATTGCATAAAAGTATTGAAAACACGTAAACTTAAGTGTATAATTGTCTTCTTAGCCTTCAAGAATTTTTAATCCCCGACCTGTTAGCTACAGAAAAAGTGTACCATGGAACGACACCTAGAATTTGTTAGCGGATAGCTATACCTCCGATCTGTGTTAAAATAAATGTTCACCTTTTGTACTACCTGCAGTATGTACCTATGCCTATAGGGGTGAAGATATGTCAAGCCAATTGGATAACATTATACAAGGTCCAAAAAAAAAACCAAAGAATTTATATCAAATCGAAATTCTTATGGCGGCCATACATGCTATGGTCCACAGGAGAGGTCTGTGCAGGAAGGCCGGAGACCGTGTATTGGAATAGTACCCTGTGCAGTTCTTATATCATGTGGCTTGTGGTTGATCAACGCAGGCACACCTGCACATGTAGACCTCTCCGGTGAACCGTAGCGTGTATGATACATTATGCACGCTGGCATAATTATGTATTACGGGATAATTATAATAGCCTTGGTTATGACAAGTGAAACGACAGACAATTAAATACAATTCTAACAAATAATTAAATACTAACCTACAAAGAAGATGTAAATAGCGTTTTTCTTGTACTCCGTGTAGTCGAAGAAGGGCAGATCAGCGAGCAGCGTCATCAGCTGCGAGATTGTCGCGAAGTAGAAGTAGATTTTCAGCATTAATTTGTTTTTCTGCAATTAAAGTAAGTACATCATTTAGTTAAGTAAGCTGTTTATCAGTTGAAACATTATTATTATACGACACAGTCAAGGTGCCAACATTTTATCTCTCTCGCCTGATAAAAAAGTATCAGCAAAAGTTTAGTTAGTGTTAAACTAGGTAATAAAGTTTTTACACTCTAGCTAGAGTAGTGACTAGTTCGTGGCGATAAGAAGATGAAATTAGCAGGATGAACATATAAGACTGTAGTCTGTTTACTCCAAAGTCGGTTTATACTACCCCAAAATCCAGGTGACTTCATCAACCACCGATCCAGGAACTGCAATGGAAAGTTTGACAGGCGTAACATGATAAGCTTCGTGCACTTGCTAGTAGTGCTTAATGTGTTGTAGTTCTTAAGCTACAAAGAGCACAATAATTATGTACTAAACTCAATTTTAACCTGCAGGTGTCCCGCAGGGTCCATTACGATTCAACAAAGGCGTTTGACTTACCCTATCAGTAGAACTACAGTCAGCACAATAACTGCCCAATACCCCAGTCACTATGACCGCGAGGTGTACCGCAGAGTCACTGTAGTTCATCTCTCTAAGAGGTTTATCACTCATCAGTTCGTCCACCATCTCTATTTGTTCTAATATTACAGTTCATGCCTACACGAGAAGACTTACCCTATGAGCACCGATTAGTAGAACTACAGTCAGCACAATGTCTGCTAATGCCGCAGTCACTATGACCGGGAGGTGTACAGCAGGGTCACTGTAGTTCATCTCTCCGTGAGGTTTATCACTCGTCAGCTCGTCCACCATCTCGTACATTAACATCGGGAACGCAACTAGGGCCAGCGTCTGAAATTCAGATTGGAGGAAAGTGAAGTAGTAATTTTGGTATTGGTTTACGGTGTACCTTGTATAGCATCACTATGTGATGAGTCTTAGATAACGTCTATGAAAGAGCGAATATTCTTTAGGATCGAATTTGAAACACTCAGACAATTTATTTGCTCGCCCACATCATCTTACTTTACCTTGTTTTTATTTAGCATTGGTCTCACCGATTATGTGCCAAGTAGGTACCTACCTACTTCCGATGCTTACAGAACTCAAGTTTTTTCCTAGGATATGTTTAAGCACAACAGTTTACCGACAACGATTGAGTATGTCAATTCCACGGATATCTATGATCAATTCCATATCAATGGAAACCACTATTATTATCCTTTATTTTACGTTGCAAACCTGCATGAAGTGTCAAGCATAAAATAATATTGAAACACGTTATTTTACTTTTTGTTTTGTCAAAACTAGTTGGTATTTAATACTTGATGCACAAGCCATAATTCTTAGAAGGATCGGTAAAAAATAGGTACTAATAATATTGACCCTGCTAATTATTATTGCAGTGTGGTATATTAATTATAGGTAGGTACAGTAGCGGTCTTATGTCGCTACGCCATTTTTTAAAGGAATCGCTTGACGTTTAGTTTGACTTACGACCTTCTATTTTCAAGAGACATGCATCATCTTCAAGTGATTGTAGTTCATAATTTCAACCTTATAATCTGAGTCAAGTTGACCTAGCGGTTAAGCGCGTTCAGATAAAATCGATGAGCCGTGAGTTCAAATCCCGCGTAGCATTAGACTTTTTGTAAGTTTTTACTTGATTGGAAGTAATGGGACAGAAATATAATGATATTATTCTTTATCTTGTTCGCCTTGTTCACACATTTCGTAAAGTTAGGAAGGTAGATCATATTAAATTAAATGAAGAATTTAGATTTCTGTGAGGTAGACATGAGTTTTAGGAATATTTAACTTGATCGGAATGAATGTTGTCGTTTGGTTGTAGTTGTTGGTTAGTGACGTGTGGTTTAATAGCAAAGAGAAATTAAACTACTACTCAAAATTTGCAAAATGTATGCAAATATTAATATTGAGACGAGGGCGACTATTATTGCGCTGCATAAAAGTGGTCTTAATAGAAGACAAATATCTGATGAAACCGGACTAAATGTGAGTGATTTTATTTATGAATTGTAACTTAAACTTTTATTTGAAAATACCTAAGATTATTTGGTGGCATATGGAGTAATTGTTTTAATTATTTTTTAAATCCATCATGAGGCCGATAAATAATTAGTGTTTATTATTGGATTTATAAATGCAGAGTTTTAATATTTTAATGTTATATTGTTATCACATAACATAATCAGCCTATTAATGTTCCCACTGCTGGGACACAGGCCTTCTCTCTGTGAGAGGGATATTGTTATATTATAAATATTATTAAAAATAACAAGTGTTTGTTATTGGATTTATATATGCAGAGTTTTTATATTTTATTGTTACATTAAATAAATATTATTATATTTTATAAAAATGAAGCATTTTGTTATAGCTACTTTATTATAACTAATATATATATTTTTTTGTTTTAGAGGAATACTGTTAGTCTCTGGATTAAAAGATATGAGGAAGAGGGTAGCCTTGCTAGTCGACAGCGAAGTGGAAGGCCAACGCTTATTAGCGAGGCACAGCGACGATATATGGTGGGCGAGTATGAAACAAATGGTTTCACACCAACTAGACACTTTGCAAACTTATTCGACACTTCAGTGCGAACTGTTCGCCGTGCCCTTCACGCTGAAGGCTTGCATAACAAAGTGCAAAGGTGGGATGAGAGATGTATAGAACAATTAAAAACCCATTGCAAGGAGGTGTGGGAAAATTTAAGAGGAACCGAAATATGTGGTAATATTGTAGGGTCGATGCGCAAACGTCTACTTGACTGCATCGAAAATAATGGGAGTTAAGGCTCGTCCAGACCACTGCGACGCGACGGCGCGCGGCGGCGCGACGCGACACGAACAATACAATTTCTAAGAAAACTTCACGGTATAACAATAGCCGGTGTCGCATCGCACTGTCGCGTCGCGCTAGTCTGCAAGAAGCTTTATACAAAATATTAATACCTAGATGTTTGGTTATAATTATTAGACGGTGTCACTAAATATTTATATTAACATAACCGTAATTATTTAATGATCTTAAATTGAGGTTTAGTTTCAATCTTCTTTTCGTCAAGAAAATGAACACTTAAGCTATATAACCTCAATATAATAACATTCATTGTGACGTTACATAAAAACATGCATAAAGTCTAAAATATCATATAGGTAATAGTTTTCCATAAACTCTGCCGATACCTATAATAAGTGGGTATCAACAATATTATATTTGTGTTATTAAGTATTAGAATATCCATTCCTTGTTATATTATTATGAATTGACTAAGTGGGTAGTGGTACCCACTAACAAAAAATCTTAAGAACGGTTAACAAGAGAACTTCTTTTATCTAGGTAGGAATGTGACGTCACAATTCTCATAAAAGTTTGTTAATTTTATAAATGAATAAAACGAATAAACATTTTTGTTATCATAGCACAATTTTTTTATTTCCACCTTTCAACACCGAAAAGATAAATATTATTTAACTATTTATGTGATTTTTAATCACATAAATAGTTAAATAATAATACAAAAACTAATATTTAGTTTCTTATAAATATTATGCATAAATACACTTTAAATAAATACAAATATCTAAAAGTTTTTGTTATAAATACAAATATTATGGTCTAACATTCACACATTTTATGTGGGATTCGAACTCAAGCCTCATTGATCGCGTATCCATTGCTTTACTCAAACAGCTACGGGCACATGTCAACTATAAGTGAATTTTATCAATGCAATGGTAAGAAAGGTCACCTCTATGACGCTTATTCTAAATGCAACAGAAATATAATGTTGTTTCGCGTTAGTGCGACGGTGTGTGTTACTGATGAGAATATAAATTATGAGATTATATGAAATAAGATATGAATACTCGTAACGAACAGGATCTGTACTCACAGAAATCAAAATGATTAGTAGGTAGACTTCAAAAATCGAAGTAAAGTTTTTTTATGGGCTACCTACTAAACTTTATTATTTATGTGAACAAGACAAATGAAAGAAACAAAAAACGAATGATTATTATCGATCTACTACTAAATATTAAATATTAAAAACTAAACTAAATATAAAAAAGAAAAAGTGAACTATAAATAGTAATTATTAAAAAAAAAAATATCCGCAAGAGAGATTCGAACTGTCGGCTCGCTGAAAACACACAAGTATCAAAGGACGTAACCATTGAGCTAGCATGTCATACATTTTGCTGGTTGAAATTATGAACTACTATAAGTTATAAACCAAGTGAGTGTGTGTGCGTGTGGAACAACTTATAGAAGAAGGTCGTAAGTCAAACCGAACCGTCAACCGATTACTCAAAAAAATGGCATAGCGACTTAAGACCGCTACTGTACGTATTCAAAAGCAGACAAGGACTAGACAAAGTTAAAGACTGTAAAACATTGTTGGGTTATCTGCCCAGCTAATGTTTATAAATCAACAATCCTAAATACATGCGAAAGTGAGTTTTTTTGGTTGTGACGCTTTCACGCTAAAACGAATGAAATTTGGCACATGGTCAGGACATTAATAGGATACCTTTTATCCCGGTAGTACGTTTCCATGGAATAATTTTCGACCTTCAGGCGGGCGAAGCGTCGTCGGGCAAAAGCTAGTAGAAGTATAAGTAATACATAATAAATACCAGCTGAACCTTGAGATACCTATTGATTGAAAAAGAGTTTTAATAAAAATGAGATTAGTGAAAGATAGAGATTTAATGGCGTCCGTTTGGAGGCCTATGTCCAGCAGTAGACCGATATGACCTGATGATGATGATCGGATCAGTAGACTAAAGCACTATTACAGGTTATTTGAAAGATATTGTTATCGAAAAGTCTTTTGATTCCCATATTTTGTACTTACTGGACTTGTTCTTAACATAAATATAATATCATAATAACAGTTAACGTTTTAAAATGGTATATAACAGTGAAAGGCTACCAGGCCAGCCCACATTCTGTAGGTACCAGCCCGGTTGCACCAACAACTGTACGTGTAACTTTTATGGAACCTGGTGCCCTTTTGCTTACTGCTTCCTTATAATTATAATTTGATAGTTAATAATGATCTTCTTCTTTTTCGTGTGGTTGGTGTTTACAGCGCCCATGGGGCTCGATTTGGCTTTACATGCCGTCAAGGAATCTCAGTCATGCTGGTTTCCTCACGATGTTTTACTTTACCGTTTTTGAAGCAAGTGATAATTATAAAATACGCACTCATTCCCATTCTGTTTTGTTTACAACACTTTGTTTTGAATCATCTTTCTTATCAATTGTAAATAAGTAATATAATAATTTCTGAGAAATAATAGATATTTGAAATGATGAGGATAGGAAGTTCCTAATAATTATTCCTCAGAATTACTCGCGTTATCTCCTGTTTACAAGATAACGACTAATTTATTTCATACCATGTTACATTTATCTAGCTGTCATGTGAAGTTCAAGGAGACCTTTTCCTAGTTAATATCATCAAACAATATTATGTCTGTCAATGATATAAAATGGTGATCTAGATCTGATATTTACGTATGCTTCTGGAGAATATCGCCAAAAACGGAGTGATCACGTCACACGATACACCTAAGAACAAAACACCTAATTATTGCACTTACAAGATCAGCATATCCAAACACAGCTATCCCAACATATGTAGGTATACAAAAACAGCACTTCCTAACTACAGGTATCTTAGGACATTTTAATTCACACAGATTCTTCATGTTTCTTACACTTTACATACATTTCACATCAAATCTCATCACTGACTGGGACTGAGCGACTCTTATCCAAAATTGCATCCTCTTAGACCGTCTTTTATAAGATACTTCCGCTACTTAAAGACACATTCATCCTAATATGTGTTGTACTTCTTTGTTCATGCATTGCTCCGTTTTTAAGGGACGATAATCTACCGTACCTTAGAGTAATGATCAATGGATGATGCGTTAATGAGCTGTGTCGGTAATGTTCTTGGTTTTGTTATTCGCTTGGTACAATGATTTGAATGAATTCCTCGGTTTTCATTAATTTATAAATTAACATTACATTGCATGGATTGCTAAGGCCAAGTGTTTTATGAATAGTAAAACTGAATTGTGTTTTACGGGATGGACAATAATATCATTTACTGGACAATACCTAGTCAATAACAAACTAAATATTTAAAATTGTGTATTTGACTAATTCACCTTTATATTTTTCTTTATAATTCCTTATACTGAATATACTTTTACATGATATAAAAAACGAAAACCGAAGTTTTTCCAGCTTTTCAATCAAGAGGCAATAAGTGGCGCCATCTAGTTCGTTGACTACGAACTAACCCACCTACATCTACACCTACGTCTATTTTTAGATTTCTAAGTTACTGTCCACAATGATAAGCAAGTCCTTTGTCCAGCAGTGGACGTCTTCCTGCTGATACGATGATAGTGAAGCCACCATTGGTCTATAGTAAGATCTATGGTCACCACGGGCATTCGTCACCATAGAGACAGAAAAACGCGTAACAAACCGAAAAATGGTGTGTTTAATGGTTTCTTGGATGGTCGAATTATATAAAAATGTTTTTAATCTTAATCACAGTGTAATCTAAGGAAAATTTCCATAGAAGAATATCATGAGTTCCTTTGGAGGAAGACATCATCAAGACCAGAGCAGTGTATCACGGCTCACGTCCTCCAACGCGAACAGTCATTAAGATAATGATACCTTAGGGCTGCCAACTAACACAAATGGGACAAGTCTACGAGTAAAAGATTAGATTTTTTGTATGTTTGTTTGTTTGTAATGGATAAACTCAAAAACTACTTAACCAATTTTAAAAATTCTTTCAACTATACAAACCTACGTTATCAGCGAGTAACACAAGCTATAAGTTCATAAACTTCCACGCTAACGAAGTCGCGGGCTTAAGTTAGTTATTTCATAAAAAGGCTCGCAATGCCTGGGATCTTAAAATCTTTCTGTTATTGCTGCATAAGTAGTTCGCTGTCTTGCTTGAGAATCCTGTTCATCATTGATTGCTTCTAAACTCTAATCAAAGGATATATTTTTAGGGGGAATATTAAAATAATTAAGCCAGAAGCTTGCAATAGTACGAAGTTTGTTAGATAGTTCGTGCCGAGAGCACAGAAGAAGAAGAAGAATCCGTTCCCGACAAACTCTTTTAAAACGGCGATAGCATAGCATAGAAGTCCTTTGGGACCGACACAATTCTGAATAACCCGGAGTCGCCAACCCTATCACTTGTCCAACTAACTCAGTCGCTATTCCCCACGCTATCGTCCAAACGTTGCATTTAGAAGCACCTACCAATGTCGCACCAAAAATAAAAGTACCATGTTTATTTCTCTGAGTTCGTGATCAACAGTTATCATAATGTTGATTGAAATACCTGAGTTGAAGCGATGTTGCTTCTGCCTGCCGCTGCGTCGGGGGATCCTTGTATTCGCGTACCTGAGCTTGGTAAGTGTTATCTTTTATACCTTTATTAGCTTCTATTGATAACGAGGATATAGGAAGATGAGCGAGGATGCTTATGCAAAATGCATGAGCGATAATGTTGGTAAATGTTTTTTAATAGCTTTAGTTTTGTTATTATGTCCCCAGGTCACTTACTGTATCAGTATCAGTTATTTTACTTGCGTGGTTGTTGTATTTAAGTGTGATTTTAGTACTTATTTTCTATTGTCAGTCAGGTATTTAAATGAAGATGATTAGACGAATCATAAAGTTGCTCATAGCTGCTCGATCAATTATATTATTAGGTAGGTATTAGTAGAATCTACTTTTGGTAAATTTTGCTTTACCTACCGCCATTTATTGATTTACGAATGATACTAACTAGTAACTATGTTCTTAGTTTTGTCAAAAACAATGGTTAGGACTTCTAAAATGGTTTATGCAGTCGCTTATAAATTTGGTATACACGCAATAATATTCATCTTTCCTAGGCACTACCAATATTAATATTTTTGCTCTCGTAATATTTTTTAAGCTTATAACATTCTGATGAGTGTGAGAGCACACTCACAACATTGTTTAAAGCAGTTGCAAGTTAGCTACCTGTACACATAGCTATATCTAGTGTTCCTAGACAGAGGAAATAGACAGGACACTCCGCTTACAAGATTAATATGCACACATAACGACGCAACTTGACCTTAAACTTCATTTGCCTTGTAATTTAGCCAATTATGTTGGTAAACTAGAATGCATTACAGCTGGCTGATCTTAGCAGAGATAAGAGTTAACTCTTATGAAGAATAAACTTAATACAAAAAAAAAAAAAACATCCAACTTCAAAAAAAAAAAAAAACTTTAATTTCGGAAGTCGGTGTCTTTGGTTTTGAATTATCGTTTTTTGCCACTGACTTCCGAAATTAAAGTTATTTTTCACTTTCTAGTGTTAATTTTGGAAGCTGGTTGTTTATTTTTTATAAAAAGTTTTTCTTTTTCTTTTTCATTTTAATGTGGTTCCTACCCCACATCAATTTGAATACCACTACCTGCTATGTAAATAACAGGGACAGGAACTTACTTCACATCATCCACATACACTATGGTAAAAATACGTATTAATGAAGCTAACTCAAAAACTATCCAATAGGACCACTTCTGAAGTATGACCTACCAAAAATAATCATCAATTCATCATAGGCGTAGTAATCGCGTAATAAACATATAAAAAAATACATTCGAATTGAGAACCAAAACCCTCCCCCTTCAAGATGTCCAGAGGCCCTCTCTGGACCTCTTGAAGTCTGTTTAAAAAACCCGAAAATTGAGTGCTGCAAGGATCTTTTGGCGCTCTTCTTGGCGCTGCGTTAAAAGGACTTCAGTGGTGGCGCGGACTCTACAGCTATTTCTTGATCGCTATGAATGGGATATAGTCCATTCATTTGACGGACCTATAATAGTTGAAGTTTTCGATAGGATTATCATGAGTTCTGTGTGATTGGCGGAAATATTTACTTGTGGGCTAAAATCAAAAATGGTCAAGCTGATGACTGGCATTTTCTTTTCTTTAGTTTAAAATCTGGGAAAGGAAAAGTGGTAAATCGTTTTTACATCGACTGAAGCCATCCATTCTCTAAATAATAGGAACAAGAGCTCCGGGATCTTCAGTGGAACGCACTGGGGCAGCGAGAGTCCGTACCGTCCGTCCTGTGTAGGGAATGCAATGCTCTAGTTCTCGAGCCATTTATCGTGATTTAATCTCGTGGCAAGACAATCTCGATACAATGGTTTCTTGAGAAGCCATTTTCAAAAATAATATGATAATTATTAATTTATAGTGTTCGTGATGCGTGGTTGTTTGTTACGTTATGTATACGTTAGGTTAGGTGTACGTAGTGCTCATGATTATTACATAAATATTCGTAGATTTACTTCTTACGAATCTCAATTATTTACAAAATATAACAAAACTGTAAGCCCAAAGGTACAGTTTATATTTTCATTAAAATTTTGCATTTTTCTATGGAGAAATCTCGATCTTGTTAATCACGAAATGGAGATCTCACTAGATTGCCGGACGAGATTTCGGATAACCAATCTCGAACAACAGACAAAAATAAGGACCTATTAGTTCAACCAGGAGAATCTCGGGAAAGAGGGACCTATTAGTTCAACCAGGTTTCAGACTGGCTAAAGTAGATTCATCTTTCATGGGTTACTGTTTAAAATGTTACAGTAAAACTTCTCCTCACATACTTCAACTGAATGAGTCAAAATTCAAATCTTGTATAAAACGCACATATATGCAGGCAGGCATATTAAAAGTTGGGGGATAACATCGATTAATAAAAATGCTTGGCTCAATGCTGGTCCTGCTCCACAACCACAACTAAGTGATTAACATTTGAAAATACTGTTGGAGCTGCTGAAGATTGTAAGACTATCTTTGCATTGTATAAACTCAATCTCCTTTGTATTATATAATTGTATAGCACAGGTGTGAGTACTACGTACCTAAGAGCTACCTTTTTACCAAGCAATATGTCTTTCATTGACTTGAATGTGCCCTGGCGGCTGTGAGTATGTCATGCTCACTCAGATGTCTCGCTGATGGTGGTGCGTGTGTTGGATCATTTAGCTCCCTTCAAAATGGTTGAGCGGAATTCGTGAACGGGCGCCGTCAGTTGGGACTGTTCAATGGTCATCTAATAGCTGCCATGGCTTATTGTTCTTTGTTTTAATTTTTTTATAGCGGACGCTTTCTACGTTGTTCTCACATGTATAATTTCAACATGAGTGGTAACCAATATTTTGTAACAATTTTATTCATCTAAAAGAGTATGGACCAACTGTCCAACAACCAAATTGATGAAACTCCACAGTGTCTTGCCGGTTCTTTTCCATAGGTCCCTACTACGTTTTGGAATGGGCAACTAGCTTCATATTTCTGACTGACCGACTCCTTGACAATTCAAAAGTGCCTGTAAATGGTTTAATTGAAATAAATGCTTTGAGTTTGAGTTTGAAACATAGCACGAGATCTTGAGTGGCCAATCTTGGCTCGACATTGCATTCCCTAGTCATGTGTCACGGCTTGAGCAGATGATCACGGGGAATCACACTAATTTCTCTAATTAACACTGACCCACGCTAAGTAATAACAGCCGCACGTGTCGATCCATCAGGTTAAGGTACACTTGCTGGGGTTGGTCTATGGATGGGCGACCATTTTTATATACCGAGACTCCTCCGTGCCTTGGAAACTACGTTAAGTCGTTGGTCCCGGCTGTTATTCGTGGATCTTTGACAGACGTTACGAGTCGTCAGAAGCCCGAAAGACTGACAACCAGGCTTACCAAGGGGTATCGTATTACCCATGAGTTACTTGGTTATGGAGGTCAGATAGGCAGTCGCTCCATGTAAAGTACTGGTATTCAGCTGCATCCGGTTAGACTGGATGACGAGTTGACGACCCCAATATAGATGGGAAAAGGCTAGGCAGATTGATTGAACGCTCCTAAACTGGAATGTCCAATGTTTGGTTTGGAATATTATGATCGTCATTAGTTATCCCATGTTTATACTGTTAAGTTATAAGATGTATTTACTACATTATCTGTTTATTTACGAACTGTCCGAAGCCACTTCCCTGAATTAAAACAGATAACAGTTATCAATATTGTTCAATTCCACAAAATAATTACTCGTTGGTTATCAACTTAGCTTACGAAAACAATGTCTTATATTTAAATGATACAACCAATAGTTCACTCTGGTGTCTATGCTTACCTAATGATAATGAGTTAGTAGAAATCCTACAAATAAAATAAATAATTACTATTATGTAAAGAAATGATTATGGTCATAAAGTCTTGTATAAGAATATCACTTGCTTCAAAAACGGTGAAGGAAAACATCGTGAGGAAACCCGCATGCCTGAGAGATATTTCTCGACGGCATGTGAAGCCAAGTCAGAGGACCATGGGCGGCTTTAAAAAAAAAAGCGTGACTCTGACATCAGGTTAGTCATTAACCGTACGAAAAGTAGAAAAAGATTACAAAGAGGGGTACACTGGACCCTCCCCTTTTTTTAAGTTATTAATATTTTTTTGGAGTCTCAATTAAAACATGTGCAATACATAGCGACAGATATGTACAGACGCCAGCACATCAAGCACCCAATCAACATTGAACCTTTACAAAGGTTCAATGTTGATTGGGAAAATTTGACAGATTGTAATAAATATAATAGAAACAGAAAATATCACTGCCTGACTCGAATGTCAAACCTACACTCACCGAACATTTGCGACCAATAGGTACTATAAAATAGCGACAAAATTGATAGACCGTCATTTGTAACGTTCTAGTGCATTTTGTGTCCTGTTGTTCATACTTTTATAACATATCACTAACAGCTGTTTTCCCGAAGGGTTAGGCCTAACTTTTTTGTACACCCATATTTGGCCAGTTATGTTTAAGTCCCATGTAATAGGGGGCGAGCCTATTGCCATGAACCGGGCATAAATCCAGTCTGCTACTGAGAAATTCCTGATGGAAAAATCCAATAATACTTGACACGAACTGGGAATCGACCACAGCAGTGCTTGCGAAAACTAGACCAAAGAGGCAGTTCGTTCTTTCAGTGTGAATTAAAGAATACCGTAAATTCGCCTGATGGGTATTCCCATCGGCGAAAATTATAAAATTCCATACAAACTTTCACCCCCTATTTAACCCATTACGGGAATGAATAAAAAAAAAATCCTTTCTCAGTGTTCATTTTCGTCAATAAGAAAATATTGTGCAAAATTTCATGCTTTTAAACCCAGCGCGTAGGGGGTTTGGAATAAATCACGAAATATCAGAAGGGGGAAGGGGGGTGTAATGAGATAATTATATTATACGAAGTGTATAGAGTGCCGCGAGTTTCTTGTGGCACTCTAGTGTCACTGCCTCGGCCCGGCTAGGGTGCCGTGAGCGTTGCATTGTCACTGTCACTTGTTATTTAGGTTAGGTTAGGTTAGAACTGTGACCACACAACGCACGAGCCGAGCGAGCGTAGCGAGCGGTGCCGCGGTAGCGGCCGGCGAAGTGCCAGGGTCCGTTTAGGCACAAGAGAATGTAATGTTTTGGGAGTGTGGTGTTTTACAGCGATCTAACCTCGACAATCAAACAAAATACCAAGTGACGTGACTTAGTGACAGTGACAATGACAATCCAATGCTTGCGGCACTTGAGCCGGGCCGAGGCGGTGTTACTAGGGTGCCTGTAGTGGCACTTTATCCGATAGGGATAGAGTGCCAATGGTGGCACTCTATACACTGCCTATATTATATAACGTGTATTAATTTTTTCGTTGAACGCGCGATTTTTAAACCGAAAAGTGGCCTTAATGACTCGACATTGCAAGGCAACGATTATCCCTGTATTTAACTATACAATATTCAGATTTTTTTAAGATGTTTTGAACCTCACCAATTTTAATCAATTGCTAAGCAATGGATTAGCAAGAATCTTATTCATAAACGCTAGTTAGCGCTAAGAGCTCGCTAAGCAATTGATTAGTAGCTGTCAAATTAAATACCACCGGTCCACTGATAAAAGGATGCTAACAGGCAAGATGGTGGATTTTGTTTGAATCAGATGTGAATGTTGCGCCACTTCTTCTTCCCAACTAAAGCACTAGGAAGTGGTGAAGGGCGGGCGTTTTAGGGGGATTGTCTTTTGTAATTTTGACATTCGAAAAGTGCTGATTCTCAGCCTAGTTTGATTAAATGACTTTTGAATTTGAATTAAGATTATGTAAGTATAGGTCACACTGTTCTTTTCCAGTTGGTGATATGCCTGTTCGCGATCCTGCAGGCGGTACTATTGTTGTTCTTCCGGGACATCGAGAGCACCTTCACGACCACAGCCGCACTGTATAGAGGCGTGATCATGGAAGCTCAGCTGATCGTCATATTCGTACTATATGCGCTGGATATCTTGTTCCATTTTGTTTTGATAGTTGGAGCTCATTTGGTAAGTGACATTAAGTATGGATAATATTACGCTGGTAATTCAAAAAAGGACATCAAAATTACATGACGTCACACAAATCCTGAATCGCGCAATTAGAGTTTACCGCGCAAACGACATATAATTACAAGACTATACGAAATCAACTTACACATACACACTTACATAACACCCGTCTGGTCGGAGGATTCTCCCTTTTCTATAGAGAATGAGTGAACTTTACACCCTGTTCCTCATTCCTCTAAAGTCTCTTTTGTTTTCTCCGTATTAAATATTTTTTATTTCTTTTTGCTGTCATAAAACAACATAAAATGTGTGTCTTTTTATTACGGGAGGACACTGGCTCCTACAACACAGTTATAACTAGCGCAGGAGCCAGATATTTTTTTTTTTTGGCTGTAAAAATTGTTTTATGTCAATATCAATCTATCTGCAACTATGTTGGGGTCGGCTTCCAGTCTAACCGGCTGCAGCTGAATACCAGTATTTTACATGGAGTGACTGCCTATCTGACCTACAATACCCAGTCACTGGGTAATACAATACCCCTTGGTAAGACTGGTGACTTTCAGACTTCTGACGACTCGTAACGACTGTCAAAGTTTCACGAATGACAGCCAGGACCAACGGATTAATGTGCTTTCCGAGGCACTGAGGAGTCTCGGAATGTAAAGATTGTCACCCATCCACTGACCAACCCCGGCAAGCGTAGTTTAACCTGATGGATCGACCCGTGCGGCTGTTATTACTTAGCCACGAACTCCTCAATGTCAATAAATATATTTTTTCTTTTCCTATGTATTAAAGAGATGATATTATTCCTAGTGGAATAAGGCCTGATCGGTTAGTCCCCTTATGCTCTAGTCCCGATCAATCGGCAGTAGCTTAACTTCCAGTATTTTCCCTCAAGCCCCGATGCGTGCGTAAAAGAGAAAACTATAACAGAAACTTATAAAATTCCCGGATTGTCGCCTGTTTCCGGTCACCGGTCGGTTTTATACTTAGGTAAGAATATGTTGAAATCTTTCAGAAAAGGCGTCGTCTCCTGCGTGTATACTACTACTACGAGCTGACGACGATGGTGGCCACCTTCGTAGTGGTGCTGATCACCTACATAGACCTGGACAGGTTCCCTCGATGGAACTTCGTCGTCACTGAGTTCTCTCTCGCATTCACAGGATTTGGTAATGTATCAATTTTCTATTCATACTAAAACTAAAGCGTGCTACACCACTTGTTCATCGACACTGTCGTGTAGCAAAATCGCTGTCAAACACCACATTCCCAAAACATTACATTCTCTTGTGCCTAAACGGACCCTGGCGTTGTGTGGTTACAGTTCTAACCCAACCAACCTAATCTACCTTTCAGTTATTTTTATTTGCTAATCCAAGGGATTATGGCACTTAAGAGTGTTTATTCTGAAAGTTGGCAACGTCGCAAATAGATGTCAAATATTTCGCTGTTTTGATTAATTTGATAATATTTCTGTATGGAAATAAAAAATGTGGCTAACTAGCTTGATTATGAAATGCAATAATTAATATCGTAACACCGAATAGTTAGTTTTAGATGTAAAAAAAGTATTTGGAAACTTTCCAAATGCCTTTTTTTCACCTAAAACGGGTACAACATCAAATTCAATGTTATAATTGCAATTCATTATTAATATTCTAGTCAATTGGTTAGCCACATTTTTTATTTCCATACAGTATTATTTCCAAATTAATCGAAACAGGTAAATATTTGGCTCCGTATCAGAACGTTCTAATAGCAAATAGTCCTATTAGCAAAACGACCCATAATCAAAACGACATTTTAGCAAAATGTCTTATTAGCATATCGACCTATGAGCAAATGGTCCTATTAGCTGAACGTCCTACTTGTAAAGTACAGTAGTACTGAAAAATCACTATCGGTTTTTACCCGACCAAGGCGAAGCCAAAAAAATAGGGTTGGGTGTTTGTTTAATAGTTTCACTGAGTATATCAAATTTATAAAAAAAGTAAAACCGCTAAACGAGCCACAAAAAAAAAAAAACTCCCAATCCTTCATTTTGATACCCATCAAAGTGGGGTATCAAAATGAAGGGTTTTAGTATCAAAAGGTGGTTACAAAAATGTATAAAAATCATAATGTTTAAATGTAATTTGGAATGAGAAATGATAAAAAAACATTAATTAAAAGTGTGAAATAATAAATGACTAATATTGGCAGACAGATAATCTCATACATTTTACGAACGCTTTTCTACTGAGTAAGCCTAAGAACTCAAGGAGCGGTTTTCAGCCGCGCCCCCCGCGACTGCGCCGGGGCTGCAAACACTCGTACAAACACGTAGACATGGAAATTTAGATATTAATTTTCACGACGCGGTTTATGACTATGGCTTGCGCGATTGTTTTCGGATCCCGCTGCACCCGACGACGCCGCGGCGGGCGTGGCTGAAAACTGATCCGTGAGTTCTTAGCCTCAGTGAACTCGATCATTTTAAAATAAATTGCTTTAAAATTATATAAGAAAATAGACGAAAATTAACCATTCCTTATCTCCTTAACTACAATGTGAAGTTTGTACTTGGGACCTTTAAATTCAACCCAACTACGGAACCTTTTATTGAGCGTGGTCCGACACGCACTTGGCTGGTTTTTTTTTTAATTAGTTTTAGATTTTAAAGTTTATATTATTTTAAAATGTTGTATGTGTGTTGTTAGTGTCTCGAGAAGATGATACATAATATTCATTTAAAAATATCATATTTATGTGTGGTATGACTGTACCATTTCCGTTATTTTGTTTTTAGAACCATTTGCTCATAGGACGATTTGATAATAGGACATTTTGCTAACGTGTCGTTTTGATTATGGATGGTTTTGCTAATAGAACTTGTAGCGGTTAGACCGCCACATGCAAAAAAAAACTACGAAACAAAAAGACATGACGTCACACAATTCCTACATCGCGCAGTTAGAGTTTACCTAGCGAATAACATAGATAAGACTATCCGAAATCAACATAAGGGCAGTTGCCCGCCAGACATAATACCCGTCTAGTTGGAGGATCCTCCCTTTTCTATGGTGGATGAGTGAACTTTACACCCTGTTCCTCATACCCCTAAATTGGTGACCCCGAGTATGAACGTCAACGCAGCCTTCGTGCAACAACTTCAGCGTGACGTCATCATCATCACTCCCGCAAGCTTTCGTGAGGCGTGTCACACAGTCAGTCAGCACCCACGGCTTCAACGGGTATCCTGACCACCGGCATGTAGCGAACGCGCATTCCTGGTCATCACCCTCAGCCTCATCAGCAACTTGGCACAGCACCTGCACTTCCGGCCGGTCTCACAAGCAGAGCCTATTCTATCCTCTCCTGGTCGACGCAAGCAGTCAGCCACAACCCGGCGCTGTACCACATCCGACTCACTGGATGACGACGCACCGCCACCCCGACTCACTGGGGAATCACCGCAGACAGTTCCGACTCACCGTGAACTATGCGGCACCCGGTTCCGACTCACTGGAACCACAGCTGGCACTGTGAAGCATCGCAAGATCCAAGACTCAGCCCACTATCGACCTCCGGTCTCCGGAGGGGAGTGATGTAGCGGTTAGACCGCCACATGCAAAAAAAACTACGAAACAAAAAGACATGACGTCACACAATTCCTACATCGCGCAGTTAGAGTTTACCGAGCGAATAACGTATATAAGACTATCCGAAATCAACATAAGGGCAGTTGCCCGCCAGACATAATACCCGTCTAGTTGGAGGATCCTCCCTTTTCTATGGTGGATGAGTGAACTTTACACCCTGTTCCTCATACCCCTAAAAACTATTTGCTATTAGGACGTTTTGATACGGAGCCAAATATTTGACAGCTATTTACGACGTTGCCAACTTTTAGGATGCACCCTCTTCAGTTTAGCCGGCTATAGATGAAAGAAACTAACCTCAACAATCAAACAAAATAACAAGTGACAGTGACAAGAAATATCCAACGAACCCAAACGCATTTACGCAAGTCATGGTGTGAAGACAACCAACCTGTCTGTGCTGTTGACTATTTAGGATTTCCCTCTTCAGGAGCCAATCCTGGGTGAAGCAGCCAGATCTAGGTGAACTTTAGAACGGGTTATCATACTTTAATGCGTATATTAAATTTAGTGTCTCTGTTGTTGATCACTGAGGAGTTTCCTCGTCTGGAGCCAATCCTGGATGCTGCAACCAGGTCATGGAAGAGTTTAGAACAGACTATCATAATTAAATGCGAAATTTTAAATACGTCTGGAGCCAATCCTGGGTGTAGAATCAGGTCATGCATCATAAAGTAATGCATTGTGTTTAAAACTGAACCAAAAAGTTAAATTTCAACTCCGTTGGGTAAAAGGAACTGGTTTTAATTCAGTTTGCATGATTTGACTATTATAATACATACGTCTAACTAACACGGCAAGTTAAATAAAAGCTTGTAAAAATACCTAAAGAATTTTGTTTTGTAGAATGGTTCTGAGCTAAAAAGATCAAAATTCAATGTAATTTCGTAAATGGTTTTTACGTTTTGTAAATAATTGCCTAAAAATATCTCTATCTATTGGCCCCGTGACATTGAATGCGAATCAGAGCGATAACCACGTCACTTTTGCTTACTCTATGCGTCAGACATAAAAATGAAAATTTTGTTTTGTTATTTAATTAATGTTAATATTTCGCCAAAATATTATTTTTTTTGGAAAATAAACCGCCAGGAACATTACTATACACTTTGAAGGACAGTAAACGCCCGTTAAAACAATAAAACTTCTATTGTGTCTCGTTTACAGCCCTTCAAAGTGTTAAATAACCTCGACTAACGGCGATGCTAATTATGTCCTGGGTGGTCAGCCTATTAACTACTACTTTTGTAATATATGTCCTGCGAATCCTGGGCATTAATTAAGCTTCGCTACCTCTTTTTTGGTATATGTCCATCTAACCCTCGGCGTTAAGCCTTGCTACCACTTTTTTAACTTATGTCCAGCCAACCCTAGGCATTCAGCATTGCTACCACTTTTTAAATTTATGTCCAGCGAACCCTACAGCCTCGCTACCACTTTTTTAAGGACCGCAGACCCTCTCTGACATAACATTTGTGTACAGTGTTACAGATATATCTGCTCCTCCTAGTGCGCAGTGAGTTACGCAAGGAGCGGTACCAGGAGGGCAGCTCCAGCTACACCAACCATATAGCTGAGGTCTTCGTAGAACCGCCGCTTAGGCGGCAATGGAGGACCTTTATTCTGTAGGGTTAATAAAAACGTAGTTATTGTTGGTTATTCTTTTATTCATAAACTTATGATAATCTTACAGACTTACAATATGTCTAAAGCTAAAGTCTAAATCAACGTCTGATGTTACTTATAAAATGGATTAACAATTATTGACATTTCAGTTTCGTGGTATCTGACGACATATTGTAATTGCTCTGTCGCTTCAAAGTAAAAGTAGCTTAAATAATATAAGTAGAAAATCTAAACGTTATAAAAAATCTAAATATGCAAGGATATTCAAAATTACCACAAAATATGTATTCATATGGCTATGCCAATTTCTACCTAATAATAATAATAAAATATAATGACTAGACATTTTCACAATTTGTAATATCCTTATTACTGTATTTGATGATCAACCTCTTTATTAAATGTATCAGCAATATTTCCAGACCTGTAAAGAAAGAAATAAAAAACATGGTTAGGTTAGGTTAGGTATACCGACCAAATACATAGGTCATTGATTTAAACGCCCTTTTCTAAAGGGCCTAGTTTTAACAGGCGCCCAAGGCGCTTAAAAATTAAAACAAACTATGTTCACATGAAAAATGATATTGAGTACGAGGCTATCTTTGACTCTAACAGATTTTCTCGATCTTGCGCAAGTATTTTCAGAGAAAATTTGCAACTTTTTTGCCAAAACTTGTTTCAAGTGACGTTTTTTAAGAAAACAACCTTTTCTGCAGTCAGGTAAAAAAGGTTAGGTACTTACAAATATCCAAAATGGCGGCACCGACAAATAAAAGAGCGTCATTGTCAATCATTACAAGTTCATTGATATGATACGTTATGTAGATCTCTCCAAAGTAATGACCATCATCATAGTTCAGTGTGATGCACAGTGTCACCGCTATGATGTAGATAATAAGGGTCAGTATGCAGTAGCGGTAGTAAGCTCGGTAGAGACTGGCACTTCTCTGGAAAAAAAGTTTATTGGTTAATAATAAAAAATAAAAAAATGGCGGAACTATGGGTACCTACACCTCTGCATAAGCCTTCGGAGGTACAGGCGTGATGGCATGTTATTGTGTTAGTAAATAAGTATTCCAGAGGTATAGGACTCAAATCTACAGCTAATGGATGGGGAATTTGCAACTTGACAAGTCTTGTATCAAGTAACTTTTTCATTATCATTAAGCAGTCATTTTTAAGTTAATCTTTGACACCTCTACTTGATTGTTTTACTGCCACTTCATTGCCTATGACGCTACTAAATATGAACTGTAATCAACCATCAATGTGCCAAGCATTTCCACTAACGTCAATGTTATACTTTTGCTACTGATTGTACATTTTCTCCTTTTGATAGTAACGTAGGACGAGTTGCAGAATGAAAATAATATTTATTTAGATTTTCTGCAACTTGCTTGACGTAGGCATGTAGGACGAGTTGATAAATTACTCTACTAACTGTCAGTTCCCAATGTTAAGGTAGGTAGGTAACTATATGGGGATTATTTACATGCGCACATTATAGCACGTGATAACGCTTAACAAGAAGATTGTAATGTAAAGCGTTAATTAATGTGATGTCTAATTGTCTCTTATTACTCAAACAGAACAATAATACAGTTTAACACTACGTTATATCAAGTTTTTGATTAAAGAGACAGTGTTCAATTGGGTGCCTCCAACACTGGGCACGAATTTTGTTTTTATAATTTAACAAAACGTCCGTTTTCTCCAAAGGAGGTGTATACCACAACCACATTTCCAGCAACGTATAAGCCCCATGTAATAGGGTTAAGCCAAGTGCCTGTTTCCTTAACCATTAACATTTATAACGGAAAAACACAAGAACATTTGGCGCGACCCGGGGATCCACAAAGAAGTTTCTATGATAATAATTTACCTTGGCTCCAGCACAGATGAACGTGACAATCATTCCAAATTCCACTAATTGTAACACTATGGCACCTGCTGAAAACGTCAAAACAGTGCAAGCTTCTTCGAAGTACTTTGATTCCTGCAGGTACCCGAAGTATGCAATAATTTGCCAAGTCGATATCACTAATACACTGGTCCATAGTACTGACACTGCCTGTAAATTAAAAATAATCATAATAATCTCTAGACCCCGAGGGAGATGGCGTGACGAGCTACACTCCTAAAGTATAGGGCTCAAATTGTAAAAGAGGGAGAAAAATGGGAAGATGGATGGGAGACCATTGCCCAGCAGTGAGACACACTAGACGTATAACGATAATTATAATTTACGCCTTCTTGGCGTGTTCTTCTTTTTGACGTATTGTATGGATGTCACTAGAAATAAGGATATGGACAAAACAAAAACTTTGACTGTCAGAAAGGATATAAAAAAATATTGGATACTTATTTTTTCTTTTTTTACGTAATCAAAAGATTACGGCAATACGTTGTGTTAAAATGTGCCATGACGTCACTCTCCGGTAGATTTTATACTTTATTGTGACTTAGCCAGCCCCCACTCCCCAACTTTAATATCTAAACCATTTTTTATTAATATGAGAGAGCCTAACGTGTCAAATATTTTTTTATTATCTGACTGACCTATGACGGACTAAATTATGTTTTCTTTCGTGGTGCGCACTCTACAAACTTACTTACAGTAATATAATTAAAATATTATCTAACTTACCAATCGCAGAGATGCCCAAATTAATAACCAGCGTCTTACAGATTAAAACTAAAGCGTGCTACACCACTTGTTCATCGACACTGTCGTGTAGCAAAATCGCTGTCAAACACCACATTCCCAAAACATTACATTCTCTTGTGCCTAAACGGACCCTGGCGTTGTGTGGTCACAGTTCTAACCTAACCTAATCTACCTTTCAGTTATTTTTATTTGCTAATCCAAGGGATTATGGCACTTAAGAGTGTTTGTTCTGAAAGTTGGCAACGTCGCAAATAGATGTCAATTATTTCGCTGTTTTGATTAATTTGATAATATTTCTGTATGGAAATAAAAAATGTGGGTAACTAGCGAACTAGAATATTGATTATGAAATGCAATAATTAATATCGTAACACCGAATAGTTTTAGATGTAAAAAAAGTATTTGGAAACTTTCCAAATGCCTTTTTTCGCCTAAAACGGGTACAACATCAAATTCAATGTTATAATTGCAATTCATTATGAATATTCTAGTCAATTGGTTAGCCACATTTCTTATTTCCATACAGTATTATTTCCAAATTAATCGAAACAGGTAAATATTTGACAGCTATTTACGACGTTGCCAACTTTTAGGATGCACCATAGTAAGTTTAGCCGGCTACAGATAAAAGAAACTAACCTCAACAATCAAATAAAATAACAAGTGACAGTGATAAGAAAAATTCAACGAACCCAAACGCATTTACACAAGTCATGGTATGAAGACAACCAGCCTGTCTGTGCTGTTAACTATTTAGGATTTCCCTCTTCAGGAGCCAATCCTGGGTGAAGCAGCCAGATCTAGGTGAACTTTAGAACGGGTTATCATACTTTAATACGTATATTAAATTTAGTGTCTCTGTTGTTGATCACTGAGGAGTTTCCTCGTCTGGAGCCAATCCTGGATTCCACCAGCAGACCAGGACCAGGTCATGGTAGACTTTAGAACAGACTATCATAATTAAATGCGAAATATTAAATTTCGTGTCTGTTCCGTTGATTGTTGTGGAGTTCCTTCGTCTGGAGCCAATCCTGGGTGTAGAATCAGGTCATGCATCATAAAGTAATGCATTGTGATTAAAACTGAACCAAAAAGTTAAATTTCATCTCCGTTGGGTAAAAGGAACTGGTTTTAATTCAGTTTGCATGATTTGACTATTATATAAATACATAGGTACTTACCTCTAACTAACACGGCAAGTTAAATAAAAGCTTGTAAAAATACCTAAAGAATTTTGTTTTGTAGAATGGTTCTGAGCTAAAAAGATCAAAATTCAATGTAATTTCGTAAATGGTTTTTACGTTTTGTAAATAATTGCCTAAAAATATCTCTATCTCTATTGGCCCCGTGACATTGAATGCGAATCAGAGCGATAACCACGTCACTTTTGCTTACTTTAAGCGTCAGACATAAAAATGAAAAATTTGTTCTGTTATTGTTAATATTTCGCCAAAATATTATTTTTTTTGGAAAATAAACCGCCAGGAACATTACTATACACTTCGAAGGACAGTAAACGCCCGTTAAAACAATAAAACTTCTATTGTGTCTCGTTTACAGCCCATCAAAGTGTTAAATAACCTCGACTAACGGCGAGGCTTATTATGTCCTGGGGAGTCAGCCTATTAACTACTACTTTTGTAATATATGTCCTGCGAATCCTGGACATTAATCTTCTCTACCACTTTTATGGTATATGTCCATCTAACCCTGGGCATTAAGCCTTGCTACCACTTTTTTAACATTTAACTTATGTCCAGCCAACCCTAGGCATTCAGCCTTGCTACCACTTTTTAAATTTATGTCCAGCGAACCCTACAGCCTCGCTACCACTTATTTAAGGACCACAGTCCCTCTCTGACATTACATTTGTGTACAGTGTTACAGATATATCTGCTCCTCCTAGTGCGCAGTGAGTTACGCAAGGAGCGGTACCAGGAGGGCAGCTCCAGCTACACCAGCCATATAGCTGAGGTCTTCGTAGAACCGCCGCTGCGGCGACAATGGAGGACCTTTATTCTGTAGAGTTAATAAAAACCTAGTTATTGTTGGTTATTCTTTTATTGATAAACTTATGATAATATAACAGACTTACAATATGTATACTTAAAGCTAAAGTCTAAATCAACGTCTGATGTTACTTAAAAAATGGATTAACAATTATTGACATTTCAGTTTCGTGGTATCTGACGACATATTGTAATTGCTCTGTCGCTTCAAAGTAAAAGTAGCTTAAAATAATATAGGTTGAAAATCTAAACGTTATAAAAAATCTAAATATGCGAGGATATTTAAAATTACCACAAAATATGTATTCATATGGCTGTGCCAATTTCTACCTAATAATAATAATAAAATATAATGACTAGACATTTTCACAATTTGTAATATCCTTATTACTGTATTTGATGATCAACCTCTTTATTAAACGTATCAGCAATATTTCCAGACCTGTAAAGAAAGAAATAAAAAACATGGTTAGGTTAGGTTAGGTATACCGACCAAATACATAGGTCATTGATTTAAACGCCCTTTTCTAAAGGGCCTAGTTATAACAGGCGCCCAAGGCGCTTAAAAATTAAAACAAACTATGTTCACATGAAAAATTATATTGGGTACGAGGCTATCTTTGACTCTAACAGATTTTCTCGATCTTGCGCAAGTATTTTCAGAGAAAATTTGCAACTTTTTTGCCAAAACTTGTTTCAAGTGACGTTTTTTAAGAAAACAACCTGCAGTCAGATAAAAAAGGTTAGGTACTTACAAATATCCAAAATGGCGGCACCGACAAATAAAAGAGCGTCATTCTCAATCATTACAAGTTCATTGATATGATACGTTATGTAGATCTCTCCAAAGTAATGACCATCATCATAGTTCAGTGTGATGCACAGTGTCACCGCTATGATGTAGATAATAAGGGTCAGTATGCAGTAGCGGTAGTAAGCTCGGTAGAGACTGGCACTTCTCTGGAAAAAAAGTTTATTGGTTAATAATAAAAAATAAAAAAATGGCGGAACTATGGGTACCTACACCTCTGCATAAGCCTTCGGGGGTACAGGCGTGATGGCATGTTATTGTGTTAGTAAATAAGTATTCCAGAGGTATAGGACTCAAATCTAAAGCTAATGGATGGGGAATTTGCAACTTGACAAGTCTTGTATCAAGTAACTTTTTCATTATCATTAAGCAGTCATTTTTAAGTTAATCTTTGACAACCCTACTTGATTGTTTTACTGCCACTTCATTGCCTATGACGCTACTAAATATGAACTGTAATCAACCATCAATGTGCCAAGCATTTCCACTAACGTCAATGTTATACTTTTGCTACTGATTGTACCTTTTCTCCTTTTGATAGTAACGTAGGACGAGTTGCAGAATGAACATAATATTTATTTAGATTTTCTGCAACTTGCTTGACGTAGGCAAGGCATGTAGGACGAGTTGATGAATTACTCTACTAACTGTCAGTTCCCAATGTTAAGGTAGGTAACTATGCAGACTATTTACATGCGCACATTATAGCACGTGATAACACATAACAAGAAGATTGAAATGTAAAGCGTTAATTAATGTGATGTCTAATTGTCTCTTATTACTCAAACAGAACAATAACACAGTTTATCACTACGTTACATCAAGGTCATATCAAGTTTTTGATTAAAGAGACAGTGCTCAATTGGGTGCCTCCAACACTCATGGTCACGAATTTTGTTTTTATAATTTAACAAAACGTCCGTTTTCTCCAAAGGAGGTGCCACAACCACATTTCCAGCAATGTATAAGCCCCATGTAATAGGGGTAAGCTAAGTGCCTGTTGCCTTACATTTATAATGGAAAAACACAAGAACTTTTGGCGGGACCCGGGGAACCACCTACAAAGAAGTTTCTATGATAATAATTTACCTTGGCTCCAGCACAGATGAACGTGACAATCATTCCAAATTCCACTAATTGTAACACTATGGCACCTGCTGAAAACGTCAAAACAGTGCAAGCTTCTTCGAAGTACTTTGATTCCTGCAGGTACCCGAAGTATGCAATAATTTGCCAAGTCGATATCACTAATACACTGGTCCATAGTACTGACACTGCCTGTAAATTAAAAATAATCATAATAATCTCTAGACCCCGAGGGAGATGGCGTGACGAGCTACACTCCTAAAGTATAGGGCTCAAATTGTAAAAGAGGGAGAAAAATGGGAAGATGGATGGGAGACCATTGCCCAGCAGTGAGACACACTAGACGTATAACGATAATTATAATTTACGCCTTCTTGGCGTGTTCTTCTTTTTGACGTATTGTATGGATGTCACTAGAAATAAGGATATGGACAAAACAAAAACTTTGACTGTCAGAAAGGATATAAAAAAATATTGGATACTTATTTTTTCTTTTTTTACGTAATCAAAAGATTACGGCAATACGTTGTGTTAAAATGTGCCATGACGTCACTCTCCGGTAGATTTTATACTTTATTGTGACTTAGCCAGCCCCCACTCCCCAACTTTAATATCTAAACCATTTTTTATTAATATGAGAGAGCCTAACGTGTCAAATATTTTTTTATTATCTGACTGACCTATGACGGACTAAATTATGTTTTCTTTCGTGGTGCGCACTCTACAAACTTACTTACAGTAATATAATTAAAATATTATCTAACTTACCAATCGCAGAGATGCCCAAATTAATAACCAGCGTCTTACAGATTCATCTCGGAGGATGCCCTCATCACTGGACTGTCCTGGTTTGGTTTTTTCACAAGTAGCATTCAGAGGCCCCAATTTTGGAGAAAACATTGCCCAAGTCAAATCTTTTAAAAACATTGTTTGTGACTGAAACCACCAATATTTTATAACGCCTGTAAAAAATATTAAGTAATTATTTGCTAGAACTTTTATTTTACTGCTTAGAAAAACTGACTATATTTTTATCATTCAATAGTGAGGTGCACCCTTACTTTGCACGAGTTTTACTACCAAACAGAAAGTTTTGATCTCTTTATTATAATATTATGTATGTTTAATATTGATGAATGATCGGAAAAAATCCACCAAATGATGGTGAAAACTCCACCAAAATCCCAAAAAATATACAAGATCATTTATTTTTAACTCAGGTAGGCATCCTGGCATCTTACTTAGCAAATCTTGTGAATATGGGGTCAGTGAATATGCGGTCAGTTATTGTCACAATCATTATAAACCTAAGGTTGCCTAGACGAGATCATCGATTGCGATAAAAGCACTGATACAAACAATATTTTCTCTATACATAGGTACTAAATAATTATATAGTCATAATTATTTAGTGTACAATGAAGTTGATAAATACATACATATTGATGTAACACAAAATTATGGCAAAATAAATAATATTTAAGATTTATAAAAAAGCGAGTTAACATACCTGAAGCTAGTCTGAAAGTTTGGCTTCTCACTTGGTCACGCTGGTAAAAAAAAACGCTGGTCACTTTATTTTCTGTATTTTTTATTTACGTCTGCTCCTCTCACAGTACTTATCAACACTGTTTAATTAATCTGTTTAGTAGTCTTCATTTATATACTAATTGTGAACTACATAATAATAACTGATAGTTTCAATGCATGTGTGAGTGTGTGGATAATTTTGTTAGTAAACAACAAAAACCCATTTATCTATCCATTTATGTAACGAATTGGTGGGTTTTTGCAATAACAAATAAAAGTTTATTTGTTATTTCCTACTTTTATAAAGTAACTCAATTCCATGGAAAGTCCATCGGTTACGGAGGCAAGATCTGGATACTTACGGGATGACTGGTCAATGCTTGGAGTCTCTTTGAAAAACTGAATCCGGAATTAAATGATCTGATAGTAAGACATTCACGGTCGACGTAATAGCATTAGTTGTAACTTTTATCCCGGTAAGGTAAGGTATAGAGATATTATTAAAACTTTCAAGGCACTTAATGTTAACAAAACTGCTGAGCTGATCTATGGGGAAATTCCGCAGTATGCATAATCATCACTGTAGCGCCTGAGTTAGCAGTTATTTTCAATAAATGAAAACATTTATTGAAAATAATTGCTAACTCAGGTCTGCTTGACTGTGGTGTAATTCCCGACATAATATATATAATAACTTTATTTCAGACTATCCTTTTACAGAGTCATCCATATTTGTGTTAGTAAGTACTTATGAACTATGTTAGTAAAACACAAAAATAAAAACACACAACATCACATTGACACATGGAGTGCCTAAGAAATGGACCGTCTAACCGGTCCGCTACTACTTTCAGAATGCTGTTGGAGCTTGCTCGGATACGGTGCAGTATGGAGGCCGCTCTCTTTCTCATGATGGCATGAAAGCCATCAATCCGAGCCTCCATAAACATGCCGGACGCACTGCAGCATCTCATTAATGAAGAGTAGTAAAATAATACGTTTGTTTAAATTGGGCAGCAACTCAGACCCCACGAACTTTAAACCAATTGATGTGCTTCTCATCTTTAGTAAAATGATTGATGCTAGATCAATTTGCAAAGACATTTTGATAAACATAAGAAGTTATTAAACAGTAAACAGTTCGGTTTTACAAGTGGTCGCTCGACTTCCGACGCTGGTGTTGAGCTTCTTGCACATATTTTTGAATTCTGGGAGATTTGGTCAGGAAATTGCATCACTATGGTGTTAGATACACTGCCTTGGATCTTTTTATTTCTTATTTGAATAATAGGATCCAAAGAGTGGACGTTAACGGCAAGCGATCCCCAGGTTCTATCGTCACTATGGGAGTTCCGCAGGGCTCAACTCTTGGCCCTTTATTATTATTCGTATATATTAATGACCTACCTTGCCTTATAAAAAACAGTAATGAAATAGTGTTATTTGTAGATAACACATCACTTATATTTAAGCTTAAGCGACAATAAATAGTTACTGACGATGTAAATAATACTCTCTCTAATATAGTGCATTGGTTCACTGTTAATAATTTACTTTTAAACGAGAAAAACACTAAATGTATTAGATTTCTGACACCTAACATAAAGCAGGTGAACACAAATTTACTACTAAATGCGGCAAAATTGGATTTTGTAGACACCACTGTGTTTATAGGTATTACTTTGGATTCAAAGCTTCAGTGAGGCCCACATACTCGTATAACCAACTTGTCGAAGCGGTTAAGCTATGCAGCCTACGCAGTGTATAAAATCCTTCATTTGACTGATGTAGAAACAGCTCGATTCATATATTTTAGTTATTTCCATAGTGTAATGTCGAACGGCATTTTATTGTGGGGAAATGCAACCGACATCTAGGCTATATTTGTGCTGCAGAAACGAGCCATTCGAGCAATTCATAACCTAAGTTGTAGGAATAAAATTCACTAAGAAATAAACATAATGACAGTCGCATCTCAATATTTATATGAGAACCTGATTTATGTAAAAAAGAATATAAATCTCTAATCTAAACACAGCGACATTCATAGCATAAATACTAGAAACAAAGATTTATTAATTGTCCCCACAAGTAACATTTTTTCGAAACCAAAGTTTTGAAATATTCTTCTAAGTCCTAAAATGGTAATTTTCTGGTTTCTGATTTTACTTCAGGTCATATTTTAGTTTTTTTTTCGCACTTAGTTCTTAGGTCTAAATAGTAATGTGAAAAACCAAATGGGCTTGCAGAGGACGTTAAAATAATGTTACGTCTGATAGTTATTACTTAATTGTTCTGAGAGCTTCAGGTTCTATAAAGTTTCTGCTTAGACACTCGATATGCTAAAGCATGGCCAGTTTGTCGTACATGCAACCCAAACAAGTTTCATTTCTGATTCGATCACGTAGGGAAACTCCAAGCATAGCCCTCTCCATTGCCCTTTGGGTGACTTTTAGCCTTCTGATAAGGCCCATTGTGAGCGACAACGTTTCAGTGCCATAAGTCATCACTGGCATCACGCACTGGGCAAAGACTTTCGTCTTGAGACACTGCGGTATGTGGGACGAGAAGATATTGCGTAGCTTCCCGAACGCTGCCCAGCCGAGTCGGATTCGACGATTGACCTCTTTCTCAAAGTTGGACCTACCTAGCTGGACAGTTTGTCATAGGTAAACAAACATACTCGTCCACGACTTCAAGTGTAGCGTCTCCAATCTTCATGAGAGTGGGTGTTACATGGGCAATCGACATGACCTTTGTGTTGTCCATGTTCATTTTAAGACCCACTCTTTCGGAGGCTCTACTAAGGTCATCGAGCATTGTACTCAGGTCCTCCATGGTCTCAGCCATTACAACTATGTCGAACCGAAGGTTAGTGATATACTCGCCATTAACGTTGATACCTAGCCCTTTCTAGTCCCTTAGAACTTTCCCTTAGAACCTTGAACACATCCTCCAGTGCCGCTGCACTGGAGGATGTGTTCAAGGTGGTGAACAGTTTCGGAGCGATAACGTCTCCCTGTCTTACACCTCGCTGCAGACGGATAGGCTTCGGGTCTGGTCCTGGAGTCGGACAGACATAGTGGCGTTTATGTACAGACATATCATGTGTCTATCTCTCATGTCTTATTTAAAAACAGATAACTGGAAATCTCTGTGTCTATGGAAAATTTAAAATCGGTCTCATTTGTCTGTAACATTCACAACATTCTTAACTAACTTTTTAGACCTTTGTATCTTGCTTATGCGCCTGAAGTTTCATTAAAATCGGTTCAGTCATTTCGAAAAACAAGGGCTGGAAAGTTTGTATGAAATGCCGTACGTCGTAAACGCTCTTAAATGCAAACCGTTTCAATCGGTGGCGTGCCCGAAATATTTTTTTGGTGGGCACGATAGACGAACAAGAATACCTTTTCGACTAACTCTTTTAAAACGGCGATAACATACGAAGTCCTTCGTGATCGTGACTCACCGACCGACACAATTCTGAATAACCCGGAGTCGTATCACTTGTCCAACTAACTCAATCGCTATTCCCCACGCTATCGTCCAAACGTTGCATTTAGAAGCACCTGCCAATGTCGTACCAAAAATAAAAGTATTATGTTTATTTCTTTGAGATCGTGATCAACAGCTATTATAATGTTGATTGAAATACCTGAGTTCAAGCGATGTTGCTTCTGCTTGCCGCTGCGTCGGGGGATCCTTGTATTCGGGTACCTGAGCTTGGTAAGTATTATCTTTTATACCTTTATTAGCTTCTATTGATAACCAGGATTAGGAAGATGAGTGAGGATGCATAAGTAATATGCATGAGCGATAATGTTGGTAAATGTTTTTTTATTGCTAGTTTTCTTTGTGTTATTATGTCCCCAGATTGTTTTTACTTGTGTGGTTTTTGTATTTAAATTTGATTTTAGTACTTACTAACTATTTTCAGTCAGGTAGGTAAATCAAGACAATATTCTTAAACGAATCATAAAGTTTAGGCCATACCAGTAGAATATACTTACTTTGATAAATTTTGTTTTATCTACCTTCATTAATTTATTGATTTACGCATTTTTTGTATAATACTAACTACACAATTCTTAGTATTGTCAAAAACTGAGGTTAGGACTTCTGAATCCTTGGTTTATACGGTCGAATAACCTATAATTTGGTATATACGCAAAAATATTCATCTTTCCTAGGCACTGCTAATATTAATATCTATCTAATATTAATCTTATGCTAATATTAATCTTTTTGCTCTCGAAATATCTTTTTAAGCTTATCACATTCTTATGAGTGTGCACTTGCAGTAAAAGAATTGACTGAAGATGCACTGCACACTCATAACATTGTTAAAAGCAGTTGCAAGTTAGCTACCTGTATACATAGCTATATCTAGTGTTCCTAGACAGAGGTCATACAGGAGCAGGACACTCCGCTCACAAGATTAATATTATGCACACATATAACGACACAACTTGACCTTAAACGTCATTTGCCGTGTAATTTAGCCAATTTGTTGGTAAACTAGGATGCATTACAGCTGGCTGATCTTAGCCGAGATCTTCTCTGGTCGACTGCGTGTCGGACTATGCACAATGAAGGGTTCCATAGTTGGGATGTATATCCCAAGAACAAACTTAACATTGTAGGTATTTGAAAAACATGTTCTCCCATAAATTCTGCAAATGAAAGTTTGTACGCACAATATTGAGAGATTTACTGTTGTTTTAAGACCATGGACTTTTTATAGGTTTTCCTGTAATCTATGAATAAACTCTCTGTATTTTTGCAAAATTTTAGGCTCAATAGTATCGGAGACAAGGTAGGGAGTAATTTTTTATAAAATTTTTAAAACATATTCATTTTGCACGACTCATAATGCGAGTGAAAAATTCGTTTTGCCTAATTTCTGCAATTATTTTTATTGTTATAGTTGTACAAAAACTCCTGCTAGTACATACAAAATCAGGTGTTTACAAGTTACATTGCGATGATTGTAATGGTATTTACATAGGTCAAACTGGTCGTAGTTTTCAAACAAGATATATAGAACATAATTGCAGCGTACTGGAATAGTTGTCCAGAAAGATCCCATTTTGCTCAACACTTAAAAGATTCAAGTCATTCGTTAAATAATAATAACACTCGTGGCGAATTCAAATTGCCGCGAGCATTCGCTGTGTGAGAACTTAAAATTCGAAGCCATGTGACATATACCAACCCGCACTGGGCCCGCGTGGTGGATTACGGCCCAGTCCCTCTCATAGAGAGGAGGCCTGTGTCCCAGCCTTGGGAACATAAATAGGCTGATTATGTTATTCGCTGTGTGTGACTGAAGCTTTTGGTAGATTATCTCATAACAGGTCACAATGTTCTGTTGCAGTTGGTGACATGCTTGTTCGTGATCCAGCAGGCGGTACTATTGTTGCACTTTCGCGACATCGAGAACACCTTCGCGAAAACGTACGCACTGTATAGAGGCGTGATCATGGAAGCTCAGCTGTTTGTCATATTCGTACTATTTGCGCTGGATATCGTGTTCCATATTGTTTTGATCGTTGGAGCTCATTTGGTAAGTGATATTATGAATAATATTACGCTAGAAGTTTAAGAAAAGAAGGTGTACTATATTATTATAGAGATGATATTCCTAATAGAATATTTCCAGAAGATCGAACGGCAGTAGCTTGACTTCCAGTATTATCCCACAAGCCCCGATACGTGCTTAAAAGAGAAAACTATGACAGAAACTTATAAAATTGTCGGATTCTCGCCTGTCTCCGATCACCTGTGGTTTTATACCTACTACCTCAAGGATATGTTTAAATCTTTCAGAAAAGGCGACGTCTCCTGCGTGTGTACTACTACTACGAGCTGACGACGATGGTGGCCACCTTCGTAGTGGTGCTGATCACCTACGCAGACATGGAAAGGTTCCCTCGGTGGCATTTCGTCGTCGCTGATTTTACTCTCGCATTCACAGGATTTGGTAATGTATCAATTTGCTATACACACTCAGACTTAAGCGTGCTACATACTAGTTCATCGGCACTGCCGGGTGGAATTTATGGAGTAATTATCTCGGATCAGCTTTGTTACAAAAACTGCTGAATCGAATGTTCCTAAAAAAGTAGGTAACATTAACTTAACGTTTATATTATCCCGAAAGGTAAAGAGTGCAATCACTTTTCGCTAGTAATACTTAGAGCCTTGCGTCAACCGAGCATAAACCCGCACCCCAATAAAATTGCGTAACACAAATTCTATCAGCATAAGAAGCTGGGCATGTTGGACGAAGGACCGATGGCCGGTGGAATAGACGAGTCCTAGACTGGAGACAGCGTATCGGCAAGCGTATCGTAAGAAAGTGGCCGGGACAGACTGGATGCGGAAGCCGGAGGATAGCGTGTTGTGGCGCAGCTTGGGAGAGGCCTATGTCCAGCAGTGGACTGCGATAGGCAGAGACGACGAGAACATTTTGTAAATGATTTTAGATTACTAATTAATAGTTTTGAAAAATAATTGCCTAGAAATAAAGATAATGGCGACGTGACATTGAACGCGTTCATCAGAGCGCGACTACGTCACTCTTTGTAATTGACTCTTTAATTATTTTTTATAAACCTAAACTTAATGCATCAGAAATAAAAGTGAAAAATTTGTTCGGTTAATGTTGATATTTTGGTATTTTCGAAAAATTAACCACTAGGAGCAGTGGTGGCCTGGTGGTAACGGCCGCGACTTAAGAGTAAGTCGTAGGTTCGAACCCACACAGGTGCTTTACTTTGTATAAATTATTTCATCACCACTTATATCTCAAAACGATGAAGGAAAACATCGTGAGGAAACCGGCATGTCTGAGAACCAAGAAGCCGCACTGGGCCCGCTTGGTGGATTACGACCCTCGCACAGAGAGGAGGCCTGTGTCCCAGCAGTGGGAAATATTAGGCTGATTATGCTCATGCTTAAACTACAAGGAATATTACTAATTGATTTATTGGGATGAACATTAGGATGTATTTAAATAAACTCCAGTAACGGTGATGCTTAATATAGTATGTCCAGCGAACCATTCAGCCTCACTTCCACTTTTTTAAGGACCACAGACCCTCTCCGACATAACATTTGTGTACAGTGTTACAGATATATCTGCTCCTCCTAGTCCGCAGTGAGTTACGCAAGGAGCGGTACCAGGAGGGCAGGTCCAGCTACACCAACCACATAGACGAGGTCTTCGTAGAACCGCCGCTGAGGCGGCCATGGAGGACCTTTATTCTGTAGAATTAATAAAAACGCAGTTATTGTTGGTAATTCTTTTATTAATAATCTTAATGATAATGTTACAGACTTACAATATTTATAAAGGTATAGTCTAATGCAAAAAAAAACAGCTGTTCCATATATTTTGACTGCATAGGTATTGCACTTTTCTATGAAACAGCAGATTTTTGTTTAACAAAAGTTGAAAATTTCTACGCAGAGGGGTTCAGAATCATGTACTGAATCCATGGTAACAAGCTTCGCGTCGATGTCCCGGAAACCCTGTATAACATAGCACGTTATAAAACATTGAACTTATGTTACATGTTTCTATAGAGATAAACCATGTTTAATAATGTGGACGTGTTATAATATAACAAAAGTTTATGTGTTAAATAACAAAATCTGGCCACACCTTTGTAAATCAATGTCTAATGTTACTTATAAAATAGAACAGAATAATTGATACTTCAGTTTCGTGGTACAGTACGACACAACTTAGATGTAGCATCGGCAAAATTCGTAAAACCGATCACCATCCGAACTGAGTGCGCCTTCAAAATCACAAATCGCTATTACTGCTTTAGGTGAAAATGATCTTTCGAAAACGCAATAACTTGTAAAGTCTTATAGCCAACTACAATCGTAAAATTGAAATGAATGAATGAAAATTTTCAAATCTATGCTACATCTAAGTTGTGTCGTACTGTATCTGACGACTTATTATGGTCAGTTACTATTGACTCGTAATAGTATCAAACTAAAATTAGCTTAAACTCATATATAATTTAATGTAGGTAGAAAATCTAAATCGTATAAAAATATATGAGTGCATTCGAAATTACCACAAAAGATGTATTCATGCGGCTATGGCGATATAATGATTAGAAATTTTCGCAATTTGTAATATCCTCATTACTGTATTTGTTGATCAACCTCTTTATTAAACGTATCAGCAATATTTCCAGACCTGTAAAGAAAGAAAGAAACAGATTAAGTATACATTGTTTTAAACGCCCTTTTCTAAAGAGTTGTATTATGTGCTATGCACGGGTGTTTAGTGGTATGAGGAACAGGGTGTAAAGTTCACTCATCCACCATAGAAAAGGGAGGATCCTCCGACCAGATGGGTGTTGTGTCTGGCGGGCAACTGCCCATAAGTTGATTTCGGATAGTCTTATCTATGTTTTTCGCTCGGTAAACTCTAACTGCACGATGCAGGAATTGTGTGACGTCATGTCTTTGCTGCGTAGTTCGTATGTAGCGGTGTAACCGCTACAGGTGCAATTGCGATTTATTAAAGCATCGAGATTTCTGTGCTTTATCTAAGTTAAATAATTATAAATGTTTTATGCATATAACCTTTCCTTAAAAATCTCTATAGGCTGTTGAAAAGTTTAGGTTGCCTATGTGACCGCGTGGTTTTACGCGGTCACATAGGCAGTCACGAAAAGCGACTTTTTAATATTATACACATACAAGGTGGACCAAACATACACGTCATAAAAAAAAAATTAGATTCCTCATGTCCAGGAGTATTCGAAAATACCCCATGTATGTTCCGCGATTTTTTGTAGTTTTCGAGTTATTATTTTTTTTTGTAATTTTTTTTGAGTTTTCTTGCCGGTGTTGCCTCAAAAATTCATACTTTTTTTGTAGTGAGTATTTTCCAGTTTTTTTTTATGGTGTCGCTATTTGGACCACCTGTTTTAAAGCTTAAAATGATTTTTAGCCTAACCTTCGAAGGCTTAGAAAGTTAAGTACTAATTTGTTTTTATTTTTTGCGTAGCTTAGGAACCTGCATGGTTTTTAAAGTCAGCTAGAATATACGGAACCTCATTTTTGTATTTTTACCACTAAAAACTTAAATTCCTGCTATCGATACTTTTTTGAGTAACTTGCAGGAATGTTAGCAAGTTTATTATTTTATGTGTGAAAGTAACATTCAAGACGATACTGTCGCAAAAATAAAAACCGGAAAATACTCACTACAAAAAGATATATGAATTTTTGAAGCTCCACCGGCAAGAAAACTTGAAAAATTACAAAAAAAATTATAACTGGAAAACTACAAAAAATCGCGGAACATACATGGGGTATTTTCGAATACCCCTAGACATGAGGAATCTATATATATTTTTATGACGTGTATTTTTGGTCCACCCTGTATATGTATAAATGGGGAGGAAAGAAGTGTCTTTAAATTAAAACCAACTATGTTCATGTAACCCAAAAAATATATCAATAATCATATTGAGTACGATGCCATCTTTTACTCTAAGGGCGTGTTTCACCACCTACGATTAAGTTCCTATTAACTTACATACTTGGCAGATAAATTCATACAAATTCGATTCCATTTTTGAATTTATTCGATGAGTCGTGGCTATTCGGACATCATGAAATAGGCCCTCAAAAATATTCTCGATCTCACGTATTTTGTGAAAAAACTTAAAACTTTATTTCCATAAGCTGTTGGAAGTGATATTTTCTATTAAAATAACGTTTTTGGCAGTCAGGCAAAAATAGGGTAGGTACTTACAAATATCCAAAATGGCAGCACCGACAAATAAAAGAACGTCATTTCCAATAATTGGAAATTCATTGATATGATAAGTTATGTAGATCTCTCCGAAGTACTCACTATTATCTAGTGCAATGCATAGTGTCACCGCTATGATGTAGAAAATAAGGGTCAGTATGCAGTAGCGGTAGTAAGCTCGGTAGAGACTGGCACTTCTCTGGAAAAAAACTTTATTGGTAAATAATAAAAAATTAAAATATGGATGAACGATGGGTACACTCGTGATGTTTTCCTTCACCGTTTTTGAAGCAAATGATAATTAAAAAACACACACATGAATCCGAAAAGTCAGAGGTGCGTGCCTTGGGTTCGAACTTGAGACACTCCATCCATCGAGGTTAAGTCAAGTTTTGGATTATATAGACTTGGTTTAATTGGGTGCCTCCAACACTTGTTACGTGTTGTGTTTTTTTACCTAACAAAACGGTCATATTCTCCACAGAAGTAGCAACCTACATTTCCAGCTTTGTTTAAGTCCCATGTAATAGTGGTAAGCTAAGTGCCTGTAGCCACGACCAGATTCCCGGCTGGTACTGAAAACATTTATAACAATAATATTAGGGTCCACCCGGGGATCAAATCCAGGAAAACCTACAAAGAAGTTTATATGATAATTACCTTGACCCCAGCGCGGATGAACGTGACAATCATTGTAAATTCCACTAGCTGTATAATTATCATAACTGCTGCAAACGTCAGAACAGCGGCAACTTCTGCGAATGGCACTGAATCCCGTTGGTACCAGTAGTGTGCATTAATTTGCCAAGTCATTGTCACTAGTACACCGGTCCATAGTACTGACACTGCCTGTAAATTAAAAATAATCATAATAATCTCTAGGCCCTAAAGGAGCTAGCGTGACGAACTACACTCCTACCTAAAGTATTGGGCTCAAATTGTAAAAGAGGAAGAAAAATGGGAAGGTGGAAGGTAGGCCATTGCCCAACAGTGGGACACAGTAGACGCTAATGATAATTATAATTTACTCCTTCTTGGATTTTTTTACTTTTTTGCGTATTGTATGGATGTCACTAGAATGGGGGATGTTGACAAAAAAATATTATTTGTCTCTCAGATAGATTATTAAAAAATATTGAACATAAATAATTATGTTTTCTTTTTTTTACATAATCAGAAGATTACGGCAATACATTGAGTTAAAATGTGGCATGACGTCACTCTCCGGTAGATGTTATACTGAATTGTGACACTCACCAACTTGAATGCGTTTTATCTAAATAATTTTTTAATAATGATAAAGCAAAAAATACGTGTCAAATATGTTTTTATTATCTGACTGACCTATGTATGACTGACGGACAAAATAGTGATTTTTTTCCCCATTCAACAGCTCTATTACCTACAATACTTTTTATTGTATTGTCAGTCCCAACGCTTGTATTTTATGGTACTCAGGAGCTCGGAACAAATTCGATTTGATTGCTGTCGGAAGAACGCCACCAAACGTGGTATAAATAACACAAAAAAGTGTACCTTCTACGTTTAACTACAACATCTGAGTTTGTGTCGGTGCTCATTTTCAGAGTAGTCAGATAGGAAATACAAACACCGACCTCATTTAGTTTAAAAAGGAAGTGTATAGAGTGCCGCATAATAGTGGGGCTGCCTCAACCCGGCTAAAGTGCCGTAAGCATTGTATTGTCATTGTCACTGTCACTTGTTATTTTGTTTGATTGTTGAGGTTAGTTCGCTGCCCCATGTAATGATTGATCGTATTTGTTTTTGATAATTATACCAAAGGATGAGTTTATTTTTGTGGAGAGGCTAATTAATTTCTTTCATCTATATTCGGCTAAAATTAAGTGTAGCCATAACCCCTTGGCTTAGCAAATGAAAATGGCTGAAAGGTAGGTTGGGTTAGGTTAGAACTGTGACCAACACAACTGCGGAATCCGTTTAGGCATGAGAGAATGTGGTGTATTACAGCGAACTAACCTCAACAATCAAACAAAATAACAAGTGACAATGTAATGCTTACGGCACTTTAGCCGAGCTAAGACAGCGCACTATTATGCCGTTAGCAGCACTTTATCCGATAGGGATAGAGTGCCGGTAGCGGCACTCTATCCCTTATCATTGCTTAAAAAAAAAAAAAAAAATTGTGATTGTAAAGTCCGTGCCTCCACTGAAGTCCATTTGACGCGGCGCTATTGTCTATGTCATTGTGTGTGTGGCTTTTTCTTCGCGGTGCGCACTCTACAAACATACAGAAATAAAATTTATTTATCATTTAACTTACCAATCGCAGAGATGCCCAAATTAATAAACCGCGCCTTACAGATTCATCTCGGAGGATGCCCTCATCACTGGACTGTCCTGGTCTGGTTTTTTCACAAGTAGCCGTCGGAGGCGCCAATTTTGGGGAATACATTCTCCAAGTCAAATATTTCAAAAACACTGTTTGTGAGTGAAACCAACACTACTATACTGGTAAGACATGAAAAAAAAAATCTGTCATTATTTGCTGGTAAGAATTGCATTTGAACTTTCATTTCACAACTTGTAGACACCTTGGAATAACTGACAATATTTTTTATCATTCTCTATGGGGGTCCTTAAAGAATGATAAAAAATATTGTCATTGCCTCTACTTTGCACGAGTTTTACTACTTGACAGAACATCTAAATCTCTTTAATATACTAAGTAAGTTTAATATTAATGTATGACATAAACTTTCCGGAATAATGTCACTAAATGATGGTGAAAAAGTGCATCAAATCCGTATCATCGACACAATTATTATAAAGCTAAGCTTGCCTAGAATAGATCATTGATTGCGGTAGGACCACTGCTGCACTGTTTCAAACAATATTTTCTCTATACAATCAATCTGCTTAGCCATTCCCCAACTATGTTGGGGTCGAATACCAGTATTTTTCATGGAGCGACTGCCTATCTGACTTCCACAACCCAGTACCTGGGTAATACAATACCCCCCCCCCCACACCCTTGGTAGACTGGTTGTCAGACTTTCGGTTTTCTGACGACCCGTAACGAATGTCAAAGATCAACGAATGACAGCCGGGACCAATGGCTTAACGTACTTTCCGAGGCACGAGGAGTCTCAGTATGTAAAGATGGTCACCCATCCACGGATGAACCCCGGCCAGAATAGTTTAACCTGATGGATTGACCCTTGCGGCTGTTATAAAGTAGCTAGTATATATGTAGTCATCATTATTTACAATAAATACGTACATATTGATATAACACAAAACGATGGCAGAATAAATAATATTTAAGATTTATAAAAAAGCGAGTTAACATACCTGAAGCTAGTCTGAAAATTTGGCTTCTCACTCAAAAGCCTGTCACTCACTCACTTTATATTCTGTATTTTATTTACGTGTGCTCCTCTCACAGTACTCATCAACACTGTTTAATTAATCTGTTTAGTAGTCTTCATTTATATAATTGCGAACTACATAATATACCTGATAGTTTTAATGTGTGTGTGAATAAGTTTGTTTGTAAAAAACAAAAACCTATCTATCTAATATGATCCATATTAGATGGAGTTTTTTTCTACTTTTATAAAATAACTCAATTCCATGGAAAGGTCACCGGTTACGGAGACGAGATGTGCATACTTACGCTTACGGGATGGCTTGTCAATGCTTGGAGTCTCTTTGAAGAATTGAGTCCGGAATTAAATGAACCGATAGGTAAGATATTCACGGTCGACGTAAAAGCATTAGTTGTAACTTTTATCCCGGTAAGGTAAGGCATAGAGATATTATTAAAACTTTCAATTCACGTAGGTAGGTAGGGTAGGTAGGGTAATAAATGTTTTGACTGTGGTGTAATTCCTGACTGAATGAAGAGTAATAAAATAATACCTTTGTTTAAATCGGGCAGCACATTAAACCCCACGAACTTTAGACCATTTCTGTGCTTCTCACCTTTAGTAAAATAATTGAAGCTAGATCAATTGCAAAGACATTTTTATAAATATAAGTTATTAAACAGCGAAATAGTTCGGTTTCACAAGGGGTCGCTCGACTTCCGACGCTGGTGTTGAGCTTCTTGCACATATTTTTGAGGTCTGGGAGATGTTACGTGATGCCCTAGGTATTATTTGACTTATCTAAGGATTTCGATTGTGTTTCTCATGATAAATTGGTCAGGAAATTGCATCACTATGGTGTTAGAAACACTGCCTTGGATTTTGTTATTTCTTATTTGGATAATAGGATACAGAGAGTGGACGTTAACGGCAAGTGATCCCCGGGTTCTATTGTCACTATGGGATTTCCGCAGGGCTCAATTCTTAGCCCTTTTTGATTTCTCGTTACTAGTGTTATTTGCAGATGACACATCACTTATATTTAAGCTTAAACGACAATAGACAGTTACTGCCGATGTAAATAATGCTATTATAGTGCATTGGTTTAGTGTTCATAATTTACTTTAAAACGAGAAAATGACTAAATGTACCTATTAGATTATTGACACCTAACGTTAAGCAAGTGAAAATCAATGTACTAGTAAATGGGGAAGAATTGGATTTTGTGGACACCACTGTTTTCTTAGGTATCACTTTGGATTCGAAACTTCAGTGAGGCCCACATATAACCAAATTGTCGTTGCGGCTAAGCTCTGCAGCTGCTCTCTCATTTGACTGATGTAGAAACAGCTCGATTAGTAAATCTTAATTATTTCCATAGTATAATGTCGTACGGCATTTTGTTGTGGGGAAATGCAGCCGACTTTTAGGCTATATTTGTGCTACAAAAACGAGCTATTCAAGCAATTTATAACCAAAATTGTTGGCATTCACTGTGAGATTTTAAGGAAATAAACGTAATGACAGTCGCGTCTCAAATAAATGAGAACCTGATTAATACAAAAAAGAATATAAATCTATATCTATACAGACCGATATTCATAGCATAAAATACTAGAAACAAAGTTTTATTTATTGTGCCCAGGACTAGGCTCCAAAAAAATTGTAATTCATTGTGCCAAAGAGTCAGGAAGCCTACTATTACTGTATACAGGGTGGATTTTTAAGATGGAGCAGCAAGGACTATGATTATGTTAGTATAATGATGTCGCATGTCGATAAAACGCGCTCGGTCTATTAATTTCCCTAGAATTAATCATTTTGGTGTTTATGATTATGATTATTACAACAAGGCCTGAGTAACCCTCGTCTTGGAAGCGTTACCATTTAGTGTGCTGCTATAAATTTAACCTTGTCTCGAAAAACATCCTACGTTTTTGGCTACAATTTTCATTCCAATGTCTATTGTTCTATCCAAGAATCTTACATGCCCTCGTATTGATGTCGGTAATTGGGTAACGAGGTCAAATGGCAAAGTTGTATTAGCGTGATTTTATTAACTGCACGGGCTCAAATGTTGGTATCTGGCTAAAGACCATGTTCGTTAGTTTGGACTCTTGTTTTAATTCAGGATTAATTGGTAATATACTTACTTACTAATCTGATATATCCCCATGTTATCAAACCATATCGTAGCGTCAAACAGAAACAACATCTTTTACACACTGGCAGCTCCGTACGCATTTTGTTTCCTTTGTATTCCTTCCCTTTCAAAAATACTTACTTCAAATTATTCCATCTACCACTTTTGGAACTACGCGCCCGGGGTTTATAAATAAGTATCTTCATTCGTTTACAATAACAAAAACAAGCTACTTTCCAGGTTATTTACGATTTCCAGACCTCAATAAAATTAATTATTAGGAAAACAGGCCTAACAGTTGAAAACAATATTAAAGAATCTGTAAAATTGCTATAGAGTTAAATACAGTAGAATATATAGCCACTCACGTGGACATACTAAACCGAAGTAACAGATCATACCTAGGAATAAAAAAAAAAACACAAATTGAATAAATGGTTCTTGACTCATCATAACTCAGATCGTCACGTCGATCTGTTTTACAATACATAATGACTGTCAGGACGATAAGTTAAACTACTGCTGCAGGAGAAGAGTTTGATGGGACTTATCTTTGAACATGAAAAAAATTACACTATCATGAATTATGTTTTAAATGTATCTTTAATATCAATTTTCGTCATTCGAAATCGTATCACAATAATGACTATTTCTTTAATAGTTCTTTTTCTAACTGTTAATTACTGTTACATGTGTTATGGTCCTTCACTATGTTATTGTGTCTATAGATTCGCTTGTTCCATTTGTGTATACTCCTTTTTTATCTCCATTGCTATAATTCTATTAGCAGTAATATCTGCATCGGCTATAACATGTGTATTAGATATGATATCTTCATTTGATAAATCATCTCTTTTGGCTGTAATATTTTCACAGGCTAGAATATGTGTATTGGCTATAATATTATCTCCATTAGCTATGTTATCTTCTTCACATTTCATCTTACAAGCTGATTCACCTGCGTTGTTTACGAACCTGAACTCGCAGTTCGTTGTTAGTTTTATGAACTCACTTCTTACTAGTAGAAGAACATATGCTTGAACCACTAAAAATAATAATAGGGATTAATTTCTTCTATACAGAATCGTAATGATGTTTTTATTTTGTTCGTATAGTGGATAATTTGTAAAATAATCTTAAACATTATTTTTTCAATGTTGCTCTATACGTATTTGGGTTATTCATAAGAGATGACACTAGAGCATCAATAGAAGAAGAACTGAAGAATTGTGCCATGAAAATGTACGAAGGAATTTTCGTCATGTCTATAGCAATAAACTAAATAAGTAGGTATTAAGTTTATTACCACCTACTTACTGTCTATATGACTATTGTGATTAATGATTGTCTGTCATTCCTACTTTTATGGTAGGTATAGGGCAGAAGTCTGTGTTTCAAGGTAACTGCTACAGTCGAATCGACACGAGTTTTGTGTATAAAACTCGTGTCGAAATAAAATCGACCCACTCCGCGTTTCGATTTGAAACAAGATAACTGAAAAAGTTTTATTAACAATAATGTAATGTAGCTATTATACACTCAAACCTTACTAAAAGTATGTAAATTACGTTACGCGTTAGTGACAGAATTATCAAAATTGATTCATTCATTTTTAGAAAATCGAAAAATCGGAATTCGTATAAAACTCGTGTCGAAATAAAATCGACCCACTCCGCGTTTCGATTTGAAACAAGATAACTGAAAAAGTTTAGAACAAGATAATTGATTCATTCATTTTTAGAAAATCGTTTACATTTTGAACGATTTTCTAAAAATGAATGAATCAATTTTGATAATTCTGTCACTAACGCGTAACGTAATTTACATAATTTTAGTAAGGTTTGAGTGTATAATAGCTACATTACATTATTGTTCATAAAACTTTTTCAGTTATCTTGTTTCAAATCGAAACGCGGAGTGGGTCGCTTTTATTTGCCTGCAAGTTTATTTGACTGATCACTAAAATAGTGTATTTTGTAGTGTATTACTTTTTCTTGTTGTAATGTATTATCTGGTGTACAATAAAGTATATATAAATAAATAATATAAATAAATAAAGATTATTTACCGATTGGAGCCAAAAAATAAACGGTTACATCAAACAGACTGATACAGACGCGGATGAAGTCCATCTGGTAAAGTTTCATCTCATGCACAACGTACGCTATTAGGGAGACGCCCATGAGTATCATCAGTATCCAGAGGATGAAGCTGTAGATATAGTATGCTTTCACCATCTTCAGATCTTTCTGGAAAAAAAAAATATCCTGAATGATCGGCTTTCAGAATAGCCCCCGTTTTCTGAAAAGGTAAATCAACAGTAGAATTATATAAGAGATTGTCAAACTTATGTGAGTGATTAAGCATAAGCACAATCAGCCTATAGGGAACCGATCAGTTTTCCGATTTAGTTTTGTTCGATTTTCATTTGACCGAAAACTATTGACCAAAAACTATTGACCGACGTCTTTTTTGCTATATGCATTATTTGACGTATTTTTAAATTATCGAAGTATCATGTGTCATAGGTATTATTTTACCGAACTATATTTCGCCGATTTATAAAATAACATTTTGCTATTGGCCAAAGCCTCTTTTGAACTTTTTTCAATTGCCAAATTGAAATTTTGCTATTGCAAATATATATTTTCACCACACCGAAACTAAATTTTATGGAATATTATTTGTAGCATTTTCCATATTAAATTAAAATAGTGTCATAAAAAGTCATTATGTTGTGCTACAAAATATTGTGGCAGAAACGAATCGCTGCAAAACCGACTTCACGCAGTCTTGTCTGCTCTACCCCTAGAGTGTAACTTAAGCCCGCATAGGCGCGGAGGGGTGGGGCGGCCCGCGAGCTGAGGAGCAGGTGCCGGTCAGCAAGCCGAAGCTGCGGTGGTGAGCGTTAAAGCCATCTGCGACAATAAGCTTGCGTGGGGCCCAAACCCCGCAGCGCCGGAGCCGTGACAGAAACAATCGTTTTAAGACAGTGTTATTCAAATGGCTAATAGAAAAATCATTCTATTCTGTGAATGAGTATCTAAATTTGAGAGATTCACACTGACATTTTACTTACTATTATAATTTGACAAATGATTGACATTCTAATTCTATATTATACTAAGTGACTATGATGTATGTGTATTAATTTGAATAGTTTATTTCAATTATTAATGTAATTTTGCATGCTAGTTTTAGCGAATTGTTTTAGAAACTTTAAAAAAAACCCGACCATCTGTAATGTACTACAATTCTTGCAAATAAAATTTCATTTCATTTCATTTCATTTTATTTCATTTCATTTCATTTCATTTCATTTCATTTCAATGCTTGCTGCATGTTGCATGACATGTCTGCCTGCATGTTTGCATGCCTGCCTACATGCTGCATGCCAGCTAGCACGCTGCATGCCTGCTTGCATGCTGCATGCTTAAAGCAAGCATCCTTGTTGGCATGCTTCTTACTAGGACAACTTAAAACCACTTTTGTTCATAATCAACTGTTTTATTAAGTGCTCAAGTGTGTGTGCTCAGTGCGCAAGTTAAAGTAGTCTGAAACTAGTTCCTGTTGCCTTAATCTATAACGCCAGTGTAATAATTACGTAAATTTTGAAAACTCCTTCAAATACTTAATTTCACTCAAATTGTCTTTAATTTTCATAAGTTTATGAATTTTTGTTACTTCGAAAAAATGTTATTTCGGCTAAGTGTTCGGAAAAAAGTTTTTTGATCAAATGAAACGTCGGAGTAACGAAAAAAATTGAAATGATACAGTGGCAGAAATGACTTCGATGAAGTAGAAAAAAAACGAAACGATAGTAGAAAAGTTTTAGGTGAAATGAAATTCGTTCAAATATTTTTCGAACTTAAGATAGGTACCAAGCCTATAATGTTCCCACTGCTGGGACACAGGCCCCTTCTCTGTGAGAGGGAGCGGCAGTGACCCACCAGGTGGGCCTAGTGCGGATTGGTGGGCGTCACGTCCTGTCTCCGAATTTTTGTTTCTAGGGATGCCGGTTCCCTCAATACATTTTCATTCACCGTATTGAGAGCAGTGGTGGCGGTGGTGAAGGTGGCAGTGAATAGATTGAATGCTGTTATTTTTTGTTCATAAATCACAACAATTAACGTTATTTCGACCAACTGTCATTTAATATAATTAATTTGAAACTCACCTTATGTCCTGCATAAACGAACACTACATTTAGTACAATATCCGATCCTCCTAGTATTACAAAGAATCCAAACATGATTAAATATACTACGTCATCTGCTTCATTCTTGAACGTTGCTAGCGTTTGGAAGAAACTAGTTGTGGCACAAACTAATAGTATGACACCAATAACCTGAAAATTTAAAAAAATATACGTGTTGATGATGGTTTTTTTTTTTAAACTAATTGAGTACCTATAATATAATGTTAGATAATAAAAGCAAATACTATGGAAACTTATAACATCTGCGAAAAAGAGAGAAAATAAACTATTTGAGTTTTATAAACGTAGGTAGGAAGGGCAGTTTCTGCCTAGTTTTGTTATAAATCCTAAGTACCAGGGGCTATTGTTATAGCATTTTTTAGTTATCCTATAATAAGCAGATACCCACCAATCTGATATAAGCCCACACGAGCAGCCCATGCCTTAGCGGCAGACACATACAGCATCTTTTAAACTGTGGTATCTCGCCAGGATTTTCAATCATTTTGTCCGTTAATTTTCACAAATTATAACACTATCAGTTTTGATATCGTATAAATACAGAAAAACAAAATTAAAAAGTTCTATGAACACAATAACTCAGCTCAAAAAATACTTTGATTAACCTCTCTGCTCGACAAGATTTTGACACGTGACACATCAGCTGGCTCGACGGGGTGTTGCGAATTACGTCATGAAATTCAGGAATTTACATCAATTTTCAGCATTCGATTTTATTGAGAAAAATATGTTACCGCGCCTATTTTATACCATAAGTTTGTGGCAAATATCTTTAATTATATGTTGAGGTCAGTCAAACCGCGTCAGTACACTGCGAAAGTTGTATAGAATAGGTATTACTACACCTATCCAAAAGGAAGACTATTTAAATTCACTGAAAATAATGTACCTAAACAACTTTCTCTCTTGCTGAAAATATGAAAAAGGAAAAATAAATATATTAGCATTCTCTCTACATTCTTACTTTTACCACATTTCATACATAAACTACTTATAAAACACGATCAAAACTTGATAAAAAATACAAAAAATTATGTTGCAACGTGACACTTCTTAGTGCTGACCGTCTACCCAATTTTCTTATTTCGATTCAAAAGTTGCATTCAGCTTAATCGATACTCGCAATAAAATCGAACATGAAAAAAGTGGTAGAAACTGAATAAAAACTCTTTGGTATATTTCCGATGAACAATTATTTACTTTTGATATTATAATTTTATTAGTACCTACTTTTAAGGACATACACGTACAGTGTGGATAGAGGAGTAACTTTTTAGGGTACCGTACGTACGACTGAAACAATGGAACTTATAGTATCACTCGTGTGTCGGACTGTCGGTCGGTCACAGCCACTTTGCTCTGAATCTACTGGACCGATTATGTTGAAATTTGGTACATATATTAATTTTGGTGACCCAAACACGGAAGTGTAACGTAAATAAATGAATTATTTTGAATATGGGGTCACTTTTGGGGGCAAATAAAAAAATTGAAAAATAAAAAGTTTGGCTGACTATACCGTGTGACATATCAAATGAAGGGGCTTGATGTGAGGGTCTCAAAAATTTATTTTTAATTATTCTATACCTATTATTTTTGGAACGAAGTTCTCTAACGTGACTTGCGCGGTAGGAGTAGGTAAAGTGGCAGAATTTGTCACGCGAAAAAGTGTTCATACTTGCCACTGTTTTCTTCTAATTTGATAGAGAGAGAGAGAGAAAGTGTGATTTGGTCAAAGTGTAAAACTAAGATGGCGGCTGCGATTTTTTTTTAATTTTTCATCGTTTGCTTCGTTTTCCCGGTTTTCGAAGCTGGAAGAACCGATAGTGTCGTTAAAATGTAAATCCATTATCACGGCTGCGAAAATTATAAATTTTTCATCATTGGTATCGTTTTCATAGTTTTCAAGGGTGCTAAAGTCGATAGTGAGGTCAAAATGCAAATCCAAGATGGCGGCTGCGAAAACTTTGTTTTTGTTTTAAATCATACGTGAGAAGGAATTTCGTTCCTGACCCCCCGATCGGGGCCGTCAGGACCGTCCCCTGACCGCACACGTTTATTTTTTTTATGTGTAGAAGAAAAGAGACCATTCCCCCCACTTAGCTCCGAATCAATTGAAACCAAAAATTTTGAAAAAATAGAGAAAATAGTTACTTGATTCCTGGAATATACCTATATGAACAACATGTTTTTCAAGTAAAATGCTAAGTTTGATTTTGGGATAAATTATTGGTATAAAACATGATAAATTTATGATGAGAACCCTCTCCACGCGAGTTCAACTCGCACTTGTTCGTTGTTTTAATAAGTTCATAGTGGAATTATTTTTAAACAACTTCAAAAAGTAGGAGGTTCGTAATTCATTTCATACAGCCTCTGCCAAATATGAACGGAATTGATGTTTTTAGGGACTCCGTAGTCGTAAAGGATTCCTTATAACTTCGTCATTCCCGTCTGTCTATGTGCTTGCGGTCTGCCATGTCTAAATCTAGATTTTAACATATTTGCACGGTCCAGTCTTCCTTACACTGGGACAATGCCGGCGTTTTCGCAGGGCGTTCGTGCAGAACTCGATTGCGGGACGAAGTAGGCACTGTTTAGGTCCCAAGTTGCCGCTCTGCAGTTTGGAATATAATTTTAATACGGGTGTGATACGGATAATATTCGTATACAACCGCAGAATTAACTTTGTTTTTCATAGCTTTTTCGAGAAATACAAACTTATTTTTGCAGTCGATAAAATTGATGCTGTGCAATGTGCTTAAATATTCATCCCAACTATGGAACCCTTCACTGTGCGTGGTCCGACATACACTAAACCAGTTTTTTACGTTGGTAAACTAGCTTCAACTAACGAAAAATATTAACGTAATTAATTAGAAGTGTTTGCGGAATACCTTCCCATCATATACCTACAATTAATTTATCATCATTCCCAAACAAAATTTTGTTAAGCCTAAAAAATTTATACTGGGCATTCTGTAGCAAACTATCAGAAAATATCAAAAATAAAATCCACATCCAATAAATTAAAATAATTTTAAGCAGCGAGTGCATTCTGAATTCAAATAAAGAAACAATTCGGCGCGAAATTAAAAAATGACGTACAGGTCGACACAACTTATATGTAGCATCGGTAAAATTCGTAAAACCGATTATTTCCGATTTACACAACCAATAGAAATAGCTGACTATCGCGCCATTCAATGCTATTCGCGCTTTACTTTCCCGCCTCAGTTCAACCCGAGACAGCGTTGTGAATGCCAGGGCTTGGAACCGGTTAAGAAATACCGGTTAATATAGTTCATAAAACCGGTAAAATACCGTTCAGCGATTAACCGGTTAATTACGAAAACAGTTTCGCCTAAACCTAAATAATTTTGGTAACCGGTTATTACAGAGAATAGAATTTTAAAACTCGCGCTAACCTAAATAAACCGGTTTTACTCAGACGCACGCCTGCCGCCGCCATTTTTTACATTCTCACGCGCTTGTTTGTGTTTTGTTTTCTTTCGTAGTTCGTCGCAAAGAGAATTTGGTTCGCATCTTTCATACAAGAAGTGTCGTGCGGCCGCTACTTAATTCGTGTTTTATAATAGCATAGACAGTGTTATAATAACATGTATCATGACGAAAAAGGAGGAGAGTAAAATATATTCCATGTTCGATTATTTACAAGAGTCAAAAAATTAATGTAAAAAAATTACGAAGTAATGAAAAAAAAAAGTCGGGAGGTGTCGTGGGACACCCGGTGGGAACGAAGTTCTTTTAGCTGCATATTATATATTAATAAAGAGCCATCTAGTATAATTTTTAACAAGGCTAAAAATCTTTCTATACTACATGGCTCTGAATTAAAAACAATAACATCTGACATATTAGCTGACGTATATAAATGATATGACTTTGACTTCGACGCCTTCAACTTTGACTTCGACTTCGACTTCAACTTTGCCTTCGACTTTGACTTCGACTTCGACTTCGACCTCGACTTTGACTTCGGCCTCAACCTCGACCTCGACTTCGACATCGACCTCGACTTCGACATCGACCTCGAATTTGACTTTGATTTCGACTTCGACTTTAATTTGTAAAACTTTTCTCAAATACATAAAAAAGTGTCGTTACAACTTTTGGTCTTAAACAAAAGTGTCGTTACAACTTTTGGTCTTAAACAAAAGCGTCGTTACAACTTTTGGTCTTAAACAAAAGTGTCGTTACAACTTTTGGTACAATTTTTTTCCGTCTAGCCCCCTTTCGCAACGCGCGAAAGGGAACTTCGTTCCAAAAAGACTTGGTAAGGGACGGTCGATCTTTGTTTTTATGCAATATGAGTTTGCTCTTGACCTCGATCTCGCCTGACGAAATGCGATGGATGAGAACTATGATAAAACGAGCAAACCCAGAAAATGCCTGTTCACTCTTGCTTTGAACGCAGAAACTCTCCGAAGTACAGTCTGTAGAAAACCGACAGGCAGGTAACATTACAGCCTAGCCTCCAGCGCCTCGTCGCATATGAGCCTTTTTGCTCTGCATTCCACCAAATCCGCCAAGCTGGTATATTGTTCAGCCTTCCCATAAGTGGCTGCAATATTCCATACAGGAACGGACCTGAGCTTTGTACAAACCCAGAATCTGTTCAGATGTGAAGTACCGGTCACCTCGGCGGTGACTTCTCGCGTCCAGCCCTGATTCAGGCCATGGTACGGAGCGAGAGGGCATGGCAAGCCGTCACCTCCTCTTGCAAAGCAGTAATGATCGCGAGGGAGGAGGCGGAGCGCGTGAGGGAGAGGTAAATTTTGCGCCCTCACGGTCCTAGCCGCCGCAGGAGACGACCTGGGCGTCGGGAATCGGTGGCCGGAAATCGGCTCCCGTAGGCGTGGACTTGCGGACGGAGAGCAATGGGTAGCTCTCCGATAAGGATCAGGCCCGGGTCGACGGCGCGTTGTATTCCACGAGCGCCTCAAAGAGATTCAGCAGAACTGACGGGGTTTGCTAGGGCCGATGCCTGCCGGGGTTGCGGGAAACTCCTAAGGGGAGACCGGGGCCCCTGGCAACGTACAGGCAACTGAAGGAACACGGGTGGGCTTCAGTCAGAAAGAGTCTGACACGCCCTTCCACTCCGCCCAGAGCGGGAGAAGTTATTTGATGACTTCCCAACCAAACAAAAAAAAAATACTGTCTCACCTTATTTAGGATAGCCGGGTTTCCTAAATAAGGTGAGGCAGTATTTTCGTTTTTGGCTGCAGTCTGTGCTTTTGACTCGGTGGTTGAGCCAAGTTGAGATCTGACGTCAATTCTATGCCCAAAAGCTCCAGGCGGTCGGTAACACCTCGGAAACTAGGTGATAATTGGAACTGGATCCTTTTGCCAGTGAAAAGACAGGGCTGTGTTTTCTGAGCGTTGAAGTTGACCAGATCATCGTCGCCCTACTGTGAAACATTTAAGATCGATTTCACCCCACCATGGCTTCTCTAAGAGTAGCTGTTTCCTCTCTGCTGGCTCTTGCACTAGATAGGTGTTTTTCTAAGACTGTGCTGTCATCTGCGAACCCAATAACACCCAGCTGTAGCGGGTCGTTAATATAGTGCAGAAATAGAGTCGCAGAAAGAATACACCCCTGAGGAACACCAGCATCAGTAGCCATAATATGATTCGATGAGTAGCCATCAATGACCACTCTGATCGACCGCTCACTTAGGAAGTTTGAAATACAGTTGCAAAAGTCAGCAGGGATTCTGAATGCGGGAAGCTTACCCAACAGACTAGCATGCCAGACCCTGTCAAAAGCGTTTGATATATCAAGGGACACAGCAAAGGCTTCGCCGTGTCTCTCAGTGGCCTCGCCCCAGCGATGTGTAATATACACAAGAAGATCTTGAGTTGACGAACCACGGTGGAAGCACTGGAAGCCATACTGATGGTCACTGAGGAGCTCATTGTCTTCCAGGCATACTAGCAGCTTAATATTAAGAGCCCGTTTCATTTTACATAGTATGGAGGTTATGGCGATTGATCTGTAGTTGACAGGGTCGGCACGCTTACCCTATTTGGGTACTGACTCCACATTGGCAAGCTTCCAGGTCTTCGGCACCTCTCCAGTTTTTAGAGAGGTGATACAAGCGCGTCAAGACAGGAGACAACTCTGGAGCACAGCTTTTCGGGACTCTTCCACCCTATTCCGTCAGGTTTGCTGGCTTTATTCATGTCCAGGCCACAGTGAGGTTCTATGTTATGGAGGGTTTGGTTTCCGCACTTAGTCCTTCGATCTCGACCATTATGCGTGGGCCATGGCAACCTTTGGTGGTTATTCCAACCAGCTCACCGCCCTCGAGAAGTTGAGTAAGTCTCCTGGTCTATTCAAAAGATCTGGTTGATCCGAGGGTTTCTGTGCTAATCTGGGTGATGCCCGTGCATTCAAACAGCACATGCGCAACGGTTTCCTCTGCTTTCATGCACGCCCTGCACAGAGGACTGTCCGTTATGTCTATTATATGTATAACAAGCACTTGCTTGTTTAGCGAGCAGTGTCCCGTGATGGTCCTCATCATTAGGCACAAGCCGTTCCTGTACGGTTGTAATAAACGCCTGGTTAGTCTGTTATCCAAGACTGGCTTAGCTTCCCTGGACTACCTGCAGCACTTGTGTGTGGGTGAACTCTTGTATCCACCTGCGTAGTTGGTTGAACGGAATGGGTACAAAATTCAAAAGTCATTTATTCAAACTAGGCTGAGAATCAGCACTTTTCGAACGTCAAAATTACATAAGACAGTCCCCCAAAAACGCCCGCCCTTCACCACTTCCTAGTGCTTTTGCTGGAGAGAAGAAGTGGCGCAGCAAACTCCCCAGCAGCACAGCTGTCTGTTCAGTTAGAAAAAAAACTTGATTCTATACAATAGTATGCAAATATTTTACATTACTCAACACAAAACATTCAATAAAATATATGCCATAATGACAGCTAGCACGCGCCAATGTACCAACAAAAAAATATCGAAATCTAAACTCAAGCAAAAAAAAAACAAAAAACGTAAACAGAACTTAATACCCGAATTATAAAGCCTCCAGGCATAAAGGGCGTGCCCGCTTACATATAGCTAATAAAACTGTAACTCGAAGTCACATAATTATGATAAACTAGGACCATCGAAGTAAAAATAAATCAACAGTTAGGCAAGAATAATATAATGATCTACTGTCGAGGTCGCTAGCTAACCAAAGATTGCAATACAACTCATTAAACAAAAACATTGTAATGAGTCGATTATGTCAATTATAAATAAAAATTAAATTAAAATAATTTGACTTATACAGTCAAATAAAATAAAAAATTGACAATTGGTACGATAGGTTCGGGTCCACAAACTGACGTGCTGGATGCTCACCTTGCTAGCTCGTTACCTAGCGATCCACTGTCTTTTTATCCATTGCAGTGTCACTGTTGCGGTTGCGCAAAAAAAAGCAACTTGCACTGAGATGCATGGTTCTACGACGCGCCGTTTTCGAGTTAGGAGATTTCGCAATATTTTTTATACCTTCTTAATTTCCAAAATGGAACTTCTGATGAACATCCTTTCTGGAAAGAAATTGTCCGTCTAGTCGAAAACCATGAGAACGAAATGAGCAAATCAGATGACCATAAACCAAATATCTCGTAAGCGGTGCGACCTAATATACAGTATGTTAACTAACAGAGGGTGTTCCCGTTAACCCGCAATAGTATATCGTCCATACATGCTAGAAAAAATATAAAAAACGAAAAAAAAAAAACTTTTTTTTTTTTGATCATAAAATATTCACGAAAAATATTAATTTCATACGTAAAACAAACACTCTGTACACGCGTACTTGTCGCACTTGTCTTTCCAAGTTGAAAGACAAGTGAGCGTGTACAGAGTGTTACATTTACATATAAATTTAAAAAAAAAATGAAAATTTCATTAAAAAAAAAAAACTTGAATTTTTTTCACATTCAGTATTTTTTCTAGCATGTATAGACGCTATACTAACGGTTAACGGGGTTAACGGGAACGCCCTCTGTTAGTTAACATACTGTATAAGTAAAAAATAATCCAAATTTTACTTCCCCCCTACTGTCTTACTCTCTGTGCAGCATCCCAATATGAATTTAAGGAATAAATACTGTATTTTTTTGTCAAACATGATAAAACTTAAAAAAATTCTTAGCTTTTTCACATCATCTCATGGTTTTCGATTAGAGCACCAATTTTTTTCGAGAAAAGATTCTCATTCGAGCTACCATTTTGGAAATCTAGAGCATTTTATAAAAATAAAAAAATATGTTTTACGCCAAGGTTACTGCAATAAAATTAGGGAACACAAATTTTTAATTTTTCTGTCATTGCCCATAAAGCTACACTCCAACCAGTAAGTATTTCATTTGATAATAAGGTTTCATTTATTTACGCAAGTCAACCACAAATCTACCTTATAAAATAATAAAATGTTGCACACACGTCGAACGAAACTACTCAGCTAGCAACGCGGTCGAATACAATCTGCTTGTGAGTGCGGAATTGCGCATTCGTTGGCGTAGAGCGAGAGCTTTATTATTGTAGGTGTAAGCGAGATGGCGTATTATGTAGAACTAGTTTTTACCGTCGAAACTCAAATTAACCGGTTAATTTCGCTCAACAGAATCACAATTTGTAAAAAACCGGTTTGTCCCATTAACCGGTTAAAATACCGGTAACCGAAACCTAAACCGCAATCGATTCTGGTTCGGGGTCAATGACCAAAACCGGTTTGGAAAATTAACCGGTTTCCGAGCCCTGGTGAATGCACGTGGGTGAATCATTCTGTACACTTCGTGACAATTTAATTTGAACACGAATTTTTAAAACAAATAAACCCACTTTTGAAATTATAATATTAGTAAGGATAAAATTTAATCGACTCAGGTGTGACTTTGCGGAAATCCATTATAAAATACAATAGACGATGTATATTTAGTAACTTAATCCGCTTAACTGTTCTTAAAGAATTAGAGAACCCTGTAAGAAATCGACACGTGTTTCGCCTCTCAACGAGGCATCCTCAGGCTGGCGATTGACTTGTTGCAAACTCGGACACGACGTGTTGCCACGACAAGAGCCAAACGCGAACACGAACACGCCGCGAACACCGTTGAGAGGCGAAACACGTGTCGATTTCTTACAGGGTTCTCTAACTCTTTAAGAACAGTAAATATACATCGTCTATTGTATTTTAGTAAGGATAATGTAATAATTCAATGATACAAATAATTAAAAAAATATTGAAGTTTTAACTTTAATTTAAATATCTCAAAAGGCTTCGCAAAATAGAACGCGTACTTAGCGCGCGTTAGAGCGCTGGCGTCGTGTTCCACGCGCGTCTCAAAGAGTTGTCAGCGAAGCTGAAGGGGTCCGTTAGGGCCGATGCCTACCACCGGGGTTGCGGATAGTCCTAAGGGGAAACCGTGGCCCCCGTCTAGGCAAGGGAAGGAACACGGGTGGGTTTTAGTCAGTAAGAGTCAGACACGCCCTTCCGCTCCGCCCAGAGCGGGAGAAGTCATTTGATGATTTCCCACCCAAAAAAAAAAAAAAAACCCTGACGCCACGCTAACGTAACGTGCGTAACGAACTGCTAGCGCACGTCATAGTACACACATGGCTACACATCAAGCTATACATTTCCAGTTTAAGCTGACCTCGCATTATTCGGAAATCGTTTACAATGCGAGATCACCATAAACTGTAAATGTATAGCTTGATGTGTAGCCGTGCGTACAACACAATTCGGCGCAGCGTTAGGCTAGCGTTCTAACGCACGCTAAGTACGTGTTCTATTTGGCGAAGCCTTGAAAGTTTGATTTCTGATATTCATCGTTCTAGCCTTGTATCCTTCAAATCGAATCTAAAAACAAACAAAAAATACAGACTTTATTTACGTGATCATTTATTCTGCAAGAAAGTACATGTCAATCTCGCATCAATTTCACGAATGTATTTTGTTATATGACTTTACACGTTATTGCGATTGCGTAATGATCATTTTCGCCTAAAGCAGTAATAAAGATTGATGATTTTGAAGGCGCACTTAGTTCGGATGTGATCGGTTTTACGAATTTTACCGATGCTACATCTAAGTTGTGTCGACCTGTACCTATTCCGGTCATTTAGTGTCCTGCCTGTTGACTCGGTTTCAATATTATAATGTACGAAAAACGATTAAAATGACATTAGAAAAGTATTAATCATTATTTTTAGCAATGTTTTTTGTATTTAATAATTAAAACAATTTTATTTCAATTTTCATGTATCGATTTCTGACATTCGACATATATTAATATCGAGTCGATCGAAAAAAATCGTTTGGCATAATCGCTATCGCACATCATTACAATAAAAAAAACATTATTAGTCGGAGATTTTGAACACAAATTGAGTAGTGGTAATGAATATTACGTGTTATTAGACCTGTGTTCGTATATTACGTTAAGATCTAGGCATTTTCTAGTTGTTTATAATATTTAAAATAATATTTGTCACATTTTATATCGTATCTACATGTTTAAGTGTGATATTTGTGAAAAGTAAAAATGTTAACACGCACGATTGGCGCGAAACTTCGACTTTGGATATCAAAAATCTTCATTACCACTACTTATTTAACGTGAACAATGGATGAATTCGTCAAATAATTAAATGACGTATTATTCACTGCCCCTGTGGTGGAGTTTGAATGTTCGAAATCCCCAATTTTCATGTTTTTTAGCCTCGACTACCACTGTCATCAAAATGGCGATTATCACATTTACAGGCTTACATTTTATTAAGGTAAATTAATTAACTTGCACGTTAAATATGAATGATGATATGGCGTTGTCATATAAGTTTTTTATCCAACTCTCTTAATTAATGCACATTCATAAGATTAGATGGGTAGCATAATAAATATTTTCATTAATAAATTAGGATGTCGTATGTCATCATGTTGGGGTCCAATTGGATCCGCTACCGAGCCGGCGGAGGTCTTCGTGTTCGGGTCCAATTGGGGGCGCTTCCGAACTATACGGTTAAACTCAGAGGATGCGCTACTAGCTTTTATAAACCAAGGTATCTTATCTTATCCCATTTATATTCAAACAACAAATAACAAAAACAAGCGATAATAAATTAGCAGAAATCACAGTAAATAAATAATATTTTAGACTTTGTAGCTGTAAACATATGGTGGGAAATCCTTAAGGTCTGGTGCAATGCTGATTCTCTCTTCCGCTTGTATGCGCTGTACGTACAACGATATTCACATTTCTAGAAAGACAGGACCATTATCAAAATCCAACACAAAAACAAAAGAAAAACGCCACTATATTCACTTGTTTTAAAACTGAAATGTCACAGACGAATCCACAAACAGACAATGAATTAGCAGACGACAAAGGTATTCATCCTCCTTCAACGAACTATAAGTACAAAGTAGGAAGTGGACCGAGTCGTATGCCTCGCGTTACGTATCTCATATGCTATGTGGAAGCGACATAGTCTAGTGTCAGTTTAAGTAGTAGGTATACATAATAAACGATAACTACTGTTAACTGCAATAAGCTTCATCATTGTAAATCATCGCTATTTCGCTTATCTTATAACCCTAGCTCGTCGACATGAAATCTTCTATCTATACATATCTTCTATATCTATCTATCTATATCTATCTATACATATAATAAAATTGTAGAAAAGTGGTGTCTGTACAATGGAAATATATGAAAAAAAAGTAGCAGGGGTTGTTATTATATCGATGCTGAACCCGAGATAGTAATTAAATTTTTTTTGTCTGTTTGTCTGTGTGTTTGTGCACGCTAATAATAGAAACGGCTTATTCGATTTAGATGCGGTTTAATATATTGTAGTAAGCTTCACTTAACATTTAGTGTTTATTTCATGGCAATCGGTTCCTAAATAAAAAAGTTATGTCAATTTAAAGAATCACGGCGGACATTTGTTATAGGTTAGGCATTTCTTTCCTTGATTTTCGGTATACTTATCTTCATTTTTATTTAGGGTTTGTATATAAATATTATAAGTATTTGGTATAGGTTAGGCATTTCTTTTCTTGATTTTCTTTATTAAGTATAAGTTTATTAGCTCAGGTTAGTAATTAATTTTTCTAGCAATTCTTTTGTTTCATAAAGTTAGATAAGACGTGTAAACCAAACGTACTAAACGTTTGGTTTACACGTCTTAACACTTATTACTTAAACTGTGATAATTTTAAACTGTATAATAATCTGTAAGTATTTATAATTTAATTGTTTACGATAGTACGTGTTTACTAAATAACTGTGTGTTAAGTAGTAAGTACTATTTTATTGTAAGAATGCTTCGAAGAAGATCCAACCTCTCCCAATGTAGCAGAAATGCTAAAAGGATGAGATTAGTTCGATCACAGGAATCTGAGGAAGGTCGTGAGGGAAGGCTCTCTGCAACTCGGGAACATCAGGCTAGGTTTCGTGCTGCAGAAACTTCGACTCAGCGGGAATCTCGACTGAGTTCAAATCGTTCTCGAATGGTCGAGGTCGCGAAAAATTTTTTATACTAAGGGGTTCGTGTCATGAAAAAGGTTGAAAAACACTGCCTTAAATTAATCCTACTAATCCTACTAATATTATAAATGCGAAAGTTTGTGAGGATGGATGGATGGATGTTTGTTACCAACTCTTTCACACAAAAACTACTGAACGGATTTTGATGAAACTTTACAATAATGTAGCTTATACATTAGAATAACACATAGGCTACAATTTATAAAGATTTTATGTGATTTGACCATAACATAACGATAAGTATCAAGTAAGTCGGAAAAATTCCTGCCATCTTTGCGTGCGCTGCCATTTTTTTTTTTTTTTGGTTGGGAATTCATCCAATGATTTCTGGGCGTTTCAGTCTCTTACTGACTAAAACCCACCCGTGTTCCTTCCCTTGCTTTGCCAGAGGCCACGCTTTCCCCTTGGGACTACCCGCAACCCCGGCAGGCATCGGCCCTAGCGGACCCCGTCAGTTTTGCTGATATCTCTTTGAGGTGCGCGTGGAACACGATGCGCCGTCGACCCGGGCCTGGTCCTTATCGGACGGTGAGCTGCCCGTTGCTCTCCGTCCGCAGGCCCGCGCCTACGGTGGCCGGAAATCGGCTATCAATTCCCGACGCCCGGGACGTCTCCTACGGCGGCGGCGGCTAGGGCTGGTAGGGCGCGGCCTTTGCCACTCCCTCGCGCGCTCCACCTTCTCCTTCGCGAGCATTACTGCTTTGCAGAAGGAGGTGACGGCTTGCCATGCCCTCTCGCTCCGCACCATGGCCTGAACCAGGGCCGTACGCGAGAGGTCACCGCCGCCGATCGCCTCCACGAGGACACGGCGGTGGTCCACCTAAGCCGGGCAGACCTCCACCGTTTGCTGCGTGCGCTGCCTAAACCGTTAGAGTTAAGTACATGAAGAAAATGAATTGTGGGATTGTTTGTCTTAAAGAGTTCTAAATAAAAGTCCGCGACAGCATATCCGCGACACCTTTTATGTGGAAGCCTTTATAACCAAAATAGTGAGCAATAAATACAGTTAAATTGAATACTTTTTTTACATTGCATATTTTAGAGTATTTAGTTAATTCTTATCAAAATAAATACCTTCATCGCTTTTGGTATTTAATTTAGATAAAGTTTGTCTTTTACAATTAGTAATTTGGACAAATAGTTTAAAAGTTAGAACGATAAGAATGACCTGCGATATTGAGTCGACGGCGCTCAGAACGAGGGTGGAGGGGCGGGCCAGCCAGGGGATGACGCGCCAGAGCGCCGAGTGGAATAATTATGTTCGAGAAATAACGTAAATAACGCAATTAATTGTTTAACTGTCAAAATGAAACCCATTGCTATTGTAAGTCCGACATCCACGCGGGCGAAGCCGCGGGCAGAAGCTAGTATAAGAATATGGTTCTTATATTTCATGTGACAAAGATGTTCATCCTCCTTCAACTAACTGTACAAAGTAGGAAGTGGACGGAGTCGTATGCCACGCGTTACGTATCTCATATGCTATGTGGAAGCGACACAGTCTAGTGTTAGTATATGTAGGTAGTCGGTATACATAATAAACGATAACTACTGTTAACTGCAACAAGCTTCACCGTTGTAAATCATCGCTAACTCGTTAATCTTATAATCCTAGCTCATCGCCATCTTCTTTCTTCTTCTTTCTAATATTTAGAATTCTCGTGTCACAGTGTTTGTAACAAAACTTCTCCGAAACGCCTTGACCGATTCTTGACAAAGAATGATGAGTAATTTTGGCCGGCGAACCAATAAAAACCACTTATACCTCAAATGAAAGCTTATATCATAAGCATCAATTTTCATTCTGGGCAGAAGGCTGTGAAATACCGGGTTAAAGAGATATCAGACCTGCAAGTACCACGTAAACGTATTAGCTTATGACGCTAATGTTCACTGCAGTTCTCAATAATATTAGTTAAAGACTCATAACATTATAAAACTGGTAAATAAATAAATAAAAACAGGACTAGTGTCCAGGACCTGATGGTGGAACTGGAATTTGTCCATAGGAACTCCTCAATGAAACGAGATAGCACCATCGTGTTTGGACTCATTGGTTATGTATTGTCAAGTGCTATTACACTAGATGGTGTCCAGGGCCTGATGATGGACCTGCAAGGTGGCCATAGGAACTCCTTAACCAAACAAGATGGCACCATCGTGTTTGGACTTATTGCTTATGTATTGACAAGTGCTATTACACTAGATGGTGTCCAGAGCCTGTTGATGGATCTGCAAGGTGGCCATAGGAACTCCTTAACCAAACAAGATAGCATCATCGTGTTTGGACTTATTGCTTATGTATTGACAAGTGCTATTACACTACATGGTGTCCAGGGACTGATGATGGACCTGCAAGATTGCCATAGGAACTCCTCAACCAAATAAGATAGCACTATCGTGTTTGGACGTATTGCTTATGTATTGACAAGTGATATTACACTAGGTGGTGTCCAGGGTCTGGAGAACAACATAACAAAGATGCTTTAGTGCATCACTGTTGTACATGTCTGACCGTGCAACGCACAATCGGCACTTGTACTCATATTATTTCAATAATATGGTATTTAGGCATTGGACCTCATGACGTATTTATTGTCGCCTGCATTTTGCCTATAAGATATCATTCATTGTTGATGAAGAATAAATGAAAACCACCTCTGACCAGTGACAAGACACCATAGCGTATACTCAGTGGTCATTATTGATAATAAGGTTTAATAAATGTTAAGCTGGAGCAATAAATCGCTCATGCCTTCCTAAGCCTAAATACTATAATACGGAAACGATATGGGCACAGTTCCCGACTGTTCTTCTACCAATCATACAAGTACAATAGTGCTGAATTATTGCATTTCTGCTGATTTGGTCTCTGTCAATTAAAATATAGGAATAATAATATATGCGAGCCCCTCACATGCCGCGACTGTATCTGCACTCGTAGTAACCACACATTGTTTAGTAAAATATCTCATTCTTTTAAATCATCATAATGTAGATAATTATTATCCCTAAACATTTCAATCAAATAAATGCTATCGCGAAAATATTCTGCGACATATGATTTTATTAGCTTCATAATTATGGTATGTCCCTAAGGCTGCCTGTCCACTGGAGCGGAGAAGAGAGGAGAGAAGCGGTGCAGTGCCAATATTAACCAATAAAATCTGAACTCCGTTGCGGAATTAAGCTGATTTTAGATTCTATTGGTTAATATCCGCACAGATCCGCTCCTCTCCTCTCTCCTCTGCTCCAGTGGACAGGCAGCCTTATGCGTGCAATATTCTAGTCAGTCAGACAAGGAAAATCACTAGAGAACAGAGGTTTGGTTACACTCTTGTAAAACTTCGACGTTGTCTGTTTAGGTTTTTCATTTCGATGTAGGTAATCATTATAAACGATTGGGAGTATTCATGTTTTCATTAATGAAACTCATGATATCTAGAGCTAGTCTATAATCTTTAAAAACGGGATGAAAAGTATTTAACAGCTTGCACCAATTTTAAAATCGTGAAATATATCGGGAAGAGCTCTATTAAAATATGTTTGTCGAAGTAATCTATAGTATTGTTTCATTTTGCATAACGAACAATCCCTTGCATGATTGTTGCATCGGATGTAGTCGCACCTAAAGGGCCAATAACGTCTAATATATAACCGTCAGTACATACTTTCATGAAAGATTTAAATAAAATCTCATATTGTGCGTTCATTACTTTCACCAGAACGAAGTTTTGCTAAATATACACCAAGGACCGTCTTTGGACGATTACTTTCTGCTATAGTTGTCTGATTTAATATAGTATTAAACTGCTCATAATTAAGACCCACCCAAAAATATAAATCATCGTCGTCTACGTGTGTCATCGTATCAAAATCATACCTGGCAGCTTGCTGGTTGCTTGCCCTCTTTAAAAATATTACATATGTTTGTTAACTGAGCACAGTTAAAATCGTGATACATTTGAATTTTATTAATTCATTCATTCCAGTCGTTGCTTTCCAAATGCTGCTGTCACACTATGACTACTTCGGGCACATATAAACTATACTTACAAAGCATGTGTATTTTAAGCCATTTAGTAATCCTCCGCTGTGGTCTATTCACGCAGTTATAGAAAAAACAGCGATCTGCTCTGTTCGAGGCTCGTTTATACTCTGGCACTTGTATAATTCGCTGTTCCTGCGCCCGCGCCTGTACTGCTTCATATGGCTGTTGTTGTTGTTGTTATTTTTATCATCTTATAATATGGTGACTGTTATTGCCTTATTAAATGTTTAATTGGTTTAAGTTTTATTTTGATGCAGTCCATGTCAAAATTGTGTTAATCACCTAAGGGAAAATTGTGTTAATCACCTATCAAAATAATAATTTTTGGCCGAAAAAGGCAGCACATATACCTAGTATAAACCTATTATAGCTATAGATATATTTTTCACAACGAAATTGTCATAAAAAAATGTAACGATTTTTGTCCTCGACTGTACAAACCCCGCTGCTTTTGGAGATAAAACATTTTGTTATAGTAATTGCCGGCTATAAGCAATAAGATGACATGCATTACAACTCTATTGGTCATCAGGCCAGGCTTCATAGAAAAATGCCCATCATTCAATGTGTGTATATTCAGTAGGTCTGAGAATAGAACGTGAACAATTTTTCTTACCCCTAAGAGATAAGGGTGGTCCACCGAAAATAGTTTTGTTTATTTTTTAGCCTTTTTTTATGATTTTGCATTAAAAAATACATTACTCAAAATTTGATCCTTCTACCACCAACCCCTATTTTTTTATAGCGATATTAGTACTTTAATTATTTTCTAATCTCGGCGGTCGATAACTATTGATCAGTTACAACTCGATCAGTTATGGCCAGGAGTCTACTAGTGGTGGGTCGTTGTCGAGTTTTTCGCGGACGAAACGCAACCGTTTTCGAGACGACGAAAACGGTTGCAAGAAACGGTCGTCGTAGCAACTGGTTTGAAGACGAAGAATAATTGCGTTGCCGTCTTTTCGACGTTCTCGTCGTTGTCGTCTTTTCGACGTTCCCGACGTTCTCGTCGAGTGAAATAGTTGCAGTTTCTGACTGACTGGCCCAAAAAAATGTAAACAAACAAATAGATAACATCCACGCGACGAGACGTTCATATCGGCTCGAATTCCAAGAAATAACATTATCGACTGTATGTAAAAAGTGAACTTTATATCAGTTATATAAAGTTCACTTTTTATTGTAAGGACTGTTTTGCAAACAAACGGAACGAGACGCATTGACAACTGGTAATATATTTTATCGACTCTATATCATTGGTATAAAGTTCACTTTTTATTGCAAGGACTGTTTTGTAAACGACGACGACGAACGACGAGTGACTCGTCGTCCGTCCGTCTACTACTTGTCGCGTTCCGTTCGGTCGTTCGAAGACGACGACTCGTCTACTCGTGTTGTTCCTTTCGTTGAATCATTTATCATTGCGTTCTCGACTGTATTTTCAAAGACGTAAAATAAAAAATCGCACTGAATAATTCGAAGACTGGTTTGTGCAACGAAGACTGTTTGAACCCAGGACGTAAAACGGTTCCATCGTCGCAGAACATAAAACGGTCTTTAGAAACGGTCTTCCTTCCTTACTTCACACTCGAGGTTGGTGTGTCCAGAATTTTAGAAGTTACTGATAACGATGCTGTTTCTGGAACGTTGGGTGGAGGTGTCGTATCTTTTCTATCATATATATATCTTGCGTCCGTATTTTTCACAAAATTTTATTAAGTTCGTTCACAGGGGTTACCACTTTTGTTATTGTTCACTACTACAGGATGATATGAATTAAACGTTATTTTTTGAGGTAAAACTTTGAGTCTTTATTTCATATTCCTTATAGTCAAACCATAATATTATTACACGGCCACGACCTTATTCGGCACTAGCTAGGAGAGAACGGCCGGCCCCCTTAGCGGAGCGCAACCTGTACGGAAAATCTAAAATGCCACGTCAACGAATATGCAACATTTTGTCCCTACAGGCACGGTAGACGGTATTCCAACTTCATACAAATGGACGAAGCGCGCCTCGATCGAGGTACGCAGACAGTCGCGACTGTGCCGCAGTGACGAACGGACGGTGTGTCGTTTTTTTAACAATAACCGCGCGATTTTTTCACAAAAATAAGTTCAAGTACATATTTAATATGACGAATAGGTGTAGGATATATTGTGCTGTTTTTGGTTGCATGAATTCGTCAATAACGCATCCAGATATAAGTTTTTTTAAATTACCTAGAAACTCTGAAAGGTAAGACTATAAAATAATTTTACTTACTAGTAGATAGGTACATTCATGTGTCTTTAATGGATAAGAAGTATTTCCTTTTATCTCCCGAAAAATGGATTATTAATAAATAATGTGAATAGAGTAAAGTGATTGACACGAGTGAAATAGGTAGTTATAGGCGGTTCATGAATCGTGATTATGGTAGGTAAGCTTGTGTTAAAATCTCGGGGCATGTGTGTTTTGTTTTGTTAGTTTGTATAATTCAAAGTAAAGACGTGGTATTTTATTATTAATAATAGTTGTTCATTGTACTGCGTGTAAGAATAATACTAGAATAAATAACTAAATGGAACTAAATGGAAACACAAAGTAGGCAAATATAATTAAAATACTGGAGGCGGGCAGCACTATCGCATGTTTACGTACCGCGCGGCTGTAGGCATATATTTCTAAGATATGGCTTAGTTATTATACCGTCTACCGTGCTACAGGTGCACCTGTAATACACCTGATGTACATCCACATTGCACCAGTTATTTTTCCGACCGGGGAATCGAACCCAGGTCCTTATGCTCAGTAGTAATGCTTCCGTTATATTTTTAAATCCCTTGTAATAGGGGGCGAGCCTATTGCCATCAACCGGGCACAATTCCAGACTCCGTGCTGCTACTAAGAAATTCCTGTTCGAAAAACTCAATAATACTTTGCCAGCCCTGGGAATCGAACCTAAGACCTCATGCTCAGCAGTAGCGCTTCCGACCACTAGACCAACGCGCAACGAGGCAGTCTTATAAATATTACAACTACGACAGTTAAATTGATATACTAATACTACTATTTATTTTCTCGCAGTCAATGGTAAAAAGTAGAGTAAACAACTTGTGAAAAAAAAAATTGTGTCGGACCTTGTATCCCTCGAATTAAATTCCCTTTTTTTCACTTGTTGTATAATCTACTATATTTAAACTGATACATGGCAGACAGCCCCTTTAATCGGAGCACGATGATGCGACGCAGCCCTCTACCAACACCGACCCCAGCACCGACTTCGCCCCAACAACCAAGACATGACCAAGATGAAAAAGTTGAAGTTGTGTCCACTCCGGAGATTCATAACTGGATGACGTCTATTGAGCAGTGCCTGAATGAGGTTTGTGCTATTTCTTCTGAGGGAAAGCTAAACGCTGACCAGAAGATAAAAATAAACAATATTTGCCGGAAAGTTGGACACGGAGTTTCGCAAATGGCTGTTCAATACCAGTCACTAAAGCAAAAAGCCATACAAACCCATACCTCCCTTAAAACCATGACCGAAGCTCGAGACATATCAGATTGTTTAATGGAGAAGAACCGGACGATTCAGGAGTCCTGTACGAAGCAGGAAGCTACTTCTACATCTTTTGCAGCTATGGTGAAAAAGTGGTCCAAAACGTTTGTTCGTCCTAATACTGTTAGCTGCGTGGCCATTTATCCCAGTGACAACTCAAAGACAAGTGACGAAACTAATAATATGGTTCTAAAAAATATATGCCCTGCTGGAGAAATGAAGCTAAAAGTTCGAGGCGTACGCAAAATTGGAAAAGGAGGACTGATAAACAGCACTGAGACCAAAGATGACCTAGACAGGCTCAAGCAAACAGTCCAACTCGCTTCTTCAGGGCTTACCGTCGACGAACCCTAAATCCCAGGCCATGGTCATAGGCAGCAGATTTGTTCGCAATACGGCTGTTATTACATCTCTGATGCCTTTATATCTCGATGGTGTTCGCATTGACTATAACGAAACCGCCAAAGATCTGGGTGTAATTATTGACTCCAATCTTTCGTGGCGTGCTCAGGTGAATGAGGTCAGTCGAAAGACACATTTCTCTTTTCATTCGCTTAAAACTCTTCAAAGTCGAGCCCTTGAAGACAAAAATTTCTTTGGCACAAACACTTATTCAGCCGATTATAGATTATGCCGACGCCTGCTACCTGGATGCTACTGAGGAGCTATTAAACAAGCTTGAGCGCTTGCAAAACTTGTGTATTCGCTTTGTGTTCGGTCTTTGAAAGTATGACCATGTTTCTCACCTTCGCAAGGAACTCAAGTGGCTCCCAATCCGCCTTCGCAGGAATACTCGGATTTTATGTCTCCTCTTCAACATCTTACACAACCCGTCTTGTCCTTCCTACCTGCGTGAGCGTTTTTCTTACTCTCGCCTTAGCGACGCACCGTGTAGATCGCATCTTAGATCCCTCCTGAAATCTCATCCACATAAAACTAGTTACTATTCTTATTCTTTCACTGTTCATGCTGTAAGATTGTGGATTGTGTGGATTGTCACTTCCGCCTAGCATTCGTGATTTAAAAAGTATTTCTGCATTTAAATATCGAGTAAAAGAGCACTACCTTTCCTCTCAACTGTGAGTATTTATATATATATTTATTTATTTATATATTTAAGCTTTATACGTGTAAGTATATTTAATATTTTAGTTTTAGGACTTTGCTTATTCATATTATCTCTTCTTGTTCTCACACACTTGTTCTTGTTGTTGTCTACATTTCTTTTTCATTTCTCCTTTCGCAGGTCTGCTGGAAGAAATTTCTTAAGAAATAAGCAGTACCTTTGTACTTAAATTATAACAATGTGGTATATTTATGTATTTTACTGTGTGTACATAAATAATAAAATAAATAAATCAATTTTCGTTGTATGTTGTTATGTTGACTATTTCTTCAATACTTATTTTCTATCCGTTAACTGTTCCATGTGTTATGTTCTTTCAAGTTATTGTGACTATAGATTCGGTTGTTCCATTTGCGTAATTTGTTTTATATCTCCATTGCCAATAATAATTCTATTATCAGTAATATCTTCATCGGCTATAGCATGTGTATTTGCTATATTATCTTTATTTGCTATAACAGCTCTTTTGGCTGTAATATTTCCATCGGATATAATATGTGTATTGGCTATAATATCTCCATTAGCTATGTTATCTTCTTCACATTTCATCTTACAAGCTGATTCATCTGCGTTGTTTAGGAACCTGAACTCGCAGTTCGTTGTTAATTTTATAAAGTCGCTTCTTACAAGTAAAAGAATATATGCTTGAATCACTGAAAATAATAATAATAGGGCTTAATTATTTCTGAACATAATCGTGTGGTTGTTTTACTTTGATCGTTTAGTAGATAATTTGTAAAATAATCATAAATATTATTTTTTAAATTTTTTTATCTACAAAAGCCGTCGTCATTACTTAAATAAAGATAGATTACAAAAAGGCGCATTTTATACGTTCAAGGTTAAGAAATTATGAAGATCATTTTTTTTGTAAGTACCTACTGTCTATAAGCACTTTCGACTACTATACATATTGGAAAAAATACAAGCAGTTTATTACTGACAACTTCAACTAATTTCGTCCCAGTGACTATATAAAACTCCTGAGCGGTAAACGTAAACTGGTTTGCGTTTTCCCACCCTGCTGCCGGCGCAACCCGCTGTTCCGCGGTGGTTTACGCTGCCCGCTCCGCTCTGGACAGAGCGTGAGTTTACGACACCCGCTTACGGATCCCGCCACCCGCGCCGCTCCTGTGTTTGTACACTTATGGTAGGTAGTAGGTAGAAGTCTGCGTTTCAAGGTATACTGCTACAGTCGAATCGACACGAGTTTTATATATGTACATAATAGATATACACTTGCGAGCAAAATGTTCAAGATTTTCTAAAAACGAATGAATTCATTATGATAATTCTTTCACTAACGTAATCTACATACTTTTAAGAAATATTGAGTATAATAGTAACATTAAGTTATAGTTACTTAGTAGAAATGTTTGAGTTATCTTGTTTCAAATCGAAGCACGGAGTGGGTCGATTTTATTTGAACGCAAGTTTATTTGCGTACAGTATCTGTGACTAATCACTATAAAATAAAGATTATTTACCGATTGGTGCCAAAAAATAAATGGTTACTCTTAACAGATTGATACAGATGTGGATGAAGTTCATTTGCAACAGTTTCCTCACATGCAAAGAGTATACGATTAGTGAGACGCTCATCATTATCATCAGTATCCAAAGGATGAAGCAGTAGATATAGTACGCTTTCAACATCTTCAGATTTTTCTGGAAAAAAACAAAATATGCGGAATAGATCGGCTTTCAGAGTAGTACCCTTTTTCTAAAAGGCTATAATTTATTATAATCAACAGTAAAATCATATATCAGGTTGTCAAACGTATATTATTGATTTAGCATAAGCACAATCAGCCTATAATGTTCCCACTGCTGGGACACAGGCTCCTTCTCTGTGAGAGGGAGCGGGCTGTAACCCACCACGTGGGCCTAGTCACAGTTGGTGGGCGTCACATCTTGTCTCCGGATTTTTTGTTTCTAGGAATGCCGGTTTCCTCAAAATATTTTCTTTCACCGTATTGAGAACAGTGGTGGTGGTGGTGATGGTGGCAGTGATAAGATTGAATGCTGTTGTTTTTTGTTCATCAATCACACATTGAAAATTATTTCGGAAAATTGTCATTTATTATAAGGCTAACCAATTTGAAACGCACCTTATGTCCTGCATAAATGAACACTACATTTAGTACAATATCCGATCCTCCTAGCATTACAAAGAATCCAAACATGACTAAATATACTACGTCATCTGCTTCATTCTTGAACGTTGCTAGCGTTTGGAAGAAACTAGTTGTGGCACAAACTAATAGTAAGACACCAATAATCTGAAAATTAAAAAAAAAATACGGGTTGATGACGGTATTTTTTTTAAGACTAAGTGGGTACCTATAATATAATGGTAGATAATAAAAAAGATGGGAACATTTGACATCTGCAAAAAAAGAGAGAAAATAAACTATTGGAGTTTTATAAACGTAGGTAGGGAGGGCAGTTTCTGCCTAGTTTTGTTATAAATCCTAAGCAACAGGGGGTATTGTTTAATTATCCTATAATAAGCAGATACCCACCAATCTGATATAAGCCCACACGAGCAGCCCATGCCTTAGCGGCAGACACATACAGCATCTTTTAAACTGTGGTATCTCGCAACGAATTCCAATCATTTTGTCCTTCAATTTTCACTAATTATAACACTATCAGTTTTGAATACAATTACTTAGGTCAAAAGTTACTTTGATTAAACTTAGAGGATACGTTACTATCTTTTAAGTACCTAAGTATCTTCCCCCATTTATATGCAATAACAAAAACAAATGATAACAAATCAGCAGAAATCACAGTAATTAATGCATAAACTGCACTGGCAATCTCCACTGGCATCCAAGCTAAGATTAAACTAGTACGGTTTGGGAAATGACTTAATGATATTTTGAACCTAAAAGCTGTAAACATTATTATTATCTTTAAGTCACAACGGAACTAAAACTCGTCGTTTGTCAATAAGAGAAATCACAAAAGTCTGGTGCAACTTTCACCATATTTTTGGGATTTCCCATGCAAGATGCAATGCTGATTCTCTCTTCCGCTTGTATGCGCTGTACAACGACATTCACATTTCTAGAAAGACAGGACCATTATCAAAATTTGACACAGGAACAAAAGAAAAACGCCACTATATTCACTTGTTTTGAACTTCAATGGCACAGACGAATCCACATACAGACAGTCAATTAGCAGACGACAAAGGTATTCATCCTTCTTCAACTAACTATAAGAACAAAGAAGGAAGTAGACTGAGTCGTATGCCACACGTTACGTATCTTAATAATGGTATGTAGTACCGACACAAGCCAGTTGTTAAGTGGCTCTAAACCCGCCCACCGCAATCTGGCGTCCTTTAGCTACCGTCGACTGTAATCGTCTATGCTCTGAACTATTTCAGAAAACTGTTTGAATTGATTTCAGTCTTAATTCTTTGCATTTTTCATTTTAGGAAGAGATTTTTTTATAAAATTTCTGTTGTTGCATATACAGGGTGGCAGGGACATCGACGCGAAGCCGGTTACCATGGATTCAGTACATAATTCTGAACCCCCCTGCCGTTGAAATTTTTCGTCGGTTATAAAAAAAAAAATCAGCTGCTCCATACATTTTGACCGCGTAGGTATTGCACTTTTCTATGAAAATGCTGTTTTTTATTTAATAACCGACGAAAAATTTCAACGGCAGGGGGGTTCAGAATCATGTACTGAACCCATGGTAACCGGCTTCGCGTCGATGTCCCGGACACCCCGTATATCATCATGATCCATTGATATTATCACAACCTGAAAAATGTCGTCTTTGTTAAGACAAAAGAACGAACCCTTATCGTTGCAAGATGTACTACTAAACAGTAAACACTACGCTTGCGTGTTAGCGATTTCAAGTTTGAATGTTTGCTCTAAGTTTTCCTGGCTTAGATTAATTTCAGGTTAATTGTAGTACAGGCATAATATGTAAAGTAGGCCGCACGTCAGTGGTAACAAAACCAGTATGGGCTGATCTCTTATTATATTGAAACTGCGTTCTACGCTAGGCTAGCTCATGGTCATGAGCGTGCAGTCGACTGTACCGTTAACTCCACAAAGGAAACAATATAAGCTACTGTCATAGTATTTAATATTAATTTACAAAATAATGTTCTTCACGACAACATTATTATTACAACATTGTACTTATCATTCGCTGATCGACGTCGTTCCGTGAGTTTTACTAACTCCTTCCTCAGAACCTCCATGCTTCACTTCATCGGCCATTTCTTCTTCCGAATGCATCGTACATTCACATTCGGCTGCATTGTTTATAAACCTGAACTCGAAGCTTTTCTTAATTTTAATCATTTGACTTCTTATTAGTAGTAGAAAACATGCTTGAATCACTGAAAGTAAAATAATCATTTGGAGTTGAATTTCTTTCTACATGGACCAACTTCAGCTGAACCTTTTTTATCTTCTTCTATTACGCTGTTTGAAATGTAAGAAATAGTGTCAGGCTGATCTAAATGTTTTTTTTGGGATAGATTAAGTGTGTCTACGTTATTGTGTAGATTTGTTTGAATTATATAGAATCTATATCTATATTATAGATTGATAGAATAGTCAATATGTACACCATAATTATACATTACAGATAGAAATGTAGAATTCGATGGGTTCAAGCTATTTAAATAAGTAGATAGCTATTTAAAGTATGACAACGTGATATTATATTAAGGATAAATCCAACTTACAGATTTGAACTAGGCAAGTAGCCAAGTCAACTAGAAGCACCCAAGTGCGGAACTCATCGATCGGTTGAAGGTTGAACCAGTAAACAGTGTACGAAGACAAGCCGAAGCCAATCACTGCCGTCGTTACCCAGAGGACAAAACTATACACGTAGTATGCTCTCAACAGCTTCAGGATTTTCTGAAAAGATAAAATACAATAGACGATATATATTTAGTAACTTAATCCGCTTAACTGTTCTTAAAGAGTTAGAGAACCCTGTAAGAAATCGACACGTGTTTCGCCTCTCAACGAGGCATCCTCAGGACGACGATTGACTTGTTGCGAACTCGGACACGAAGTGTTGCCACGACAAGAGCCGAACGCAAAGTGAGCTACAACCGCCCGTCAACCCCACTTATATAGGATCGCTTATCGGCCCACCTCGGCCAGGATCGTTATCAATGCGATAAGCAAACAATCGCAACAAAGGTGACCCCGGAATACTCGTATTTAATTCGTTCAACAAAAAAAAGAAAAAGAAAAGTCACGCCTGAGTCAATTAACCATCTGAAAAGATAAAGTAATAGTCTGAAAGTGGCACCGGTGACTGAAATGTTGTGTGGAAATCTGTGAAGTATGACACTCATGTGCTCATACTGATCACTTCCCAGTGTGTTTGATACATTGCCTTTCCTTGTGGATAAATCTGGTGTATGAAAGTTAAAGGAAAGGCCAAGGCAGGGAAGGAAAAGAAGGAAAGGTTGTATATCTCTGAACGGACAGCGAACTGAGACTATCCCCTTTAACGACTATTGTTCTACATAATTAGACCTTTAAAATTGTATATAATTTATTTTTGTTCGTTGCTATTGTTTTTCAGGAACCAGCTTCCATACATTTTTGACCACCTCCTTTTCAAGAAAATAAATTTTGTTTCTTTTGTGAAAAAGTACTTATGATTAGATCAGATCAGAGATTTTCTTAAATCAAGGAATATTATATTATATTTTTTCGTAGACCAGCAGGCGGTCACTTCTACATATAAAAGAAACCTTACTCAATAATCAATTCTTAATTGCATTCCATATGTATTACATAGATGGTATAACAAATTAAAATACCAATATGGATCCTGTCGGGCACAGCAAGATTAGGAGAGAGGAAGAGGGCTAAGTAACAATTCAAGCAATTCAATGTCAATATAAATTAGAGGTGTTTAATTGTGTGTATAACTAGGTATTATATAAATATATTTGTTTTGCTTACTTCTCTTATTTCATTTGGCAATTTATTATACATTTTTATAGACATAACTAAAGGGCTGGTTGAGTGCATTTTGAGTCGGGATTGATGTATGTTTATTTTGTTTTTGTTGTGTCGAAAGGTGTATCTTGTTTGTGTTTCTTCGCAAGTGGTGTAAAAATCTGGGTGATTTCGGACAACATAATTCAAATATGGAAGGGAAACAAACAGGGAAGTGTGAGTATTTTGTGTTTTAGGAAATGTGGTTTGCAGCTATCTGTTTGTTCTATGTTGGTTATTATTCGAATTAACTGCTTTTGTAAAATAAATATGGTTTTTGAATCTGTACTGTTACCCCACAGCATGATCCTATAGCTGAGCCATGCTTGGGCATATGCATAGTAAGTGACAAGTGAAGTTTGGAGGTTAGTTGTTTTTTTAATTTCACGTAGGGCGTGAAAATTTTGAAAGTTTAGCTCTTATTTTCTGTATATGGTATTTCCAATTTATGTGGGTATCTATAGACAAACCGAGAAGAGTAAATTCATTTACTTGTTCAAGTTTTGCATTATTAAAAATGAAATTTAGTTTTAATGGGGATTCTTGATGGGGATGAAAAGTAATTAATTTTGTTTTGGTGAAGTTAATTTCTAGATTATGGTTTTCCATCCAGTTTACTTTACATTCCTTTTATATACTCACCCTATGTCCACCGATAACAAACACAATGTTCATTATAATATCTCCCAATGTAAAGAGCATTAAAAACGCCAACAGTGCTGCATAGATTTTATAACTTATTTCTGGTTCAGTTTTGATCAACCCCAACATCGTTGAAAATGATTTTTCTGCACCAACCATGACTAGGGCGGATATTACCTGCGAACATTGAAACGTATTGTTTGATTGTGACATACCTTCGCTTTTCGGGATAAAAAGTTGCCTACCCTATGAAACTCTGCTGGTATATTCTGTCAAGTTAATCTTTGTGCTCAAATTCAGTAAACAATTAAACCTTCAGCTGTCATTAACGAGACACAATATAATTTTTTTTAATTGTTATGCCCACCTGTGTCCACTGTATCGGTCAAGTGGTAGAGCGTTTACTCTGAAAGTGGGCGACTTCGCAAACAGATGTCAAATATTTCGCTGTTTTGATTAATTTGGCAATATTGAATGTGTATGGAAATAAGAAATTAATGTGATTAACTAGTGAACTAGATTATTGATTATGAAATGCGATAATTAATATCATAACACACACAAAGATGTAAAAAAGAATTTGGAAACTTTCCAAACACCTTTCTTACATCTAAAACGAGTTCAACACCAGATTCAATATTATAATTGCAATTCATTATTAATATTCTAGTTCGCTAGTTAGACACATTTTTTATTTCCATATTGCCAAATTAATCAAAACAGGTTTTTGACAGCTTTTTGCGACGTTGCCTCCTTTTGGGGTAACATTGCATATTATAGACCTCTGACTGAGAGGGTATCGATTAGAAAGACAGATACTCACTTTTGGAAAAAGAATGATCAATGATTATGTTCCTACGCAAGGGTCGTATTATTAGTTATGTAGGTATGTACTCACCAATCGGAGATATCCCCACGCGATCAAACCGTATCGCAACGGTAGACATAAACAACATCGTGTGCACACCGGTAGCTCTAACCGCATCTCGCTAGAGCACTCGCTTTTCTAATATCCCCAAACTATTTAATTAACAGTTTTGAAATATCGCAACACTTCAAAAGACACTAGGGCTATAAAAAATAATCAGCAAACATAATCACTAGTTTTTGACATTAAAACAAAAGAAGCTTTAAAACTGTATCTTTTTTTCGTTAAGTAACTGAATAATGGTATATTATTTAAAATAGTAGCAGAAAGACTTGTTAGCGCGCTCGCGGAGCGGCACAAGACGGTGGCTAAGTGGTGGGTCCGTGTAATCACGCGCCCGCGCATTTTAAGGCGGCTATTATAGGGCTATACTAGCTCGTCCTGTCGTAACCGAGAAGACCAGCGGAAGCGGATCAGACAAAGTTAACAACAAGTTTGGCAGATATGTCTGCCAAACTTGTTGTTAACTTTGTCTGATTCGCTTCCGCTGGTGCCGCTTCCGCCGCGCCACAATCTTTTCCAAATCTGGGAAATTGCATTATAAGTTGCAAGTGATTTCGAAGTCCTGGACTGTTCATTTTATCCTCCATTCCTTCATATACCTAAACGTGGTCATCCTGGAAAAGTCGTATTATATCCTGAAGCACGTGCATGTACTTCGTTTCTAACTAAACATACAGTGCACACGGACAGCTAAACTGTAAGATGCGTCGCGTCTATTAACTCAGTTAATGGATGATGGTCATATCCGTGTTTTTGAGAAGCGAGCTAACATCGCGCGGGCGGGTGATGCGTCACCAACCATAGGAATTGAGCCCGATGCGGTGACAGTCGCACTTGGAGATTCGGAAGAACCTCTGATCTGATAGATTTATTTCGGAATTTTCTTTTTCTGCGCTACTGGTTCCATTATTTTGAACTCCTACCTTTTCTCATTTATTTAACTTAATATTATAAATGAGAAAGTGTGTTTGTCTGTTGGTTTGTTTGTTTGTAACGCTTTCGCGCTAAAACAGCTGAACGGATTTAAATGAAATTTGGCACATGGATAGACCATGACCGGGAGATGGACATAGGTATAGCTAGTATCTTCCATAAATTGCACTGTTTACAGACTGGTTCGGCATATCTGTTGATTATGGTAATATTCAATGAAGTTATTTGTAGCAATAAACATTTTATTTTATAAGTGAGAAGGTACTTAGGTAGGTACTAGTGATGTTACGAAGCTTCGGTTCCGATTCCGAAAGGTCGGTACTTCCGATTGATTTTACACCTCCGATTCCGATTTCGGTTCTGATAATATTGAACTAGAGCGCGAACAAACAAGTTTTAACTTGTCGCCAGGGTAATGTTTGTTTATTTTATACACGCTCGCGCTCGAAATCTCAGTTTAATGTTTTGTTTGTGGATGTTATCCCTGATATTGACTGATTAAAGAGACTGAATTCAATTTCTATTCATTAAGCCTTCCCTTAACACATCATTCTTCTACTTCCGTCTCCAACTCCAGTTCCGGTTCTGGTTCCGGTAAAAAGACTTCCGTAACATCCTTGATAGATACTATTATTTATTATTACCTACGTAATTTCACCCCATATTTGGTACTACCCCTACTTGTATTTTAGTATTTATTCCTCGTCTCAGTATTAACATCTATAGGATTCTATAGGAATGAATGTCAGGCAGTAAGCAGTCCTATTTGTTAACAGGACACCACATGGCTATAAATAGCCCGGTTAGGTCTGTAGTGTGTAGGATCGTAAGAAGGATGCAGCTATTTAAAGGTTCGTATTAGAGATGGGCCGAATGTGGTTTGAACCGAATCCGAACTTCGGCCGAACATTCGGTTAAAATGAAAAGTGCGGCCGAACTTCGGTCGAACTTCGGTTTTCTTCCTTTCTTAACTATCTCGAGAGCGACACGTCGTGACTTGTTTACAACGCATTTACTTCAATTATTGCTAGATGTACCCCGCCCGCACACCGCGCTCTTATTTAATTTTTGTAATAGTTATTATGTCTAATTAATTAGGCAGAGATTTTCAAGACTAATAAGAAGAACTAATTTAATTTAAGGTTTACATTTACAATGTTCCTAACTAAAATAAATGACCATGAGTGAGTAAAAGACATAATAAAATTTTATTTTACAGTAGGTATTGCTATTCTAATTTTATAAAATTTCAGTCAAAATAGTGCAAGTAGGTATTATTTTTCTTGTGCCGAATGTTCGGCATCTGAACCGAATTTCGGCCGAATGCCGAAGTTCGGTTCAAGCTGCCGAAATTCGGTTGAACCGAATGTGAACCGAATTTTGGCCCATCCCTAGTTCGTTTAGAAACGAGTAGGTACTTACGTGTATTGTGTGGGTACTGTGAATAAAACTGACACTTCTCGGACATACCTACTTGGTAGGTAGAGAAAACTATGCCCGTTTGCACTAACAATAGGTAACACCTAAATGTATTGCCTCTTTAAAAGCACGCAGTTGGATTTTCAACGCTCGGTTTTGCGCCGAGAGTTGAAGAGTGCTATAACATTTTGGCATTACATTTAGGTGTGGCCTAGTGTTACTAGAAAATCAATGAAAATATAAATCACTACATATAATCAGCCTATTAATGTTCCCACTGCTGGGACACAGGCCTCCTCTCTGTGAGTGGAAGTGGGCCGTAATCCACCACGCGGGCCCAGTGCGGGTTGGTACCTAGATGTCAAATATCTTCGAATGTTTTGGTTCTAAGACATGCCGGTTTCCTCACGATGTTTTCCTTCACCGTTTTGAGAGCAGTGGTGATGAAATTATTTACACAAAGTAAAGCGCCTGCTTGAGTTCGAACCCACGACCTACAAGTAAGTCGTCGTAAGTCGGGGCCCTTACCACTGGGCCACCACTGCTCTCCCTACATATTATATTATAAAATATTATATTATAAATCACTATCACTACATATTATAAAACAAAGTCGCTTCCCGCTGTTTTTTTTTTTTTTTTTAACTAGGGCATCTCGTAGCTGGCCTCTGAGGCCATGACTACTTAACCGGTCATTCCTGCGGCTGCCTTAAGCTCCTAAAAACTTAAAGCCTCCAGCCAGGGGCATAAACTAAAGCTAATTACAAACTAGGCGAACGCTCGCTAAGGGCACCCCCTGTGGGGTACGAACCTCGGCTTAGGGCGTTCGCTAACGGGAGGACAGCAAGAGGGACAGGCTGGATCAGAATATCATTATTATTAATCGGGGAATTTAAAGCTACAGGCTCAGCAACAACGCGGGCTGGCGCATCGTTATCGAGCAAGGGTCGGGGGGGAGTATCATTTACTCGGGTGGGACGCGATCGCGGACCTCTGCGGTGAGGTCGGAAAGTGTGTCGGTTTGTGCGTGTTTTCACTGTACTGGTCTCCCTACGGCTCTCCTGGAGGAGAGTTGTGGGATCGTCTGGATCTAACAGAATCTGCCTAGGGCGGCGGTTCGAGCTTAACTGACTAGGGACATAACTAGCCGCCTCGACAACCAGAGGGTTGCGGTGAGTGACGGCACTATCAAAGAAACGCTTGGAGTTGCGTTTGAGAAACTGATGGATTGTGGGGATCCTAAGGTCGACATGAAGGTTAACGTTCCTAACATACCATGGCGCACCGGTGGCCTTACGAAGGAATCGATTTTGGAGCGTTTGCAACCGATGGATATGATGGGGTTTCGCGTGTGCGAACGCGGCACCCGCATAAGTCATAATGGGGCGAATACACGCCGTATACGTACGCAATTTGCACTTGAGTGACATTTTGCTCTTATTGTTAAGGATCGAATGGAGTCTACCGAGAACAAAAGCGGCTCGTGAACGAGCTTGCTTTATGTGCTCACCGAAGGAAAGATGTTGGTCTAGAACCACGCCTAAGTACTTGGCTTGCTTCTCCCAAGGGATAGGCTTGCCGAACATAGTGATTGGTCGGGGGAGTGGAATTTTCCAATTTGAGCGCTTTCTCACAAAGAGAACCGCTTGGCTCTTATCAGGGTTAACCTCGATCCGCCACTTTCTGAACCAAGCGCCGAGCTTGTCGACTTCGGTTTGCAGAGTGCGGCGGATCGAGTCAGTGCCTGCTCCCTTGTAGTAGATGGCCGTATCGTCTGCGAACAGAGCCAACTGCGCCTTTCTACTCTTTGGGATATCGCTGGTGTAAAGGGTGAATATGAGAGGTGAGATTACGGAGCCCTGAGGGACTCCGGCGCGAATAGTACGAGGGGAGGAGACTGCTCCTTCGATTCGATAGCGGAAGGTGCGGTTCGACAAAAAGTCCCGTAAGATGAGCACGAGACGATCTGGCACACCGAGTTTGTAAAGCTTATACAATAAGCCGTTGTGCCAGACTTTGTCGAACGCTTTCGCAATATCGAAAAATACCCCGCCGGTCATCAAACTGCGTTGGAAACCAACGTTTATGTGTTCGATGATACGGTGGGCCTGATGCACGCTAGAGTGCTGCGATCTAAACCCAAACTGTTCATTGGGGATGAGGCCCTTGGTCTCGGCATAGTCTCTGAGGCGCTTATAAATAAGTCTCTCATAGATTTTTGCCAAGACTTTGAGCAAACTAATAGGACGGTAGCTAGATGGGTCGGTTTTTGGCTTGCCAGGCTTTGGGATACCTATAACTATGGCCTCTTTCCACGCTTGTGGAAAAATATTATTCCTAAGGGCGCCATTGAAGATGGTGCACAGTAGTAGTATGAGATGAGTGGGAAATAGTTGGACCACCCTATTGGTGATACCATCTGAACCGGGGGCTTTGCGAATTTTTAGACCTTTAATGATGTCCTTCACCTCGTCTGGAGTGACGGGGGGCAAAGGGTCATCAGGGTCTTCAACGGGAGGGAGGGAGGATCGACGTTCGACTTCCGCGTCAACCTCTAGGAGGTGAGCTTGGTCTACTGGTTGCAAGCTGGGAGAGCATTGAGCCTCGAGACTGTCTGCTAGGCACTCGGCCTTGTCTATGTCATCGAAGGCAATAGACTTGTCGGGACGGGTCAAAGGGGGCATAGAAACGGTGTTCTGGGACTTGAGTTTCCTCTGAAGTTCCCAGAAGGCCAGATGAGTTGGTTCGAGTTCGCTGAGCATCTTGTCCCAGTTCGCGTCCCGCAGCTCCGCTATGCGTGTCTTTACAGATCTCTGTAAATAGCGCATATGGGCTTTGTTAGCGTCACAGGGAAAGTTGCTATAGGCACGAACGGCCGCGTTCTTCTCAGTCAGCAGATCGCGTACATCGTCCGGAAGGCGCCAGCGAGGGTCATCCCCCACTGGAACCTCCCTTGAGCAGTCGCTCAGGACAGATTGTACGTGATCCGTGAGTGAGTCGATCGCGGCCGTCGTGTCTGCGACCGAATCAAACTTATCGGGAATTGAGTCTAATTGGGAGGACGTGTTAGATTTCAGCCGAGTGCTTACTTTCTTCCAGTCTGTAACCTTTTTAGTTATCGCGGGTTGGTCGGGGTCCGGGAGACCTATACGGGGGGCTAATTTTACGACTACCGGGCGGTGGTCCGAGTTAAGCTCGTTTACCGCTTCTATCGAATCTAACCTAAGGTTGACGTTCTTAAGGAGCGCCACATCTAATATGTCGGGGGTTTGACCTACTATATGCGGATAGTGGGTAGGGTTCATCGGAGCGATGACGTCAAAGGTCATAGCGTTTGAGAGTTCGAACAGTTGTCGTCCTCTAGTATTAGTTATGGGCTTCCCGCTGTTGTTTGTAGCTGCTTATGTATGCTTAGATCTTTAAAACTACGCAACGGATTTTGATGCGGTTTTTTTTAATAGATAGAGTGATTCAAGAGGAAGGTTTATATGTGATATGATACATGCATAATATAGTAAGCTATAATTTATAAGCGGACGAAGCCGCTGGCGGAAGCTAGTAAAAAATAATGAAGAAAAAAACGATGACACAGAAAAAAAACTGCACGCGTGTCGACTATCAAATTGTTTTCTATATCAAATTCTGTTTTTCCCACCTATAACTTACTATATAATTAGGCCGGTAAGCCCCATGGGTTTGGCCTTCAAAACGTCAGTGTTTCAGTAATCGCATTTAACACGACCTTTTTCATTAATAAAGTATTTAATTAAAAAAACGGTACTGTACCTAATAGCTAGTTGCTACTACTAGTGGCTTTCATCATCGTCAGCCTAATAGAAGTACACCAATGCTATGCTGGACACAAGCTCGACCAATAGCATGCCGTAACCTCGATCCTTGGTTACTCTTATCCAGCCAATATCAACCACCTTGCGAACATACAACGCCACATACTCACTGCGCATCACGCAAAATGTACAAGGGCACACCTCTGTCCAACCCTCCGGGGTTTACGCGTGATGTTTTATTATGTTGTTTTTAATTGTAGGAATAATAACAAATTAACAACATTAAAAAAACCCACATTTTGACCCATATAACATAAACGGGTTCAGTTGTTTACAAACAAACTTATCCACGCACACATACATTGAAACTATTATTATTTTGTCGTTCACAATAATTATATAAATTAGGAGTGCTAAACAGAATAATTTGACAGTGCTGTTAATACTGTGAGAGGAGCAGACACAATATAGGTAGACCTACCTGAGTGACTACTTAGTCGTTTTTTTGTGAAAACAGTTTTGAGCATACCTTCAGGTACGCTTGCTTTGATTCCTAACTGCTTTTCATAGTGCTTTTAGAAATAGGAGAAAATAATAATTATCGTAAATTGGAACCTTTCTAATAAAACTAGTGTTGTTAAATCAATAGTAGATAAAAAGATAATTTTTTTAATTTATCTACTTAACCTTTGCTGTGGTACCTACATTGATGCCCCAAATATTTATTGTTGGTAAACTTATCTCATATTATTATTTATTACAGTCGCCTTGTCAGGTTTTCTTTTGTATTTTACTTCGGTACTAACTCAAAAGACAAGTTTCTTACTAGGGCTGTTCTAAGGTGCAAATAATATTGTAAATTTTTTTTTTTCAGGTTTTACCAAATAATTATTGGAAGCTTTATTACTGAAAGATTTAATTTCCATAATGAACTCTCCAAACTTAGGGCGGCCAATGGCTACCTGTCAAGTGACCAAACAACATGATATACGTGCACCTCGTGTTCGGCGAACCTCTTGTTATTGCACTCTAAGAGGCTTGTTAACAGTATGGGCATTTGTGCGATTGGTAAGTACAAAAAATCATTAAAATTATCTATTAATAACTAGCCGTGTCAAACTTATATCTTAAGTTTTACACCGCTGCTTTCATTATTAAAATTTGCTTCTTCTTCAGGCGATGGGTCGCTTATTAGCCTAGTTCAGAAGATAGAGTCAATACCCTAAGCAAACCTCTTTTTGCCACCACTATGCTGCTGGATTATTATTATATAATGTGCATGATATTAGTATACTTACCTAGTTTTAGGTACTTTTGCTATGCTGGTGAAAAATAAACCATTTTTTATTTTTTTATTATACTCAACCCGGGTATTATCTTGTTTGGAAGTCAGGAATTCATGTATTATGTAGTTCTATCAGATTAGCTCTTTGTTACAATATTTTTAATTTGTATCTTAGTAATATAACTGAATAAATAATTGTATTAGGTCCAAATAATTGTTTTAAGTACTCTGTCAAACTTTTGTTAACTGCTGTAAAACTGAAATAACAATAGTTAATCAAAAAACACAATAGACGATGTATATCTAGTAACTTAATCCGCTTAACCGTTCTTAAAGAGTTAGAGTTAATCAAATCATTTGGCCTGTAGTTATGTTAGCACTGGTAGGAAGGCTATTTTGTAGTGCTGGCCTATAAAATAATGTTGTTAAAACTAATTCGTTGGCTTTAAAAAAGGCTAACACGCTAATTAAAAGAAGTATATTTAATAATATTGGTTTAGTGAAAATGTTTTTTATTGTATTTATAGGTAGTGTCAGTACTATGGACCGGTCTAATACTAATAGCAACTGTTGCGCCATTTTTATCATCCGAACACAGAGAACCGCCCAGTCGATCGTTGTTTGGAGCAGGTGCCATTGTTTTACAATTAGTGGAATTTGGAATGATTGTCACGTTTATCACAGCTGGAGTCAAGGTAACTATTAAAATAACTTTTATTTGTCCAATGATCACACGGGTGACTGCAGAGCCTCGGGTCTTGGATTAGATGCCAAACAAAGTATTATTGGGCGCCGCACCGTCGCCGTCGCTGTGTATATGCAACGTTGCCGCGCCGCCAGTACACCGCTACTGTTTTTCTTATTCCAACGGCGCCTGCTTGCAAAAATGCAAGCGCTATATCAAGTGCCAGCTACACGGTCGCCAACGGCGTCCCGACAGAGGTGACCTTGGTGGTTTACAATCGTGTAGACGATGTTTACGGCCAAACGTTGAAATAATTTTGCCCATTTTTCCCGTCACCTCTGTCCGGGACGCGGTTGGCGACCGTGTAGCAAGCGTTTAACTTTAATATTTCAAAATCAAGAGGAGACGGCGCGGCGGCGGGGCGACGCGAGCGGCGAGGGCGCGAAGTCTATAAACTAACAAAGTTCATAATAATTATACACTGACATAGACATTACGTTCATTAAATATTATTCTAAACTTCCTGTGAAGCGTTAATGCGTGCTACCCAACTTGCGAATAAACTGTTATATTAATAGACCTTTAAGGCCAAAGTCTATAGACTACTAACTATGGTCATACTCATTTACAGTAATCGACAGAATTACAGTAATAAAAAGTGACATAGAGCCATTGTCACTACACCTAGTGTCATTGTCTCTGGCACTTTTGACGCCTCAAAAGCATAATACAAGTCTTGTATTGTGGTTTTATTACAGCGTCGAATCATACCGGCCTGTTATGTACCACTGCCTCACAAACTAACATGTCACAAGTTCACAACGCACTTTACACTTTTTATTTGTTTTTTATTTTTTTATTTTAATATTTTTTACTTGTAGTAAGTACAATATGTTTTGTTGTGTGCCTTTGTCTGTGTCTGTGCAATTTTTTTTTTTTTTCTTTCATTTTATTGATTTTAACAGAACCGAACAAGCCCCGCCGTGTAATATTTTACACGGTTGGTATACGTGACATGAATCACTATTTTTACTGCTAAATAATGATTAATATCGCCTGTGGGCTGTTTTTCTCTATGGCCTGACGGATATTGTTGTCATTTAGTAATAAAATTAACAAAAAATGACAGGTAACACCGAAAAATTCAGAAAAATTTCCAAAGTGACAAATTGCGCGCGTCAGTGTCAAACAGCGGTGCTTGAGCGTTGTAAAACTTTTTAAAACGAAGGGTCGTAACGGGCTTTACACTATAGTGTGGCCATTAATGCTGTGCACTCCCTGAGGTATGCGCGGCGAGGTGGGAGGCGAAGCGCAGCTGCCGATTCCAGCCGATTCTCCCCCCCGTCTCGCCGCGCGCATACCGATTCTCCCCCCGTCTCGCTGCGCGCATACCTCAGGGAGTGCACAGCACTAATGGCCACACTATAGCACGTTGTCGATTTTAACACAAAGATCTTAAGGTTTGCTCACTAGCATGTTGTCGATTTTAACACAAAGATCTTAAGGCTTGCTCACTAGCATGTTGTCGATTTTAACACAAAGATCTTAAGGCTTGCTCACTAGCATGTTGTCGATTTTAACACAAAGATCTTAGGGTCGCGCCACACCTGCTGAACGTTCCGCGGCGGAACGTTCCGTCGCGTCATGTTTGCTTGCATTTCTATGGACGTAACGTTCGGCTGATGTGTCATAGGTAACTTGAAAAACATTAGGAGCGTATTCAACCGAACGTACTGCCGCGGATCGTTCGGCAGATGTGGCGCGACCCTTAAGGCTTGCTCACTAGCATGTTGTCGATTTTAACACAAAGATCTTAAGGCTTGCTCACTAGCATGTTGTCGATTTTAACACAAAGATCTTAAGGCTTGCTCACTAGCATGTTGTCGATTTTAACACAAAGATCTTAAGGCTTGCTCACTAGCATGTTGTCGATTTTATCACAAAGATCTTAAGGCTTGCTCACTAGCATGTTGTCGATTTTAACACAAAGATCTTAAGGCTTGCTCACTAGCATGTCGGTCGTGTGTTACGCAATCAGGGTACAGTTTTCGGTAAGTATATCTTTATCTATCACAATTTCATTAAATATTTATTAATAGTTCGATTTCTTTTTTCAGAAAAGTGCAGTGCTCTACCGAGCTTACTACCGCTACTGCATACTGACTCTTATTATCTACATCATAGCGGTGACATTGTGTTTTGCATTGGACTACGACGATGGACACTACTTCGGAGAGATCTATTTAACTTATCATATCAGTGACTTTCCGATAATTGAAAATGACGCTCTGATATTTGCCGGTGCTGCCTTATTAGATATTTGTAAGTACCTAGAAATTATGCCATCAACGGTTACTTGAAGAAAGATTTGGCAATCACGTCGTCCATGAAAGTATTTTTGTGAGGTGTATTTGAATGAAAATCTTTTTGATTCAAAAAGTTTTTTGTGTGATTGTTAATTCTTTTGGATTAAGCTGTTTTATAAAAGGATACCAATTTAATTTCAACATTTAAAACCAACAATAAAGCTGTTTTCAGACCAGCGCGATTTGTCGCGCGACGCGACACTAACAATACAAAACTTCACGGTATAACAATAACCGGTACCGTCGCGCGACGTGACACTAACAATACAAAACTTCACGGTATATCAATAACCGGTGCCGTCGCGCGACAAATCGCGCTAGTCTGAAAACAGCTTTATTGTTGGTTTTAAATGTTGAAATTAATTGGTATCCCTGACAAAATAAAACACCTTAGACAAGGGGTTTTACATAGATAACGTTTGTGTTTGCTCATAATATGTCTAAAAAATAAATGTGTTTTTTCTTCACAGGTCTGGAAATACTTCTAATACTTTCAATAAAGGGTTTGATACACAAATACAGTTATAATCAAACTTATGCGCCTGGTGAAAATGTGTAGTAGGTAACTGTTATTTATATAATTTAAATAGTTATAGGTAGGAACAAGTCCTAACAAGTTCTTTCAGCGCAAAAAATCATTTTGTTTATGAAAATGCACATTTTTTATTAACAGGATTGTTTTAAACATTTTCCATTTTTCCTCCATAAAAATACCTACCTAGGTACTTATTTTCAATAATGTAATTGTATATTGATATTTTAAATAAAGAAAGACAAGAGATAAAGAAAAAAGAGAAGAAGAAAAGAGAAGAAGAGAAGAGTAAATAGCTACAGAACTTCCAGAATATTTTGTCAACCACCTCAACAAGAAACCGAAATCGAATGTATGTAATTTGTTTGCAAAATTTTACGTTGCCGTGTCTTGTAGCTTTACAAATATTGTAAGTCTATATTAATATCGTAGATTTATCAATAAAACAACAAATATTAACGTTTTTTTTAATTAATTCTACATATTTAAACTGATCCTTTCCTTGGTACCACTCCTTGAATAACTAGTGCCTAAGAGCAGCAGATATATCTGAAATACAACCCACAAATATAAGAAATACGTTCTGAAGAAAATTATCCTGTCTGACAATTGGAGAATAATTGTTTTTGTTGTTGTCAGAATGTTTATGTGCTAAGATGGTTGTGTTTGTTACTAATTGTTTTTTATTAATAAAAAATAATATACAGTTTTATATTGAATATTGAATTTTATTTGCCCTACCATCCCACATGAAGAAAATTATCTTCTCTGACATACAGAGAATATCATTTTCTCCAGAATGAATTTCGGTCACGTCGATCAATCTGATACTAATGAGTTCGCCAGCACACAGGAGATAATATAGTACAGAAGTGTGTGAGCAAACACCAGTGCACTCTGTTTCTTGTTCGTAGTGAGAAGGGAAGTGAGGAAACAGGAGCCGACACGAATTTACACACTCTCAGAGACTGAGGGGTCTCGAATTATTTAGAAACGGTTGTCCATCGATGGACTGACCTAGGCTAACAAAGTTCAACTCGAACTATCAGATGCTACTCAGGCTAGAGCTCCACAGAGAGATAGTATGTAGTTTGTTAGGTTGGTGTACAGGATATTAAGGAGAAATCAGTCACAAAAAAAATCTGTTGCTCCATACATTTTGTTGATCTAAGTGAACTCAAATGTAAGGTAAATATGGAGCGCCAATTTTTTGTGATTTCCAGCTACTTCACATGATAAAAGTTGTTCACAATGATGAGCAAAATGACCTCTTTTCAGGTTTAGGGTAAACATAAACTTGGCTCTGGAAAACTATGGGAAAACCTTCGGAATTTGACCTTGAAAACGTCAGTGTTTCAATAATAGCGACCTTTTAAATTAATTGCGTGCGTTAATATACATACACCTAGGCCAAAGTTATTAAAAAAAAAAACGGCAAAGAGCGAGTCGAACTCGCATAACTAAGTTTGTTTATAAAGGGTTTTACTGATTTCTAAAAAAGTGGGCTAGTTAGAGACATTTTTGCTGCAATATTTACATACACCTCCATCCTCCATCAAATAGAATTATTTAAGAACTTTCGGTTTGCATGCTTCGTTCTTCGGGCAGTGGTGGCTTAGTGGCAACGGTCATATTTTATATTTTATGCTCTCCGCCCTGCCCAGCGCTGTCTGTCAGACTCTTACCACAGATTAAGACTCACTGTCTATTACTGTCTAAACCACCCAGATGTCACCTTCCCACACTTGGACTGGAGATCATGGGACCTTGTGCGCCTTCTACGATTCCCGGCTAGTGCCAGGTCCGCGTTTACTACCGCACGCCCGCCCGCGGCGGGAGTGTGATGTAAGACTCCCCCCGTGACGTCCAATAGAGCAGAGAACACTTCGTGCCGCTACCTCGGGTCCTCCCTCAGTCTCCTCGGGTATCGATGCGGGGCAGTGGATGTCCCTGGGTGCGCCGCGCCGTCTCTCCGGACCTGTTTACGAATGCTGGAAGAGGGCGTTGTCTGCCCTCCGCCAACGCCCGGTCCACCTGCTGTGGGTTGGGAGAGCAGTCTCGATCTTCCTCTCCCTTTCCACAGCCTCAGTGAAACCGTCAAAGAAATCTCCTTCTGTGACCTTTCCATGGTATTGAGTTACTTTACAAAACTAGAAAAAAACCCATCTAATCATATGGATAAAATTCATTCATATTAGATAGATCAGATGGGTTTTTGTTGTTTACAAACAAACTTATTCACACACACATTAAAACTATCAGATAGTATTACGTAGTTCACAATTATATAAATTAATACTACCAAACATTATTATTTAAACAGTGGTGATAAGTACTGTGAGAGGAGAAGACGTAAATAAAAATACTGAATATAAAGTGACCAGTGCTTTTGAGTGAGAAGCCAAACTTTCAGACTAGCTTCAGGTGTGTTAACTCGCATTTTTATAAATATTATATAATTTGCCATAACTTTGTGTTATATTAATATGTATGCATTTATTGTAAATAGTTATGATTATAATTATAAATATTTACCTATGTATAGAGATAATATTGTGGAGGAGCTTGTGGCTACGTAATAACAGCCGCACGGGTCGATCCATCAGGTTATCATCAGGTTAAGCCGGAGTGGGTCCGTGGGTTGGTGACCATCTTTACATACCGAGACTCCTCGTGCTTCGGAAAGCACGTTAAGCCATTGGTCCCGGCTGTCATTCGTGGATCTTTGACAGTCGTTACGGGTCGTCAGAAGCCCGAAAGTCTGACAACCAGTCTTACCAAGGGGTATAGTACTACCCAGTTACTTGGTTGTGGAAGTCAGATAGGCAGTCGCTCATGGAAAATACTTGTATTCAGCTGCTTCCGATTAGACTGGAAGCCGACCCCAACATAGTTGGGAAAAGGCTAGACAGATTGATTGTATAGAGAAAATATTGTTTGAAACAGTGCTCTTATCGCAATCGATGATCTCTTCTAGGCAACCTTAGCTTTATAATCATTGTGTCGATGACAATTATATATATACATATAACTAGCTATTACCCGCGGCTTCGCCCGCGTGGATGTCGCAAAATATCCCACGGGAACGTATTACCGGGATTATATACCTAAAAGCCGAGGAAAAGGTCATTGACTCCTACCGCTGCGCCCGCGTTGCCGTCAACGATAATTATTTTGTCACGCGTAATTTTGAATCTGTGATTTCTTTTAAACTATTAATTTAAATGATATACTAGATCACCGCGGGAGCTAGCTACTAACATGCATAAAAATAAAAATAGTTTGGAAAATCCAAAAGTGCACGCCTCATCACTCATTCATAAACGAAAAAGAAATTCAAAACATAGTTTAAAAATGAACAATTTATCAATTTATCACTTTTCATGAAGTCGTAATGTCAACGACTGACAAAGATATTTACTTGGCGGTTGCTAGGCAACTTGCGGACATCAAAATCAAAGGTTGGAAATATTTAGTTAAAGATATATTATATTTTAGTTAGTATTTTATTAATTATAATTAAACTACTTTGAATAAAAGAGCCATTTTCAATAGGGTTCCTTCTACGGCTGAAATGAATGTATTAAAAAAAAATTGACTCAATTAATTGATTTTATCGCAAGCTACAATGTTTTCAGGGTTCATAAAATGACGGACAGGAATTTTTTTTCAACAATTTTTCTGCTTTTTCCATTTCTGCTGCATTAAATCAATTGTTAAAAAGTACAGTATTAATCTACATTTAATCATCTATATAATGGTATATAAATTAAGTAGGTTCTGTGTACTAGCAGGAGTGTAACAATAAAAACAGTTACAGAAATGGGGCAAAAATAATTTTTCGATCGTAGAGCACACTCTAATGCTTCGCATTACGAGTCGTGCAAAAGTCGAACGGTGTTGTGAAATGAAAGTTCAAATGTAATTCTTACCAGCAAATAATGACTTCATTTTTTTTCAGGCCTTACCAATATAGTATAGTAATTGGTTTCAGTTACAAATAGTGTCTTTTTAAAGATTTGACTTGGACAATGTATTCTCCAAAATTGAGGCCTCTGACGGCTCCTTGTGAAATAACCAGACCAGGACAGTCCAGTGATATGGGCGTCCAGCACCTCAGAGATGAATCTATAAGGCGCTGTTTATTAGTTTGGGCATCTCTGCGATTGGTAAGTTAAATGATAAATAAATTTTATTTCTGTAAAGGTAACAAATACTACTACTTAATTATTTGAAATTTTACTGTGCCCGACAGGGTCCATAATTGTGTCTATTTAATTATTTTTACCACCTGTATGTGTACATTTATATGGATATGCAATAAATATAAATTGAATTGAATCGAATTGAAATAATAAAAATTAAAAACATTACAGTCGGGTAAAAATTAAAGGGGTCGCCATATTTTGAAAAAAATCAATCTATCTCTGGCATGTGGGGCGTCATTGTCTAGAGCTCATCGAGCAGAGAACAAATATATATATATAAATATATATATGTATAATCTTAATAAATACTGAATATAATGATGAATATAAGTATGAAATAGTGGGCCGTAAAAGTTGTCAGTTTTATAGACCACTTTATGACCTATTTACTTTAGACCGCTCGTACAATGCTGCAATGGTACGAGCTGTAATGGTAATTACAGCTCGTACCATTGCAGCATTGTACGAGCTCTATCTCAACAACTGTATGTTGGAGTTGGGCAAATAAATATATTATACATGATTGTGTTGTTGTCCTAGCTTTTATTGTTATCATCTGGTAAAGGGCTGCTTGGTTAAAGTGGTTTTGGTAGTATTTTGAAACTTCAGTATATTATGTATTATGTACTGTACAGACGCCAGCACATCAAGTTTCTACAATCTGTCAAATTTCTTTAATAGATTTTAAGAATAAGGTTCAATGTTGATTGGGAAAATTTGACAAATTGGAGTAAGTTGATGTGCTGGCGTCTGTACATAATCAACAAATACTAAAAACACCGATTCATAAGGTTATTTATTAAATATGGGTGATTTTGTGCAACTTCAAATATAACTTTATAATTCATAGTATCAATATGAAATACAAATTAATCTTTGCGATTTAAATTTAAGATGTAAATACATATTAATATTATTCGTTTAGTATTTTCATTTATTTTCTAAATAATATACGGTGATACGGAATCCTTCGAGTGCACGACCGACTCGCACTTGGCCGCTTTTTTTTATTTAAAGTCAATGAGGTCGGTGTTTGTATTTCCTATTTGACTACTCTGAAGGAACACCGTCACCGACACAAAATCAGAGGTTGAAGTTTAACTTGTACCACGTGATGTGGCTTTCTCCCGACAGCAGTCAAATCGAATTTGTTCCGAACTCCTGAGTTCCAAAATATGCAGGTGTTGGGACTTTGCTACTGACAATTACAATAGAGTATAGGTATTTCTAGTGACATCCATATAATACGCCAAAGAGAAAAACATGCCAAGAAGGATTAATTTATAATTTATCATTATGTATTATCAGGGTAATACACAAATTCATAATTATCATTATGTATTTGTGTATAAAAAAATACAATAGACGACTTATATTTAGTAACCTAGTTCGCTTATTTGTGTATTACCCTGTTATGTCCCATTGGAGCAAAGGCCTTCCTTCCGTCTTTCCTATTTTCTCTATCTTTTGAAATTTTTAACCGAATCCTTTAGGTAGCAGTGTAGCTCGTCACGCCAGCTCCTTCAGGGCCTAGAGATTATTATGATTATTTTTAATTTACAGGCAGTGTCAGTACTATGGACCGGTGTACTAGTGATAATGACTTGGCAAATTAATGCACACTACTGGTACCAACGGGATTCTGTGTCATTCGCAGAAGTTGCCACTGTTTTGACGTTTGCAGCAATTACGATAGTTCTACAGCTAGTGGAATTTACAATGATTGTCACGTTCATCTACGCTGGGGTCAAGGTAAACTTAAGCTTAACTTACTTTACTTGGGGTAAGAAACTTTTTTGTAGGTCTTGTCCTGGGTTCGATCCGGGGTCGAGCCAAATACTATTGCTTTAAATGTTTTCAGTACCAGCCGGGAATCTGGATGAGTGCAACAGGCACTTAGCTTACCCCTATTACATGGGACTTAAACGAAGCTGGAAATGTAGGTTGCTACTTCTCTGGAAACTATGAGCGTTTTGTTTATTAAACCACAACACGTAACAAGTGTTGGAGGCACCCAATTGAACCCAGTAAATATATTCTAAAACTTGACTTAACCTCGATGGATGGAGAGCAGTGATAGCCTAGTGCTGTGACTCTCAGAGTGCCAAGTCATAGGTCTCGAGTTCGAACCCAAGGCATGCACCTCTGACTTTTCCGATTCATCAATGTGTATTGTTTAAGAGTGTTTATTCTGAAAGTTGGCAACGTCGCAAATAGATGTCAAATATTTCGCTGTTTTGATTAATTTGATAATATTTCTGTATGGAAATAAAAAATGTGGCTAACTAGCGAACTAGAATATTGATTATGAAATGCAATAATTAATATCGTATCACCGAATAGTTAGTTTTAGATGTAAAAAAAGTATTTGGAAACTTTCCAAATGCCTTTTTTTCACCTAAAACGGGTATAACATCAAATTCAATGTTATAATTGCAATTCATTATTAATATTCTAGTCAATTGGTTAGCCACATTTCTTATTTCCATACAGTATTATTTCCAAATTAATCGAAACAGGTAAATATTTGACAGCTATTTACGACGTTGCCAACTTTTAGGATGCACCCTCTTAATTATCATTTGCTTCAAAAAGGGTGAAGAAAATCATCGTGAGGAAACCGGCATGCCTGGGAGACATTTCTCGACGACATGTGAAGCCAAGTCAGAGGCCCATGGGCAGTTTTAAAACTCTGACTCCAAGTTGATCACTAACCACACGAAAAGAGAAGAAGAACCTTGATCATAGTACATAACGCATTGAATTAAACTGTGTTATTGTTCTGTTTGAGTAATAAGAGATAATTAGACATCACATTAATTAACACTTTCATTCCAAACTTCCTGTTAAGCGTTAGCACGTGCGCGTGTAATAGTCCCCATATTTACCTTAACATGGGGAACTAACAGACTGAATATAGACTGTGTATATTGATGGTAGTGAAAATGCTTTGCTCATTGATTGTTGATTACAGTTCGTATTTAGTAGTGTTAGGGCTATGAAGTGGTAGTAAAACAATCAAGTACGAGTGTTCAATATAAAGTTAGAAATTACTGCATACAGGGTGGCAGGGACTTCAACGCGAAGCCTGTCTGAAGTTTGAAACCATGAAAAAAAAATCTGATGTTTCATAGAAAAATGCAATACCTACGCGATCAAAATGTATGGAAAAACAGTTTTTTTTAAAAATAACCGACGAAACATTTCAACGCAGGGGTGTTCAGAATCATGTAATGAATCCATGGTAACAGGCTTCGCGTCGATGGCCCTGCCACCCTGTATTGTTAATGAAAAAGTTAATTGATACCAGACTTTTCAGGTTGCAAATTACCCATCCATTAGCTGTAGATTTGAGTCCTGTACCTCTGGAATACTTATTTATTAACACAATAACATGCCATCACGCCTGTACCCCCGAAGGGTTATGCAGAGGTGTAGGTACCCATAGTTCCGCCATTTTTTTAATTTTTATTATTAACCAATAAACTTTTTTTCCAGAGAAGTGCCAGTCTCTACCGAGCTTACTACCGCTACTGCATACTGACCCTTATTATCTACATCATAGTGGTGACACTGTGCATCGCACTGGACTATGAAAGTGGACATTACTTCGGAGTATTGATCTACATAACTTATCATATCAATGAATTTCCAATTATTGAAAATGAAGCTCTTTTATTTGGCGGTGTTGCCATTTTGGATATCTGTAAGTACCTGCACTATTTTTACCTGACTGCAAAAACTGTTCTTTTCATAGAAAACATCACTTCAACCAACTTTTAGAAATAAAAGTTGCAAGTTTTCACAGAAAATACTTAAGTGAGATCGAGAATATCTTTTAGAGTCAAAGATGGCGTCGTACTCAATATCATTTATCATGACGTGATTATTGTTTTTTTTTAAATCAGATTAATGATATTAGTTTGCATTAATTTTTAAGCTCCTCGGGCGCCTGTTATTACTAGGTCGTTTAGAAAAGGGCGTTTATAACAATTACATAAGTTTAAAGTCGGTATCTATGTCATGTTTTTCTTTCTTTCTTTACAGGTCTGGAAATATTGCTGATACGTTTAATAAAGAGGTTGATCAACAAATACAGTAATGAGGATATTACAAATTGCGAAAATGTCTAGTCATTATATTTTATTATTGTTATTAGGTAGAAATCGCCATAGCTGCATGCATGAATACATATTTTTTGATAATTTCGAATGTACTCGTATATTTCAATAAAGAGGTTGATCAACAAATACAGTGTAGAGGATGTTACAAATTGCGAAAATGTCTAGTCATTATACAGGATGGAAGGGTAAACACCGTTGTCACTCAAACTATGGGTAGTTGGCTTAAATATAAACATAAAAAACCGAGTAAAAAAAAAATTACGTTATTTTCTTTAACAATATTAAAAAGGTTATTGTCCGACACCGTCCGCAAATTAATCGATCGCCGCTCGTTCTACCTACCTACACAACACATGAATAAATACAAACAACCTTTTCCTGGCTTAAGACAGGCAAAAATACCTACCTTAGGAATTGCGTGAAGATTCTAAAGGACCATGGGCAACTTTGTATGGAGTCTGGTACCAACGCTCAACAGTGATGAGACTCATGCCATGTGAAAGCTTTTGGGGTATTATTTAATTCATTCTATGGCAGCTAAGTCGAAATCGAGCGCGAACATGGTGTTTTTGAACATTCAAAAAAAGTTAGGTTAGGTTAGGTTATGGATGAAACTCATGCCATGTGAAAGCTTTTGGGGTATAATTTAATTTATACTATGGCAGCTAAGTCGAAATCGAGCGCGAACATAGTGATTTTGAACATTCAAAAAAAGTTAGGTTAGGTTAGGTTAGGGATAAAACTCATGCCATGTGAAAGCTTTTAGGGTATAATTTAATTTATACTATGGCAGCTAAGTCAAAATCGAGCGCGAACATGGTGATTTTGAACATTCAAAAAAAGTTAGGTTAAGTTAGTAATGAAACTCATGCCATACGAAAGTTTTTGGGGTATCATTTAATTTATAGTATGGCAGCTAAGTCGAAATCGAGCGCTAACATGGTGTTTTTGAACATTCAAAAAAAGTTAGGTTTGGTTAGGTTAGGGATGAAACTCATGCCATGTGAAAGCTTTGGGGTATAATTTAATTTATTCTATGGCAGCTAAGTCGAAATCGAGCGCGAACATGGTGATTTTGAACATTCAAAAAAAGTTAGGTTAGGTTAGGTTAGGGATAAAACTCATGCCATGTGAAAGCTTTTAGGGTATAATTTAATTTATACTATGGCAGCTAAGTCAAAATCGAGCGCGAACATGGTGATTTTGAACATTCAAAAAAAGTTAGGTTAAGTTAGTAATGAAACTCATGCCATACGAAAGTTTTTGGGGTATCATTTAATTTATACTATGGCAGCTAAGTCGAAATCGAGCGCTAACATGGTGTTTTTGAACATTCAAAAAAAGTTAGGTTAGGTTAGGTTAGGAATAAAACTCATGCTATGTGAAAGCTTTTGGGGTATTATTTAATTTATACTGTGGCAGCTAAGTCGAAATCGAGCGCGAACATGGTGATTTTGAACATTTAAAAAAAGTTAGGTTAGGTTAGATTAGGGATAAAACTCATGCAATGTGAAAGCTTTTGGGGTATCATTTAATTTATACTATGGCAGCTGAGTGTTTTTGAACATTAAAAAAAGGTTAGGTTAGGTTAGGGATGAAACTCATGCCATGTGAAAGCTTTTGGGGTATCATTTAATTTATACTACGGCAGCTGAGTGTTTTTGAACATTCAAAAAAGGTTAGGTTAGGTTAGGTAGGATCGGCCAGTGCTCGAAGGCTGGCTCGGGAGGAGGCACGGCTCCCTGTCGTTTTGGGTGACGCTGGTGCTCTCGGGGCATGCCTGCTTCGGGAAGTACCTGTGTCGCATAAACAGGGAGCCGGACCCTCGGTGTCACCACTGCGTCCATTGTCGGGAAGACACGGCGCGGCATACAATGGCAGAGTGTGCACTCGTTTCAGAAGTAGGAGCCGACTTGTCACTGCCGGCCGTCGTTCGTTCGATGGTCGGGACAGTCATCTCGCAGAAGGAGGCTGCGGAAAGGGAGAGGGAGATCTCGTCCACTCACCCGGCCCGCAGCAGGCACCGGGCGTCGGCGGAGGGCGGATAACGCCCTTTTCCAGCCCCCCTAAATGGGTCCAGGGGCGACGGATTCGGGGACAACCGTCGGCCCCCATCACACAGCACCCGAGATGGCGGCGCATAGTGTTCCACGCGCGCCACTCTAAGACGTAACGGGGGGAGTTTCAACACCTCACTCCCCCTACGGGACGGGGTCAGCAGAGTGCGGGCCGTCACCAGTCCGGGGCAACGGAAGTCGCAATTGCGCCCGCAGTCCCCCGATGCAAGTGTGTGAGGGACCACCGGGGTGGTTTTAGTCAGTAAGAGTCTGACGGACCCCTTCACCCACGGGCGGAGGACATCCATGAGGACTTCCACCCCGAGAAAAAAAAAAGGTTAGGTAGGATGAGAGGGCGGAGCGCATGTTCCAAAACACCATGTTCGCGCTCGATTTCGACTTAACTGTCATAGTATGAATGAAATAATACCCGAAAGGTGTTCACTTGGCATAAGTATCATCACTGTTGAAAGTCGCGTCCAAAATGACGCATTGGTATTGAATGCATTGGAGATGTCCAACGACACCGCCGACATCACCCTGCCCCGGGATTCCGCTTCCTCCGCACGGTACGGTGAACCTAACCTAACCTAACCAAAAAGGGTATCTTCCTACCGTACCTACCTACATACCTACCAACCCTACCTACCTACCCTACCTACCTACCCTATCTACTTACATACCCTAACCTAACCTAAGTTTTTTTTTTTTCGGGTTGGAAAATCCTCATGGAAGTCCTCCGCCCTGGGGCGGGCGAAGGGATCTGTCAGAATCCTACTGACTAAAAACCACCCCATTGTTCCCTTCACACCCCACTTAGATTCACTCCACACTTAGACCGGGAATCAATGAGATCAACCTAACCTACCCTATCCTAACCAAACATAACCTAACCTTTTTTAATGTTCCAAAACACCATGTTCGCGCTCGATTTCGACTTAGCTGCCATAGAATGAATTAAATAATACCCCAAAAGCTTTCACATGGCATGAGTTTCATCACTGTTGAGCGTTGGTACCAAAATGACGCATGGTCCTTTACATCTTTAAAAAAAAAAGTTGTGATTTTCCATTGAATTTATGTTCTATAAACGAAATCAAACCACTGGTTTGAAGGATAACGGTGTTTACCCTAACACCCTGTATTTTATTATTATTATTAGGTAGATAGGTAGAAATCGCCTAACCCGCATGAATACATTTTTTGTGGTTATTTCAAATGTACACACGCCAGCACAAGTTATTACAATCTGTCAAATTTCGTTAATTAGATTTTCAACTTTATATCTAGAAAATAAGGTTCAATGTTGATTGGGAAAAACTGACATGTTTTATAACATGTTATTTTATAGAATATGGAGGCACCTTTAGACTGTAGCTTTATAAATATTTATTGTAAGTCTGTAATATTATCATAAGATTTATCAATAAAAGAATAACCAACAATAACTAAGTTTTTATTAACTCTACAGAATAAAGGTCCTCCATTGCCGCCGCGCCGCAGCGGCGGTTCTACGAAGACCTCAGCTATGTGGTTGGTGTAGCTGGAGCTGCCCTCCTGGTACCGCTCCTTGCGTAATTCACTGCGGACTAGGAGGAGCAGATATCTGTAACACTGTACACAAATGTTATTTCAGAGAGGGTCTGTAAGGCTGAATGCCCAGGGTTCGCTGGACATAATTATATTTAAAAAGTAGTAGCGTGGCTGAATTCGCCCAGGGTTAGCTGGACATATTATATTAAAAAATAGTTTGTGAAATCCAAAAGTGCACGCCTCATAGCACTCATTCATAGACGAAAAAGAAATTCAAAACACAGTTTCTATCAAAAATAAAAACAAATTTATTCAAACACTTCTCATGCAGTATGTTTTGACTGCTTTTTTATCCATCAATATGGGTAAAATTTCCATCCTCGCAATCCTTAGGGTTGGCGACTCCGGTTTATTCAGAACTGTGTCGGTTGGTGAGTTATTGCCGTTTTAAAAGAGTTTGTAGGACAGGGATTCTTCTCCTTTTGTCGTGTCGGCACCAACTATCTTACAAAATTCGAACTATTGCAAACTTTACTGGCTTATTTATTGCACGACTCATAATGCGTAACATGAGAGAGTGCTCTGCGATCGAATAATTATTTTCATTCCTCATGCTCGGAAAGTAGTGTTTGTTTGATCCGAGTAGCGGGTGGAAAACGCTGCTTCCCTCTCTAGGGCGGGAAAAACTCATAGTAATTGCTTCCCGCCCTAGGGCGGGAATGAATTTTAAAAATAGAACTTTTGGTTAGGTTACGAAACTACGGCTACGAAACTTTTTACATGAAAAATATCGAATAGAATAAAACTAAAAAGGCTGTGGTGTTGTGAGTGTATAAACAACCAGTGCGAATTTAAAAAAAAACCTATTAAACGAGACGGCTCGCGGCGGCAGTGTTTCCACTTTTAGGGATTTCTCCCTTTTTTAGGGAAAAATGTCCATAATAAGCATGGTTTAGGGATATTTTATTTTGACAGGGATTTAGGGAATTTTAGGGAAAAAATGAACTTGAGTTGGTAGCCCTATTGTTTATAGTAGGCTGCACCCAATGTACTACTTTACTCTATGGTAGCACCGATTGGGGATTCCCTGAAACTCGTAATGAATATAATTCATCTAATTTTAGTTTACCATATTATTCTTAATTTTACTATTCCGTGGTTAAAGATGACATTGGAAATTAGTCGCATTATACCTAGAGTTGGTTTGTTTCGTCTCTCTCGATTAATAATGAATGTTTTGTAGGTATTTAATGCTATAAAAATGAAAAATTCCCTTAACCAAGGATTTTTTATATTTTTAGAGAATTTTAGGGATAATTCAATATGAAACTGGGGATAAACCAAAAACGAAAGTGGAAACACTGCGCAGCAGTGACGCGGCGCGTTCCAAATTTAAAAATTTTCATAATTATTTCAAATTAACTGAGAAGTCAGTCTCAGTTAATTTGAAATAGGTTGTTGGTAAATAGGTGGTTACATGTTATTTAATATCAATAAGTATTTTAGTTTACTATTTTATACTTTCCTTATATTCGAAATGAAAAGTAGAGTGTTTAACACGGGTGAAAGATATCAATTCCTAACGACCTTTCGACCCTTGTTATACAAGGGTCGAAAGGAATTGATTCCTTTCGACCCTTGTATAACAATCTACTATTTTGCTTTGTTTCTGCAACTGTTTTTATTGTTACACTCCTGCTAGTACATAGAACCTACCGAATTTATATACCTTGTATATATAATTTGATGGAGATTAATTCTCTTATTATATACTTATTATTCTCTTTTCTAAATTTAAAATTTGATTTAATGAATCAGAAACGAAAATTATATCAAAATAATTTTAAAAAATCCCGTCAATCAAATATGAAACCTGAAAACATTGTAGCTTGCAAGAAAATCAATTAATTGAGTCATTTCTTTTTTTAAATACGTTCGTGTCAGCCATAGCAGGAACCCTTTTGAAAATGGGCCTTTTATTCAAGTAGTTTAATTATAAATCATAAAAACTAACTAATATGACATCTACATTATATTTCCAACTTCGACCCTCTTCCGTTGCCTAGCAACCGACAAAGTAAATATCTAAATAAAATATTGGTAGCATTGCAGCCTTGCAGTAGTATTTTTAAATGTTTATGTGCCCCTAACTACACCGGCACCGGGGTTGCGGATAGTCCCAAGGGGAAACCGTGGCCCCTGGCATGGCAAGGGAAAGAACACGGGTGGGTTTTAGTCAGTAAAAGTCTGACACGCCCTTCCGCTCCGCCCAGAGCGGGAGAAGTCATTGGATGATTTCCCAACCAAAAAAAAAAAAAAAAACCCATACCTTTCAAACTAGATTAAACGTTGCTTGGCGGCAGAAGTCAGCATGGAGGAGAGACTTTCCCGGACGAGCTCATTCATTTGTGGAGGAGCTCGTCCAGGGAAGTACCTCCATAGAGAGATGAGGAAATAAAAACAAAGGTAAAAACTCGGGAAGTCCGAATATTTATCTTATTTGCCCGACATGCTCGAGGCTAGTTTTCCAAAGCTAGGATAGCAAGCTAGAACCTTTCTTGCTGTACTGGCTTGCCACGTGCTAGTGCTGTTTACATGATGCCAGATAAATTTAAGCTAGTACAATACAACAAGTGGTTGCGGTCAGAAAAAACGCATAGTCACTGCACATTACCCAATTGAATACTAGTTTAGCCGACCACATGAAACTAGTAGGTACACAAGCCAGGATAGTAAAATCAGTGATGGGAGTACGACAAGCTCAAAAAATAGAACCCAATCCTATTAAACTACCCGACGCTAGCTTTCAGGTTTCTCACTAGCTTACGAGCCTTGAAATGAAGCTAGTCCTGTATACACGAAGCCCGAGTTACTAGCTTGTTAGCTTACTATCCTGGCTGGAGAAACTAACCTTGCGTATTTCGGGCAATAATTTGTCATACTTACTGAACTATTCATTGGCCATTGCCCAATGGCCGTGCGCATAATAAATGTAAAGGAGAAGCGCTGAGTACGACTAGTCGGTATATCGACCAAGTGCGGATGTTACCCTGCAGTACGTCTGGTAGTCCGGTAGTGAAAGGGATCAGGTCGTGGAGCTCCAGCGCACACTCTCCGAAGTACAGTCTGTAGAAGACCGACAGGTAAGGAACATAACACCGATGATCCAGGCTGTGTAGCCTAGCTCCCAGCGCCTCGTCACCTATTGAGCCGTTTTGCTCTGCGTTACACCGAACCAAGTGCAGGAAGCTGGTATTTTGCAAAGCCATCCTATAGTGTGGCTGCAATACTCCATACAGGAACAGGCCTGAGCTTTCTACAAAACGCAGAAGCTGTCAAAATGTGAAGTACCGCCTCACGTTATTTTGGATACTCAGCTTTTTGGCTGCGGTCTGTGCTTTTGACGTCAAGTTCATGCCCAAAAGCTTCAGGTGGTTGGTAACCCTTTATGATTATGGGAGTACCTAATAACGGTCGTATAACTATCTCATCATACATCCTAATTCATACATTTGCCAATGCATAACATAAAATAAAAATAAAGATTGTTCGTTGCCGAATCGTTGGGCAGTTGCCCACTAGACACGACACCCGTCTGGTCCGAGGATCCTCTCTTTTCTACAGAGGATGAGTGAACTTTACACCCTGTTCCTCATAGCTCTAAATCAAAGACAACTCGCCTGAAAATATGGGTAACATACGAATGAATCAGAAGGTAACATGAAATATAAGAAATTGGGTGACGAAGACAAACACAGACACAAACTGAAAATATCAATCAAGAAACAAGTAAACATAAAGTAGTCCGGTCAATTTATACATAAAAATATTGGTCAAATAACAAAAATTCCCGGAGAGCCAAATATTGGTGGAGAGTTGGGGTTTTGCCATTACAAATAAAGTTTTTTTTGAATCCCCATCGATCTTATGTGTGCTACAAAAGTTATTCGGGGTCAAACGTTAAAATTTGAAGCCTTATTTGATTAATTTATAAACATCCAGAAAGAGGAAGAGGAAGAAGAAGAAATCGAAGAAGACATGACTGTTGAAGTAGACTTTCAAGAGTATGAATCTGATTAAATTATCTAAAGAAATAAAAACAATAGTTAACCCAATAATCAATAGCAATATCAATAATCAATATCAATAATAAGGTAATATCTAGAACTACACGGGTTGTACGGTCTCATCAACCGTACATTTACTTTGCGAACGCAGCAACCTACTTGGATGTCGTGCGTCACTAATATTATGCTATAATTAGAACGTTTAAAGTAATACACATCGAGTCAACCAATAACTGTGGGACTAACCACTGGTCAAGAGAAAGAATCGCTACCACTTGAACTTGTTAACCTTAAAATACAATAGACGATGTATATCTAGTAACTTAATCCGCTTGACCGTTCTTAAAGAGTTAGAGAACCCTGTAAGAAATCGACACGTGTTTCGCCTCTCAACGAGGCATCCTCAGGACGACGATTGACCTGTTGCGAACTCGGACACGAAGTGTTATCAACGCGAGCCGAACGCAAAGTGAGCTTCAACCGCTTTTTTTTTTTTTTTTTTGACTAGGGCATCTCGCAGTTTACCACTGAGGTAATGGCTGCTTAACCGGACTTTCCTGTGGCTGCCTTAAGCTCCTAAAAGAAACTCAAAGCCTCCAGCCAGGGGCATATAAACTAAGCTAATTAAAACTAGGCGAACGCTCGCTAAGGGCACCCCCTTTGGGGTACGAACCTCGGCTTAGGGCGTTCGCTGATGGGAGGACAGCAAGAGGGACAGGCTGGATCAAGGATGTTTCATTATTATTAACAGGGGAGTTTAAAGCTACAGGCTCAGCAATAACGCGGGCTGGCGCATCGTTATCGAGCAAGGGTCGGGGGGGGAGCTTCAACCGCCCGTCACCCCCACTTATATAGGATCGCTTATCGGCCCACCTCGGCCGGGATCGTTATCAGTGCGATAAGCGAACAATCGCAACAATGAAACACGTGTCGATTTCTTACAGGGTTCTCTAACTCTTTAAGAACGGTCAAGCGGATTAAGTTACTAGATATACATCGTCTATTGTATTTTATGATGGATTTCCGCAAAGTCACGCCTGAGTCAATTAACTATCTTGTTAACCTTCTAAATTTTAATATAATTTTAAACTCAACTTGTGGTTCTTTCTGTGTACTCCATAACTAAACCAACAACAACAAAGTGATAGTGTACAGTGCCTACAACCATTGGCTCCTACACGGGTATTGTTCTCTTAAATTATCCTAAAATTGTCATGATAGTTAGTGGAGTAGGCCTACAGGGGAAACCACGGTAATAAAAACGCGCCGAGTACACTACATCACAGGTGGCGTGGAAATGTGAGCATATCAATATGTGACTCTTAAAATCGCGATATCTCAGGAATGGTAACTCTTAGGAAAAAATCAAAAAGACCATTTTTGTAGAGAATTTTAAGATAACCACTTTATTTTCAGGTTTTTTTTTGATAAAACATACCGTTTTCGAAAGAAAAAATTTAAAAACCTCAAATTTTGACGTTTGACCCCGAATAACTTTTGAGGCACACATAAGATCGATGGGGATTTTTAAAACTTTATTTGTAATGGTAAACCCCAGCTCTTCACTAATATTTGGCTCTCCGGAAAGTTTTGTTATTTGAAATGTCTTTATTGACCGGACTAAAGGTACTTTTCTTAAAAACGGTAAACTGGGGAAACAATCGAAATGTAACATGAAATATTATAAGAAAATGGTGACGAGCTAGGATTATAAGATTAGCGAGATAGCGAACATTTACAATGGTGAAGCTTGTTGCAGTTATCAGTAGCTATCGTTTATTACAGTCATATGTATACCTACTACCTATACTGATACGTGACTGAAGCGACTGGGTCGCTTCCACATAGCATAATATGAGATACGTAATGCGTGGCATACGACTCGGACCACTTCCTACTTTGTGCAGTTAGATGATGGAGGATGAATAACTTTGTCGTCTGCTAATTCATTGTCTGTTTGTGGATTCGTCTCTAATTTTCAAACCAAGTGAAATTAGTAGCGTTTTTGTTTTGTTTTTGTGTTGGATTTTGATAATGGTTCTGTCTTTCTAGAAATGTGAATATCGTTGTATACAGCGCATACAAGCGGAAGAGAGAATCAGGCCTTGCACCAGACCTTTGGGATTTCCTATAACAAGCGAAGTATTTTACATCTACAAAGTCCAAAATATTTATTTACTGTGTTTTCTGCTAATTTATTATCGCTTGCTTTTGTTATAGAATATAAATGAGGGAAGATACTTAGATACATATAAGTTAGTAGCGTATCCTCTGAGTTTAATCAAAGTAACTTTTGACCCCTTAGTTATTATGTTAATAGAACTTGTTAATTTTGTTATTGTGTGTGTAAATACGATTTCAAAACTGATGGTGTTATAATTTGTGAAAATCGGCGGCCAAAATGATTGGAATTCGTGGCGAGATACCTCAGTTTAAAAGATGCTGTATGTGTCTGCCGCTAAGACATGGGCTGATCGTGTGGGCTTATATCAGATTGGTGGGTATCTGCTTATTATAGAATAATTATACAATGTTATAGCAATAGCCCCCCTGTTGTTTAGAATTTATGACAAAACTAGGCAGAAACTGCCCTACCTACATTTATGAAACTCTGATAGTTTTCGTTCCCCTCTTTTTTCGCAGATGTCATAAGTTTCTATATTATTTTATTTTATTTTCTATTATTATATTATAGGTATCTACTTGCTATTTTTTTTTTCCCACATCAACCCGTATTTTATCAATTTTTCAGGTTATAGGTGTCATACTATTCGTTTGTGCCACAACAAGTTTCTTCCAAACGCTAGCATTACCCAAGAATGACGCAGGTGACCTAGTCATGTTTGGTTTCTTGGTAATACTAGGAGGAGCGGATATTGTACTGAATGTAGTGTTCATTTATGCAGGACATAAGGTGAGTCACAAATTGGCTATAAACAATGTGATAAATAATTTTATTGTTTATTATAATTATATAGCCTTTCAGAAAGAGGTTGCTACTCCGAAAGTGGACCCATTCTGCAAATTTTGTTTATTTCCAGAAAAATCTGAAAATGTTGAAAGCGTACTATATCTACAGCTTCATCCTCTGGATCCTGATGATAATCATGGGCGTCTGTCTAATCGCGTACGCTTTACATGTGATGAAACTGTACCAGATGGACTTCATCCGCGTCTGTATCAGTCTGTTTGATGTAACCGTTTATTTTTTGGCGCCAATCGGTAAATAGTTTTTATTTTAGTGATCGGTCAAATTAACTTGCATGCAAATGAAATCGACCCAGCCCGTGCTTCGATTGGAAACAAAATAACTCAAAAAGTTCTACTTACAATAACCTAATGTAGCTATTAGATACTCAACCTTCCTAAAAGTATGAAGATTACGTTAGTGATAGAATTACTCAAATGTATTCATTCGTTTTTAGAAAATCGTGAACATTTTGCTCGCAAGTGTATAAAACTCGTGTCGATTCGACTGTAACAGTTACCTTGAAACACAAACTTGCCACAGAAGAACTGAGTGAAGTGACAGTAGGAATGAGAGACAATCACCAATCCCAATAGTCTTATAGACAGTTAGAGGTGGTAATAATAAGTTTATAACCGTTATAGTTATCTACAATTTCCTTCGTACATTTTCATCGCCCAATTTTTCAGTTCTTCTTCCAGTGAAGTTAGATGAATAACTTAAATGAAGCAACATATTGAAAAAAAAATATTTATAACAATTTTACAAATTATTCACTTAACGATCAAAGTAAAAACACTCTAATGATTTTGAACAGATGGAATTAAACCCTATTATTATTATTTTCAGTAATTCAAGCATATGTTCTTCTACTAGTAAAAAGTGAGTTTATAAAACTAACAACGAACTGCAAGTTCAGGTTCGTAAATAACGCAGACGAATCAGCTTGTAAGATGAAATGTGAAGAAGATAACATAGCTACTGGAGATATTGTAGTCAATACAAATATAATAGCCGATAGAAATATTTCAGACAAAAGAGATGTTATAGCAAATAAAGATATTATAGCAAATACACATGCTATAGCCGATGGAGATATTACTGCTAATATAATTATTATTGGCAATGGCGATAAAAAAGGAGTTTGCACAAATGGAACAAGCTTATCTACAGGCACAATAACATATTGAAAGAACACACACATGGAACAGTTAACGATTAGAAAAAAACTTTTGAAGGAATAGTGATGAAATAAGATAAGATAGATTTATTTGTCTAAAACATGTGTAGGTTTACAATCATTTGGAAAATTACAAAAAAAAAGGATCAGCATGTTTTGCCTAGAAAGGCGTACAAATACAATAATAGTATAATTCAAAGTAAAAAAAAAACATAAAGTTAGTAAGATTAACAAAAATAATAATAAAAATACCTAAAGTCCTTATGTGATTATTGTGATACGATTTCGAATGATTAAAATTGATATAAAGATAAATTTTTAAATAAAATATTTTTTAAACATATGATAATGGTGCCGATTCTCTTGTCACAAATGCCTATAAACAAGACTAAACCAAAATTTAGTTTATTCCTGGCAAACGACGATTTCCCATTCTTTCGCTCTTCACAAACTAACTTCGAATGTGGTCGAAAACATAAATAGGGGACAGAAGGCCCTAGGTATATTCCTAGACCTAGCAAATGCCTTTGACACCGTCTCTGTACCCATCCTCCTGAACAAATTCGAGACCTTAGGAATTCGAGGAATACCTCTCCAACTTTTCCAAGATTACTTGTCAAACCGAAAACAGGTTATAAAAATTGAGAACAGTGTAAGTCATGAGGAAAATGTTACCTTCGGAGTACCTCAAGGCAGTGTTATGGGTCCTACGCTGTTTTTAATATATATTAATGACCTCTGCAACTTGCTTTTATAAAATGGTCAAATAGTAACATTTGCAGATGACACAGTATTATTGTTCAGCTCCAGCACGTGAAAAGATGTAACCAAAGCAGCAAATGAAGGTTTTGCTTTAGTAACCTTATGGCTGGATGATCATTTGTTGACTCTTAATCTTGACAAAACTAAATTTATTACATTCACAATTAACGGCAGAACTCAACCTATCGGTGCGATAGTAGACCAAAACTTAAACTGGAAAGAACACATCATGAAAGTAAGTAATCGCGCAAGAAAGTTAATTTACATTTTTGAAACTATTAGAAATGCATGTGAAATTAAGCTACAAAAACACTGGACTACAACAGCACTGAGAATCTACTAAGAAAATTAGTATAAACCGGGCACATAAATAAATAATAAGGCACACTTAACTGTACACATACAGTAACATACATAAAACATATACACATTAACTTATACCTTACATACCTATATTCACACCCAAACACAAAACTACATAGACAATTCCAATCATGTAACTTAATTAATATAACTGTACTATTATTTGTTACCTATACAGTATGTAATCAATCTGCTTAACTATGTGACTTGTAACTGGATCCTTGTGAAAATCTGTTGTTCTAAGGTTGAGGAAGACTATCCGCTCGTGTTACAGTTTTATACTAGTACGAGGGGATAGGGCGAATCAGTCCAAAGACAACCAAACCATTTTTCCAATCTACCAACTCACATTCTCCAACTGTTGACCTGTGTAAATTTTATTGTCAAAACGATTTTTGGTGTATCCTGGGCTTATTATTAAGTTACTCTGTATGGTTGTCTCATATTCATGAATAAATAAAATAAAAAAAAACTGAAATAGACTAAAGTGACACAACTGAACTATATTTTAGTTGACAGCACTATTTTTCTCTTGTTCTCACACACTATTGTCTACATTTCTTTCTCATTTCTCCTTTCGCAGGTCCTTAAGAAATAAGCAGTACTTTTGTACACATGATTATGATTGTTGTATCCGTATGTATTTACTGTGTGTACATAAATGATAATTTATATAAATAAGATGGGACTAAATAATTATTTTAGTGCAAATGGTAATTTTGCTATTCTGAATTTGACGTTTTTCACCTAAACCTTTTGTATGATGGTTGTAAAAAACCAAACCTGACTAATGGTCTCTGCACACAGCGGGCGGGGCGGGGCGGGACGGGACGGTGACGTGACGCTGAGCAGTTGTAATGTACTAGATACTACGGACGACTCCACACAGACCCGTCCCGCCCGGCGCGACGGTAACCGTCACGCCACGCCGCCGCCCCGCCGGTCGTGAATACGAGTCAAAAGCGGCGGCGCGGGGCGTGACGGTTACATTCAGAATTTAGAGATTGTATTAACGCTTAAAACTTTAACTTATAGTTTGTAACTAATAAATTATAAGTACTTTAACTAACTTAGTTACTTTGAACTTATAACTCTTTACTTTATTTATATTCTTTCTCTCTCAATTCGCGGCGGGACGGGATGTGATCGCGCCCGCAGTGTGACCGCTCCCGTCACGCCAGCGCCCCGTCGCGCGTCGCCGCCACGCCACGCCGCGCCCCACTCCGCCCCGCCCGCTGTGTGCAGATACCTTAAATCTGACTAGGTATTTCTAATCGCGTTTCAAAAGATGTGGGATAAAATTAGTTGTCATGAACTAAATTCACCCCAAAACCTCGACTTCAGGTGCAAAACAGTACTGTATCTATTTTTGGAAAATACTTTTTTCAAATTAAGGACTTTATTAATTAAAAAAACATATTTTAGTATTTCTTCGTTTTTGAAATGATCATGTTGTCTTTTATTAATTTAACGTTGTTTTCCACTGTGTAACAAGACCACTCCATATTATATAATGTATTGTTTTTGTTGTTGATGTGTAATGACTTAATTAATAACAAATAGTTTGGAAAATCCAAAAGTGCACGCTTCATAACTCTCATTCATAAACGAAAAAGAAATTCAAAACATAGGTAGTTTCTAACAAAAATGAACAATTTATCACTTTTCATGAAATATGTTTTGACTGCTTTTTTACCCATCAATATGGGTAAAATTTCTAACCTCGCATTCCTTACGTAATGTCAAAGACCTTTTAAGTACTATTTTTTTTTTTTATATTTACTTTGTCGATTGTTAATTTGTTAGGCAACGGACGAGCGAGGGTCGAAGTTGGAAATATTTAGATATAGATATTGAGGTATTATTAGGTCAGGTAAATTGTTATTAATTGAATAGAATACTTAAAAAAAAGAAAAAAAAAAAAGTATTCTATTCTATTCTATTCTATTATTGTACTAACGTACTAGAGAAGTCGCCACACATCACTACTGTGTTCCGTTCAAGATCAAAAGACTCAGCCCACTATCGACCTCCGGTCTCCGGAGGGGAATAATGTAGCGGTTACACCGCCACATACGAGCTACGCAGCAAAGACATGACGTCACACAGATCCTGCATCGCGCAGTTAGAGTTTACTACGCGACCGACATAGATAAGACTATCCGAAATCAACTTTCGGGCAGTTGCCCGCCACACACAAAACACCCGTCTGGCCGTTTTCAAATGAGGATGAGTGAATTTTACACCCTGTTCCTCATACCTCTAAATTGGTGACTCCGACGTGATCGTCTACGCAGCCTTCGTCCAACTACTTCAGCGTGACGTCATCATCATCATCACTCCCGCAAGCTTCCGTGAGGTGAATCACACAGCCAGCCAGCACCCACGGCTTCAACGGGTATCCTGACCACCAGCATGCAGCGAACGTGCATTCCTGGTCATCACCCTCAGCCACAACCCGGCGCTGTACCACATCCGACTGACTAGATGACGTCGCAGTGCCACCCCGACTCACGGGGAATTGCCGCAGACAGTTCCGACTCACCGCGAACTATGCTGCACCCGGTTCCGACTCATTGGAACCACAGCTGGCACTGTGAAGCATCGCAAGATCCAAGACTCAGCTCACTATCGACCTCCGGTCCGGAGGGGAGTAATGTAGCGGTTACACCGCCACATACGAGCTATGCAGCAAAGACATGACGTCACACAGATCCTGCATCACGCAGTTAGAATTTACCGCGCGACCGACATAGTTATGACTATCCGAAATCAAGTTACGGGCAGTTGCCCGCCAGACACAAATACCCGTCTGGCTGGAGGATCCTCCCTTTTCAAATGAGGATGAGTGAACTTTACACCCTGTTCCTCATACCTCTAAAGTTTTAAACTGAAATACGAACAAAATATTTTACGGCGCCATTCGCCATAGACTAAAACATTCAGAAGTGAAGTGTAGGTACAAATAGCTGCCGTTTGTTTTTATGGCGGATTTTTTTTATATTAAGTATCTAATATTTTGAACGCTAATATTAATGTTTGTCTTATTATATTAAGGTTATTTGTCATCAAATAATTATAACAATTTGTGGCATTTTTTCCCTTTAAGATTTCCACGTCCGAGCTCCAGGAAACAAGGGAAAAATGCCACAAATTGTATTAATACAATTACACATACATAGTAATAACATTTGTGCAAAAAAATCGTAACGAGCAAACGTGGTTGCCAAGTGAACAATCTCACATAATGTTCATCATTAATACAATGGAAATTACAATAATGTTCTGCAGTTAAAACTGTGTTAGGTATCAAGTAGGCAGAAGCAGCAGACTGTGTCGCATCTGCGGGTGCATTACTCTATGAGAATCTCCTCGCACCGCGCATGCACCGCAGTAGTCAAACGTCAAAGCATCCAAGGGACACATTTTTTATTCGCGGTGTCTTCTCTGATAGTATATTTTAATTAGTATTTTATTAATTATAATTAAACTACTTTGAATAAAAGAGCCATTTTCAATAGGGATTTGAATAAAAGAGCCATTTCCTTCTACGGCCAAAACGAATGTATTAAAAAAAAATTTACTCAATTAATTGATTTTATCGCAAGCTACAGTGTTTTCAGGGTTCATAAATTGACGGACAGGAATTTTTTTTCAACTATTTTGATGCTTATTCCATTTCTGCTGCATTGAATCAATTGTAAAAAAGTACAGTATTAATCTCCATTTAACCATCTATACAATGGTATATAAATTAAGTAGGTTCTGTGTACTAGCAGGAGTGTAACAATACAAACAGTTGCAAAAATGGGGCAAAAAAATTTTTTCGATCGTAGAGCACACTCTAATGCTTTCGCATTACGAGTCGTGCAATATGGACATTGAATTGTAATGAATGATAATAAGGAATTAAGATATAATAAGTAATTTTATAATGTAATGATTAATATAGTCGCGGTTTGTGCACCATCTCTTCTTACCAATTTGTATTATTTGTGTGGCTGAACATGATAGAACATTTCTGTATTTAATATCTTGCATGCAATCTAAGTACACCATGTTTAAACAAATAAATAAACTTACTTACTTACGGAGTAGGGCAAACAAGTACCACGAGGAGTCGCGATTGTCAAATTCGATTTTAGTTGTGTCCTTATTATTTTTTAATTTAGAGTATTTTTTTTTTCAGAATAGGTTTAAGATTCTCATAGCCAAAAGGTAAGGTAAGGAATTTTAGTGATAGTTGAATTAATTTAGTTCGGTGTACAAGAGAATCGGCGCCAATGTAATTGTTTTCATGTTTAAAGAAAATTAAGGCAACCAAGTACCATCTTTTATCTTGCAGCAGTAGTTTAACTAATCGTCCTGACAGTCATTATGTAATGTAAAACGCATCGTCTCCATCTCTAACGTAGAGTGCACTTATGAGTTATGATGACTCAAGAACCATTTATTCAATTTGTGTTTTTTTTATTTATTCTTAGGTCTGATCTGTTAGTATGTTCACGTAAGTGGCTTTGGACACAGCTATTTTAGTGTATTCAGCTCTATAGCAACTATTTACCAATTCTTAAATATTGTTTTCAACTATTAGGCTGTTTTTCTTATTTGAGATCTGGAAATCGTAAAAAACCTGGAAAGCCGCTGGTTTTTGTAAACGTATGAAGATACGTATACGTTATAAACCGCGGGCGAGTAGTTCCAAAAGTGGCACTAAGATAATTTGAAGTAAGTATTTATGAAAAGGAAGGAATACAAAGGCAACAAAATGCGTACGGAGCTGCCAGTGTGTAAAAGATGTTGTTTCTGTTTGCCGCTGCGCTGGCTTAATAATATGGGGATATATCAGATTGGTAAGTATCAGTTAATCCTGAATTTAGTAAATGTGATTATTCTAACAAAAGTCCAAACAATCGAACATGTTCCATTTGCGCCCGTAAAGTTAATAAAATCACACTAATACAATTTTGCCATTTGTCCTCATCAATAGACATTTGAATCAAATTTCAAATTCGGTCGTTGGACGTCATAGAGCGCAGTCGTCCCGGGTGCGAGCTCCGTCCCAAAAAAACAAAAAATTACATGCACATGTGACGCGCGCAGCCCTTATCGGCGACATAGAACAGTGATTCTTTGTTTTAATACTACAGTGACTTTAATAACCGCCAAATATAAATATTAAAATAGTGCTAAAGTGAGGTGCCTACCTACGAGCGTTCCTGACTTCAGGCGAACCAAGGAACCCAAGATAATTTGGTGAGATCTTTCTGGTCGTTGCTTCCCTCTGCAAAATCGCTAGCACAATATCGCGAGCGCTCATTTGCAGTGGTGAAGTAACTGGCGTTTGATTTCAAGCGCACATTCATCTATTTATTATTATATTATTTTCTAAGCTAATGCTATAGGCTCACATCACACATGTGCATATAAAATATATTCTGGAAAAATAAACGAATATACAAAATGGTTCTAACAAAATAACATAATCGATTTAGATTTAGTACAAAATCTATTTCCCCATAAAATTTCTTATTTTGACCAGTGTGTTTTGACCTCTTTTTCTGACGATTAGGTAGAACATCAAGCTAAACTCCCAGAAACGACCCTAAACTAATTGGCTATTTCATTAGCCTTATAAAAGTCACCCCATCAACAAATATAATTCTGACAGTCATTAATAAAGGTATACCCGTATGCGCGCAGGACTTCGGTCGGTGTACACAAGCTTTTTGTGACGGCACATGAGTGGAGAGGCCCATTCAACAAAAAACAAAACTTGACCCCGAAATCTAAGTCTACATAGCAGGATCCAATGCTACAGGAAAACTAAGATGCAATAATAAATCTCCGCGCACCCCGCAGCCCTGTCAAAGTTTTGTATCCCTCGAAAAGAAGCCCACTTTATTACCCAAACAAAACTTTTTACAATGGTCATAATAGCGCCCATGCAAAAAGATGGTAACTGCCTACTTAGCAATATCCCATCAAACAAAAAACATAATGGGGCTGACGTTTGACCATATGTCTGTACGCCAAGACCTTGCTACTTATGTTTCAACGTACCGAAGTGACGCCAATTCGCTTCGCACCTTTTTAAAAAACATTCATGCGTTTCTTCCTAGCAACAAGCTTTCCCAGGAACAAATAATAACAAAATACATAACCGTGGAGTATAACGAGACGTTCTGGAGTGAAGAAGACATCATAATCACTGCACCCGAATTCTATCTCGTAAATGTGCATGTGCACATAAATTACGAGAACATACTGGTGTATTCACCTGCCGGCGATTCAGTACATGGACACATACATATACTATACACGGACCAGCAGAATCATTAACATCATGCGTAACGGGACAGCCCCTAGGAACAGAACAAGTAGTAATCGAGCTCTACAAAACGATACCACAAATATTACAAGAAGCCGTCACCAAACATATGAACAAAGCGTCTAGACACAAAATGAAACACCCGAATACCCGATACATGGCTAGAAACAACGCAGGTACTTATTCCGAAAAAAATTACCCTAAAGATACAATGAGTATCGCCGAATATCAGTTTGCAATACGGGTTACAGAATTAACGCCTCCTAACAAAAAAAAAAAAAAAAAAGCGGCCACGTGCGAGTCGGACTCGCCCATGAACGGTTCCATAGCAGCAAGTAATATAATATAAAAGAGCTTGTAGTTCGTTAAAGGTAAATGACGGTTTACGATTTATGTCGTATTAAAAAAAAAACTACTTACTAGATCTCGTTCAAACCAATTTTCGGTGGAAGTTCATATGGTAATGTACATCATATATTTTTTTAATTTTATCATTCTCTTAGTTTAGAAGTTACAGGGGGGGGGGGGGGGGCACACATTTTACCACTTTGGAAGTGTCTCTCGCGCAAACTATTCAGTTCAGTAGCCCGGAACAGATCAGACAGTAATAGAGCTCTACAAAGCTATGCCCAAAGTATTACAGGAAGCCATCACTAAGCACATTAACAAAGCCTGGACACAGAATGAGGCACCCGGCACGTGGCTAGAAACAATGCAGGTACCAATCCCTAAAAAAACCAACCCTAAAGACCCAAATGACTATCGACGAATATCGGTTTGCAACACGGGCTATAGAATCTACGCCTCCTACGTTCTTAAAAAATTAGACGAAGTAATAAAAGAATTGGGCAACTACCAAGCAGCCTTTCTAAACAACAGATCCACAGATGATCACATATTTACGCTAAAAAGGGTTCTGGACGAAGAATGGCAAGCAGGAAAAAGAATTTATGTACTCGCTCTGGACATTGAAAAAGCTTTTGACAACGTCGACCTCCGAGCACTGCGAGACATTCTAATACAAAGAACTAACAAGACTCTAACCAATAAGATAATCAAGGTTTGCATGAATGAACGCACGCACATCAAATGGTGTGGGCAGCAATCTAGTTGGATTACCAAAGGAAAAGGTGTCAAACAAGGCTGCCCGCTGTCGCCTCGCCTTTTTACACTGGTCATGGATGAAGTCCTTAGAACCCTCGAAGAGGAAACTCAATTAATAAAATTAGACCAAGATCGGGGAATCTCACTCCCCCCGGTGCTATCATTCGCAGACGACCTGATCTTCATTATAGATGATCTGAAAGGGTTAGAAGGAATCGTATACCATAGTAAACCCCTACTAGGTAGTGTCGGCCTACAAATAAACGAAACTAAAACAAAAAATTTTATTAGGGACCCAATAGCTAAACAGAAAGCGACTTATATGTCAATGAACGGATTAAATCTACATACTGTCGATGAAATTAAATACCTAGGCACATATATAACATCTGCTTTAAGCAGGAGAAGCACTATTAGGAAACGATGCGAACAGGCTACTAGAAACGCAAAGTCACTATTACCATTCATAACAAACTCAAAGATGGACTGGAAACTAGCCAGACTCATGTACCGAATGGTGATCCTACCTTGTATGATATACGGTTTGAAAGTATCGGCAATCACCAAAGCTAACAGGTCAATGCTGAGAAGATATGAGCGAGTCATCTTGAGAGACCTGAATAACCACGCCAGAAACAAACCAAGACATAAGAAGATGCACGAAATCTTGGACGGAAAAACAGTAACCAAACGCATCAAGAATCACAGGATGTGCTATCTCGCACACGTTCACAGGCGAGGCAAACTACACCTGCTACACGCAGCAATGCAGTATAAGGCCAAAACCAAGAAATTAGGACGTCCAATCTACACATGGAACGACAACATTAAACAGGACTCGAGTTATTTCGACAAGGAAGTCAACTTCTGGATGGACACGGCTACAGACCGAAACAAGATAATGAAGGCTGCCAGCGAGATCTACAAGAAACCTGAAACGGATAGCAGCGAGGCTTCTGACGAAGACTTAGCAACAGCTAAATATAACACAGCAAAGCAGCGATATAGAAAAGAGCCGAGAAAGCAGCGTAACCCCACCTCAAGAACCACCGGCGAAGATCTATGTGAACCGACATAACGGCGAGTGGCGACGTCGTAAAAAGATGCCCATCCAATGATCTATAACCTGTCTCTCCACTATTCCTAGGCTTACTCTAGGATGCATATCCGGTAGGCTCGTATCTCCCTCCTTATCCCAGGGCACATATCTAATCCCTACCATTACCGCGCCACCCGGTCTACTCTTTGATATGCAATGGCTTTTGAAGTCCCATGCAACATGAGACTTCATGGGCTAGTGCAAATCTTGGGGTTCATTCGATTTATCGAGTCTGGTTAAACCACGCTGGGATCGGGGCAATTCATTCATTCATTCATTCATCAATAGACATTTGAATCAAAATTGTAGCCAAAAACGTAGAATGTTTTCCGAGACGGGGTAAAATTTATAGCAACACACTAAATGGTAACGCTTCCAAGACGATGGTTGCTCCAGGCCTTGTTGTAATAATCATAAACACCGAAAATATTAATTCTAGAGAAATCAATAGACAGCATTTTTGTCGATATGTGAAATCATTATACTATCATAAATTCATAACATAACAACATAACATCACGATTGTAATACCTGAAGGGCTTGGTAGAGTTGGAGACTCCGTATCAAAGTTGCGACAAACGCTAGGGCGACAGTACGATAGGTCGACCATCAGCGGTGCGACAACACATCAGCTCGACGAACGTTAGTGCGACAGATTGTTTTCACGACAAACGATGGCACGACGAAACTTTTGATCGACGAACGATAGCGCGACACAATTTTCGCTCGACAAACTAAAGCACGACAAACATTTCTATAATATTTAGTAGCAGTTATGAAAAAAAATTAAAGTTTTAGGTTCTTTAATATATGGTTTTCGCGTACCTTGCTCGTAACTGCACTCGCGCACTGCAGTAATTTAACATTGACAATAAAGAATATTGCCAATAAAAACATTTATAAACGAAAATACTTTGTACTTAAATTTTTTTGATGTGATGCTAATAGCAGATAAGAAAAAACAATCTTATAGAATCTGCTATTAGCAACAAAATATTATAGAAATGTTTGTCGTGCTTTAGTTTGTCGAGCGAAAATTGTGTCGCGCTAACGTTCGTCGATCAAAAGTTTCATCGTCCCATCGATGGTCGTGAAAACAATCAGTCGCACTAACGTTCGTCGATCAAAAGTTTCGTCGTACCATCGTTTGTCGTGAAAACAATCTGTCGCACTAACGTTCGTCGAGCTGATGTGCTGTCGCACCGCTGATGGTCGACCTATCGTACTGTCGCCCTAGCGTTTGTCGCACATTTGTTTGTCGCAACTTTGATACGGAGTCAGAGTTGGATCATGTGTTCCTGTCAGTAAATTGAAGAACACAAACAGTTCACTTATCATATGACAAAGGTATATGTATATCAAGCTATACAAATCAATCAGTTAGAACCTAGATAACTAATAACCTACTACGTCCAGAGCCCCATTTAAACCATTCTAAAATATTGTTAATTATATTTCGTCTTTTCAGGCATCATCCATGTTATTCATCACCGGACTGGTCATAACCTTATACGGGATTTTAGGAATGGGTGCAGCAGAAAGGAATCGTCCAATAAATGTAGTATATACAGTAAAAATAGGCTTCTTGATTCTATTGACAATGACAGATCTTGTATTAAATACTATTTTCATCATAGGTGGTCATAAGGTGAGTTTTTGTTCAAGAGATTGAACAATCTATTAATCAAACAATTAGTGATGCATTAAATAGAAGCGAAGTATAACTGGAGAGAGAATCGCGGTAATAGTCTCGTCATGCTATCAAATTCAGTAAAAATTCTATGAATCAATCTCCACACTGCGATATCATCGCAGCGACAACTTGATGGTACGGCGTGTATACCGACACGATTCTTTTGTCCGTGGAGATTTCGCCTCAAAAACATAGTAGATACACAAACATATGGAGGTCCGGGCAAGTTTATCTAATATATAACTACTTACCGTCGTACTCATATCAGTGTCTATAGTATAGAGGCTAATATGACAACGTTTATAGAGTCTAAACAATACCTAGCCGGGTGCGTGTTGGCATTTTCCGATAAATTATAATTTGCTTTCTTAATGATTTCTTACTACGTCACCTTACTACGTCCACAATTAACTTAGAAAACATTTTTTTTTTAATGAAAGTAATAGACACGTATTGGTAAGACCTTGCTAGGACTAAACCCGCAACTTTGCTTTACCAGGGAAGAAGGAATAGCGCAACAAACTCCCCAGCAGAATATATATAATATATATTTTTCTCGTATAATTTTCAGAAAAACCTGAAGTTGTTGCGAGCGTACTACATCTACAGCTTCATCCTCTGTATCCTGACAGCGTTCATGGCCATTGACACGGCCATATACACCTTGTACCTGTTCAAAATTGGGGAGATCGACTACAAATTCCACATCTGGATCATTTTGATCGACATAGCTACTCTGTTGGCTCAAGTCTGTAAGTTATCGTAGGATTTTTACAGTGTACGGGTCAACCCCAATATACTGCGGTGTATCGCGAGCAGACTGGACTGCTTGTGTGTGAACCGCTGCTGGATGCTTTCTACCTTGGTGTTAAGCTTGTAGCAGGGATTCACAGATTATTGCAATGTGTAGAATAAAGGAGTCTGGCCACACCGTATTATACCATGACCGTGCTAGGAACGTGTATTGAAAATTATGACTATACTGTTCAGTCATCGACCAACATCGGAGCGTGTTAGACGCGGAGCGTCAACAATTTGTCGGCGAGAATATTTTGACTTTGCGATACGCACCGTGCATGGCACGCGACGTTGCCAATCCGGTGTGCGGTTATGACCGCATAATGATGACAGTTCTAAACCCGTTATAAACGGACAATTTTCTAATAGCCATCGTTTATAAAAGTTAAATATTATAACGGTTTGACATATGTATTTTCTAATAATAGGTACAAAGGCAATGAAACTGCAACTTTTACTCCTCAGATAAAAGTTAACTAAAGTTTGAAAAATCTGATCTAAGCAAGGTGAGGCAGCTAACCTAACACTTTCTTGTTTTTATTTTCAGTGGTTCAAATCTACGTTTTGCTATTGGTGAGGAGCGAGATCATCAAGTTAAGAAGCCACTGCGAGTTCAGATACGTGAACAATGCGGCTGAAGTGGAATGTACCTTGAAATGTGAAGAAATGGACGGAGAGGAAGGATCAGAATGTATCAAAGATATGTCCTTGAAATGTATAAATGACAAGAGTTGATCAATATATAATAGAGAAGGGACCATTCAACATTGTGATATGAATTTGAAATGGTATAATTTTATTTTTGTAGATCGATGTGTAATTAACTACTTTACATAGTTGTATTGTTAAATATATATAGGTATAAAAGAATAAAGAATAAGATTTATATTTAACATTCATACCTACATATATATATAATCTCACGCCTTATTCCCATGGTGATATGTACGCTACCTGCTAAGATCCTTACATAAATATTCTTTTGCTTCGTGTACGTTCAGACATCTATTCATACACGCACGCCGATTACGAGTACTTCGCACCTGACCTTTCTGAAGAACATCATCAATAAAGTCACTTACTATTTGTCTTTCTAAGGCGTCCTGTCCTGGCGTTTCCACTCACATCTGCCTTGTAAATACCTCTTATCAGTCAGTTTTTATTCATTCTCGCAACAAGATCATCTAAGCATACAATTCTTGTCACTACATCTTCTTTAAAACTACAACGTTGCCACATCTATGATTCAGTACTACCACACATTCTTGCGAAGGATGTGTGGTAGTACTGAATCATAGATTTCCACAGCATTTATTCTACTTTCAAGCTTATATTCACTTCCATATACAAGGTGGAGACGACAATACAACAAAAAATTAAACGGCGTGTCCATAATGACGTTCCCATTCTGTATACAAAAAATGAATTGAATATATTCAGTAGTTTAGTCATTATAGCTCGGCAAAATCCATAGTCAGGTCGGGCTATTCCGTTTATTCACCCTAAAAATCCACCCTAAGGTGGATATTCTGAAATGTATGCCCGAGAATTCACCCAAGGCCTAGTTGGATAAACAGAATTTCCACTGGTACCAACCAGTGGATGTAAAAAATGGCTCGACACAATCGCATGTATAGCACGATTCACTTTATTTCCTGTATTCACTATCCTTTCCGCATCTTCATCAAACTTTCCATCTCTTGTAAATATACTCCCCAAATATAAAACCTCATTCACTTGTTCCACACTCTTATCATTTATTTTCACGTCACATACCGACACATACTCTTCAATCTAAGATTAATGTCCCGGTTTTTATACTCCTGCTAAGAGCCTTTTCCAATAAATAGTGGTAGAATTGCAGCATTGCTCCAGTATTTTTTAATGTTTAAAATATAGCCAATATAGCCCAATTCTTGGTTAGTGGAAGCTGGAATTTCCCATGTGCCTCTCTCTACACCGGCACCCATACCTGTCAAACTAGATTAAATGCTGCTTGGCGGCAGAAATTAGCATGGAGGAGGTACTTCCCCGGACGATCTCATTCTTTTTGTGAAGGAGCTTGTCTGTGGAAGTACCTCCATAGAGAGATGAGGAAAAAAAAACAAAGATAAAAAAATAGGGAAGCCCGCATGTTTATCTTATATGTCCGACATACACGAGACCAGTTTTCCAAAGCTAGGTTAGCAAGTTAGAACCTTTCTTGCTGTCCTGGCTTGCCACGTGCTAGTGCTGTTTACATGATGCCAGTACAATGCAACATGTGGTTGCGGACAGAACAACAAAACGCATAGTCACTGCACATTAGACAATCGAATACTAGTTTAGCCGACCACATGAAGGATAGTAAAATCAGTGATAGGAGCACAACTAGCTCAAAAAATAGAAACCCATCCTATTAAACTATCCTAGATTGAGACACTAACTTACTAGCTTTCTAGTGAGAAAGCTAGTAGTAAGTCTAGGCTAGTAAGCTAGTGAGCTTACTAGCCTAGAAATGAAGCTAGTCCTGTATACACGAAGCCAGTGTTACTAGCTTGCTAGCTTACTACCCTGGCTGGAGTAACTTACCTCGTGTATCTCGGTCAATAATTTGTCATACTTACTGAACTACTCACTGGCCACTAACCAGTGACCGTGCACATAATGAATTAAGGAGAAGCACTGAGTACGACTAGCCGGTATATCAACCAAGTGCGAATGGTACCCAGCAGTACATCTGGTTGTACGGTAGTGAAAGGGATCAGGTCGTGGAGATCTTGCGCACACTCTCCAAAGTACAGTCTGTAGAAAAGGTAAGCTAAGCGTTGTCAGATTCGTGAACAATGCAGCAGAATCAGATTGTACAATGAAATGTAAGATAACTGGTGACGGAGAGCTAGGGTTAAGAAAGAGCAATAATGGAAAATTTTGATTCTAAAGACAGCGGTCTTGAAAATATGGTTAAACTTACTAATGAATCAGAAGATAACATGAAATATAAGAAATTGAGCAAGGAAGAGTTAGAAACAGAAAGTATTTGCAATAAAGAAACAAGTAAACATAAAGGTTACATGAAATATAAGAAAAAGGCGACGAGCTAGGGTTATAAGATTAGCGAAATAGCGATGAATTACAATGATGAAGCTTGTTGCACTTGCAGTTAACAGTAGTTATCGTTTATTATGTATGCCTACTACTTATACTGATACCAGACTGTGTCGCTTCCACATACCATATGAGATACGTAACGCGTGGCATACGACTCGGTTCACTTCCCACTTTGTACTTCGTTGAAGGAGGATGAATACCTTTGTCGTCTGCTAATTGACTGTCTCGTCCGTGACATTGAAGTTTCAAAACAAGTGAAAAATAGTGGCGTTTTTCTTTTGTTTTTGTGTTGGATTTGGATAATGGTTCTGTCTATCTAGAAATGTGATTGTCGTTGCATGTGAATGTTGTACAGAGCATACAAACGAAAGAGAGAATCAGGCTTGCACCAGACCTTTGGTATTTCCCATATTGACAACTACATACTTTAGTATATCTAAACCTTTAACGCACTAAACATTAATATGTTTACAGCAACAAAGTCCAAAATATTATTTATTTACTGTGATTTCTGCTAATTTATTATCGCTTGTTTTTGTTATTGCATATAAATGGGGGAAGATACTTAGGTACATAAAACTTAGTACCAAGCGTATCCTCTGAGTTTAATCAGAGTAACTGGTTGACCTGATTTATGGTGTTCATAGAACTTGTTAATTTTGTTATTGTGTGTGTTTATACGATTTCAAAACTGATGGTGCTATAATTTGTGTAAATTGACGGACAAAATGATTGGAATTCGTGGCGAGATACCACAATTTAAAAGATGCTGTGTGTGTCTACCGCTAAGGCACGGGCTGATCGTGTGGGGTTATATCAGATTGGTGAGCATCTGCTTATATATGATGATAATTATACAATGTTATAGCAATAGCCCCTGTTGTTTATGATTTAAAACATAACTACGCGAAAACTGCCCAACTACATTTATAAAACTCTAATAGTTTTCTGTCACTCTTTTATCGCAGATCTCGTAATTTTGTAAAGGTACAATGTTCAATTTTCTTTTACTAGATTTTTTGCTTGCCAGAAATGGCGTACAACACCATTTAGAATTTGAGTAATGTTATGTATCTTAATTTGAGGATAGTAAACAAATAAAAGTGAAAAAAATATCGCACCTTGTGGTAACACAACAAACAATGACGCTGCTGATTTTCAAAATAGGTACCCACATGGCATTAAAAAATTCAACATCAACCCGTATTTTTATATTTTTCAGGTGATAGGTGTCATACTATTAGTATATGTCACAAAAAGTTTCTTCGAAATGCTAGCAATATCCAAGAATGAAGAAGGTTACGAAAAATATATAGTCATGTTTGGATTCTTTGTAATAGTAGGAGGAGCGGACATTGTACTACATGTAGTGTTCCTTTATGCAGGACATAAGGTGAGTTACAAATTATACTTGTATTTGTTTTGAAAATAGGTTATTAACAACATTTTTATTATATTTATTTTACATTTACTGATGTGATTGGTGGATTTAAAAGCAAAAATGATTTGTTTCAATAAATCACTAACATTACCCCACCACCACCACCGCTGCTCTCAAATATCGATAAAGGAAAATATCGTGATGAAATCGGCATCTCCTAGAACCCAAAAATCTTAGATATGACGTGACGTCCATCAACCCATACTAGGCACGACGTTAAGGGTTAAGGCCCGCTCCCTCTCACAGAGAGGAGGCCTGTGTTCCCGTATTGGAAACATTATAGGCTGATTTTGCTTATGCTTCATCACTAACGTGAGATTGTTAATCAGATATATAATTTTACTATTGATGATACTCGTATTTCAGAAAACGGTTGCTACTCCGAAAGTCGATCTATTCTGCATATTTTGTTTTTTTCCAGAAAAATTTGAAGATGTTGAAAGCGTACTATATCTACGGCTTCATTCTCTGGATCCTGATGATAATCATGGGCGTCTGTATATTCGCGTACGCTGCTTATGTGATAATATTGTACAAGAGGGGATTTGGTCGCGTCTTTATTATTGTTGTTGATGTAGCCGTTTTTCTGTCTCCAATCGGTAAATTATCTTTTTTTTTTATTATGAGTCACAGATAAGCCTATACGTATACGAAAATTAAATTTCGTGCAAAAAAAAGAACGACCCACCCCGTGCTTCGATTTGAAACAAGATAGGTAACTCAAAAAGATCTACTAACAATAACCTAATGTAGCTATTAGATACTCAACCCTTCTCAAAAGTATGAAGATTACGTTAGTGAAAGAATTATCAAAATTAATTCATTCTTTTTTAGAAAATCGTGAACATTTTGCTCTCAAGTGTATAAAACTCGTGCCGATTCGACTGTAGCAGTTACTTTAAAACACAGTCTTCTGCCTACTACCTACCATAAGATTCGGAATGAGAGACAATCACCAATCATCATTATTCACTGCTGGACATAGGCCTCCCCCAAGCACCGCCACTTCGACTGATTCTGTGCTGGGATCATCCAGCGGATTCCTGCAGCCTTCACAAAGTCCACCTTGTAGGAGGCTAATCACAATTACCAATCACAATAGTCTTGTCAATAGTCATAAGTAGGTGGTAATAAACTTAATACATATCTAGTCCTTATTACGTTTATTGCTATAGGCATGACGTCAAATTCCTTCGAATATTTTCATGGCACAATTCTACAGTTCCGCTTCTTCTGAAGTTCTAGTGTCCACTCCTATGAATAACCCAAATATAAACATAATTTTACAAATTATTCACTAAACGATCAAAGTAAAAACACCCTTACGATTATGTATAGAAGGAATTAATCCCTACTTTTATTATTATTTTCAGTGATTCAAGCATATGTTCTTCTACTAGTAAGAAGTGAGTTTATAAAACTAACAACGAACTGCGAGTTCAGGTTCATAAACAATGCAGCCGAATCAGCTTGTAAGATGAAATTTGAAGAAGACAACATAGCTAATGGATATATCATAGCCAATACACATATTATAGCCGATGAAAATATTACAGCCAAAAGAACTGTTATATCAAATAAAGATAATATAGTAAATACACATGCTATAGCCGATGCAGATATTACTGCTAATAGAATTATTATTGGCAATGGAGATAAAGAAGGAGTTTATACAAATGGAACAAGCAAATCTATAGACACAAGAACATATTGAAAAAATATAGCACATGGAACAGAACAGTTAGAAAAAGAACTATTTAAGAAATAGACATTATTTATTTATTGTGGTACGATTTTGAATGACTAAAATTGATATTAAAGATACATATAAATAAAATATATTTAAAAGATAATTCATGATAGTGTAATTTTTTTCACGTTCAAAGATATTCAGGCAACCAAGTCCCATCAAACTGTTCTCTTGCAGCAGTAGTTTAACTAATCGTCTTCGTCTCACGTTAGTGCACTTATGAGTTATGATGACTCAAGAACATTTATTCAATATGTGTTTTTTTTTATTCTTAGGTATGATCTGTTACTTCGTTTTATTATGTCCACGTGAGTGGCTTTTGACACAGCTATTCTAGTGTAATTAGTCCTATTGCAATTTTACTTTTATACTATACTTTATGCTTCCCGATTGTTTTCAACTCTTGTTTTGTTTTTCTAGTAATTAATAAAATTAAGAACTGGAAATCGTAAATAACCTGGAAAGCCGCTTGTTTTAGTTATTTTAATCGAATGAAGATACTTATTTATAAACCCAGGGCGCGTAGTTCCAAAATTGGTAGATGGAATAATTTGAAGTAAGTATTTATGAAAGGGAAGGAATAGAAAGGAAACAAAATGCGTACGGAGCTGCCAGTATGTGAAAGATGTTGCTTCTGTTTACCGCTACGATATGGTTTGATAACATGGGGATATATCAGATTGGTATCAATTAATCCTGAATTAAGTGAATTTAATTATTAAAACAAAAGTTCAAACAAACGAACATGGTCTCTAGCCAGATACCAACATTTGCGCCCGTAAAGTTAATAAAATCACAATAATACAACTTTGACAGTTGATCTCGTTACCCAATTACTATACAAGGGGCATGTAAGATTCTCAGACAGAACGATAGATATTCGAATGAACTTTGTAGACAAAAATATAGGATGTTTTCCGAGACACGGTAAAAATTATACCAGCACACTAAATGGTAACGCTTCCAAGAGGAGGGTTGCTCAGTTCTGTCGCAATAATCATAATCTGGACACCAAAAATATTTATTCAATGGAAATCAATAGACAAAGCGTGGTTTTTATCGATATGTGGCACAATTATACTAACATTACATAACAATTATACAATTAAAAAACAAAAATGAAAGACGGCAGGTGATATCGCCATCACGCGGGTGAAACCCGCGGGATGCAGCTAGTATGACATAAGATACAAATCAATCAGTTAGCATTACCTACCATTTAAACTATTCTAAAATATTGTGTTTTGTCTTTTCAGGCATCATCCATGTTATTCATTACCGGACTGGTCATAACCTTCTACGGGATATTAGGAATGGATGCAGCAGAAGGAAATCGTCCAATAAATATAGTACGTATATACGAGTATTATAGAGTAATAATAGGCTTCTTGATTCTATTGACAATGAGAAATCTTGTATTAAATACTATTTTCATCATAGGTCATAAGGTAAGTTTTTGTTCAAGAGATTGAAAAATCTATCGAGTTCAGACTTCAGATACGAGAACAATGCGGCTGAAGCGGAATGTATCTTGAAATGTGAAGAAATGAACGGAGAGGAAGGATCAGAATGTATCAAAGATATGTCCTTGAAATGTATAAATGACAAGAGTCATCAATATTTCATCATCAATATTTATAATAGCGAAGGGACTATTCAAAAATGTGATATGAATTTTAGATGGTATAATTATTTGTGAAGATGGATGTGTAATTAACTACTTTTAATAGTAGGTACTTTGTATTATTAAATATTTATAGGTATAAAAGAATAAAGAATAAGATATATATTTATATTCTTCCCATGGTGATATGCAGAGAATACAGTACGCAACCTGCTAAGATCCTTACAATTATATTCTTTTGCTTCGTTTACGTTCATACATCTAGTCATATAGGCACGCCGATTCTGAGTACTTCGCACCTGACCTTTCTGAAGAACATCATCAATAAAGTCACTTACTATATGTCTTTCTAAGGCGTCCCGTCCTGGCGTTTCCACTCACATCTGCCTTGTAAATACCTCTTGTCAGTCAGTTTTCATTCATCCTCGCAACAAGACCAAACCATCTAAGCATATAATTTTATTCTTGTCACTACATCTTCTTTAAAACTACAACGTTGCCTTAGCACATCTATGATTCATAGTACCAACACACGTCCTTCAAGCCTATATTCACCTGTAGCACCATTGTGAATAGCTAGTCGACCCCTTTTTTTCATCGACTGGTTGGTCACAATCTCATGTATAGCACGATTCACTCTATCTCCTGTATTCACTATCCTTTCCGCATCTTCATAAATTTTTCCATCTCTTGTAAACAGACTCCCCAAATATAAAAACTCATTCACTTGCTCCACACTCTTATCATTTATTTTCACGTCTCTTCACTTTCAAACACCATGACCTTTGTCTGATGCACATTAATCTAACATTAATTAATGCTGCGGTTTTTACACTTCTGCTAAGAGCTTTTTCCCTAATAAATAGTGGTAGGATTGCAGCATTTCACCAGTATTTTTAAATGTTTAAAATATAGGCAACTCAAGGTTACTGGAAGCTGGAATTTCCCATTTGCCACTACGACGGCAGTCATACCTTTCAAACTAGATTAAACGCTGATTGGTGGGAGAAATTGGCATGGAGGAGGTACTTCCCCGAACGAGCTCATTCTTTTTGTGAAGGAGCTCGTATGGGGAAGTACCTCCATAGAAAGATGAGGAAATAAAAACAAAGATCAAAAATCGGGAAACCCGAATGTTTATCTAATATGCCCGAAATACACGAGACTAGTTTCCAAAGCTAGGTTAGCAAGTTAGAACCTTTATTGCTGTCCAGGCTTGCCACGTGCTAGTGCTGTTTACATTTTAGGGGTATTAGGAACAGGGTGTAAAGTTCACTCATCCACCATAGAAAAGGGAGGATCCTCCAACCAGACGGGTTGTTATGTCTGGCGGGCAACTGCCCATATGTTGATTTCGGATAGTCTTATCTATGTTATTTGCTCAGTAAACTCTAACTTCGAGATGTAGGAATTGTGTGACGTCATGTATTTTTGTTTCGTAGTTTTTGTATGTGGCGGTCTAACCGCTACATCACTCCCCTCCGGAGACCGGAGGTCGATAGTGGGCTGAGTCTCGGATCTTGCGATGCTTCACAGTGCCAGCTGTGGTTCCAGTGAGTCGGAACTGTCTGCGGTGATTCCCCAGTGAGTCGGGGAGGCGCTGCGTCGTCATCCAGTGAGTCGGATGTGGTACAGCGCCGGGTTTTTGGCTGACTGCTTGCGTCGACCAGGAGAGGGTAGAATAGGCTCTGCTTGTGAGACCGGCCGGAAGTGCAGGTGCTGTGCCAAGGTTGCTGATGAGGCTGAGAGTGATGACCAGGAATGCGCGTTCGCTGCATGCTGGTGGTCAGGATACCCGTTGAAGCCGTGGGTGCTGGCTGGCTGTGTGACTCGCCTCACGAAAGCTTGCGGGAGTGATGATGATGACGTCACGCTGAAGTAGTTGCACGAAGGCTGCGTTGACGTTCATTCTCGGGGTCACCAATTTAGGGTATGAGGAACAGGGTGTAAAGTTCACTCATCCACCATAGAAAAGGGAGGATCCTCCAACCAGACGGGTTGTTATGTCTGGCGGGCAACTGCCCATATGTTGATTTCGGATAGTCTTATCTATGTTATTCGCTCAGTAAACTCTAACTGCGAGATGTAGGAATTGTGTGACGTCATGTCTTTATGTTTCGTAGTTTTTGTACGTGGCGGTCTAACCGCTACAACATGATGCCAGATAATTTTAAGCCATTACAATGCAACATGTGGTTGCGGACAGAACAACAAAACGCATAGTCGCTGCACATTAGTCAATCGAATACTAGTTTAGCCGACCACATGAAGGCACAAGGCACAAGATCTCGATTGTAAAATCAGTGATAGGAGTGCGACTAGCTCAAAAAATAGAAACCCATCCTATTATGTAAACTATCCTAGATGGAGACGCTAACTTACTAGCTTTCTTACTAGCATACTAGCCTAGAAATGAAGCTAGTCCTGTATACACGAAGCCAGTGTTACTAACTTGCTAGCCTATTACCCTGGCTGGACTAACTTACCTCGTGTATCTCGGTCAATAATTTATCATACTTACTGAACTGGCCACTAACCAGTGACCGTGCACATAATAAATTAAGGAGAAGCACTGAGTACGACTAGCCAGTATATCAACCAAGTGCGAATGGTACCCAGCAGTACATCTGGTTGTACGGTAGGGAAAGGGACCAGGTCGTGGAGATTCTGCACACACTCTCCAAAGTACAGTCTGTAGAAAAGGTAAGCTAAGCGTTGTCAGTTCAGATTCGTGAACAACGCAGCAGAATCAGATTGTACAATAAAATGTAAGATAACTGGTGACGGAGAGCTAGGGTTAGCAAAGAGCAATAAAGGAACATTTTTATTCTAAAGACAGCTGTCTTGAAAATATGGTTAAACTTTCGAATAAATCAGAAGATAACATGAAATATAAGAAATTGGGTGAAGAAGAGTTAGAAACTGAAAATATTAGCAATGAAGAAACAAGTAAACATAAAGGTAAACTCGCGAAAGAATCGAAATGTAACATGAAATATAAGAAAAAAGCGACGAGTTAGGGTTATAAGATTAGCGAAATAGCGATGAATTACAATGATGAAGCTTGTTGCAGATAACAGTAGTTATCGTTTATTATATATGCCTACTACTTATACTGATACCAGACTGTGTCGCTTCCACATACCATATGAGATACGTAACGCGTGGCATACGACTCGGTCCACTTCCTACTTTGTACAGTTAGATGAAAGAGGATGAATACTTTTGTCGTCTGCTAATGGACTGTCTGTTTGTGGATTCGTCCGGGACATTGAAGTTTCAAAACAAGTGAAAATAGTGGCGTTTTTCTTTCGTTTTTGTGTTGGATTTGGATAATGGTTCTGTCTTTCTAGAAATGTGAATGTCGTTGTACGTACAGAGCATACAAACGATAGAGAGAATCAAGCTTGCACCAGACCTTTGGTATTTCCCATATTGACAAACTACGTATTTTAGTAAATCTAATCATTAATATGTTTACGGCAACAAAGTCCAAAATATTATTTATTTACTGTGATTTCTGCTAATTTATTATCGCTTGTTTTTGTTATTGCATACAAATGGGGGAAGATACTTAGGTACATAAAACTTAGTACTAAGCATATCCTCTGAGTTTAATCAAAGTAACTGGTTGACCTGATTTATGGTGTTCATAGAACTTGTTAATTTTGTTATTGTGTGTGTTTATACGATTTCAAAACTGATGGTGCTATAATTTGTGTAAATTGACGGACAAAATGATTGGAATTCGTGGCGAGATACCACAATTTAAAAGATGCTGTGTGTGTCTGCCGCTAAGGCACGGGCTGATCGTGTGGGGTTATATCAGATTGGTGAGTATCTGCATATTACAAGATTATTATACAATGTTATAGCAATAGCCCCTGCTGCTTAGGATTTCAACATAACTAGGCAGACAATGCCCAAACTACATTTATAAAACTGTAAAGTTTTTTTCTCTCTTTTACCGCAGATCTCGTAAGTTTCTAAAGGTACAAATGTTTAATTTTCTTTTACTATCATTTTTGCTTGTCAGAAATGGCGTACAACACCATACGTTGTTAATTTGAGGATAGCATGTAATAAACACATACAGATGAAAAAAAAATTGGCGTCTTGTAGTAGTAAATAATGGCGCTGCTGATTTTCAAAACATCAACCCGTATTTTTTATATTTTTCAGGTGATAGGTGTCATACTATTAGTATATGTCACAAAAAGCTTCTTCGAAATGCTAGCAATATCCAAGAATGAAGAAGGTCACGAAAAATATGTAGTCATGTTTGGATTCTTTGTAATAGTAGGAGGGGCGGACATTGTACTAAATGTAGTGTTCGTTTATGCAGGACATAAGGTGAGTTACAAATTATACTTGTATTTGTTTTGAAAATAGGTTATTAACAACACTTTTACATTTACTGATGTGATATTTTTCACATTTACTGATGTGATTGGCGGACTAAAAGCAAAAATGATTTGATTTAATAAATCACTAACATTACCAACATCATCACCACCGTTGCTCTCAAAACGATAAAGGAAAATATCGTGATGTAAGCATCTTCTAGAAACAAAAATTCCTATATTAGACATGCCGTGACGTCCACCAACCCATACTAGGCCCGCGTCGGCGTCGTGGGTTAAGGCCCGCTCCCTCTCACAGAGCGGAGGCCTGTGTTCCCGCAGTGGAAACATTACAGGCTGATTATGCTTATGCTTTATCACTAACGTGAGATTGTCAATCTGATATATAATTATACTGTTGATTATAACTATAGCCTTTCAGAAAACGGTTGCGACTCCGAAAGTCGATCTATACCGTATATTTTTTTTTTTTTCAGAAAAATCTGAAGATGTTGAAAGCGTACTATACCTACGGCCTCATTCTCTGGATCCTGATGATAATCATGGGCGTCTGTCTAATCGCGTACGCTGTGTCGTATCCATTTTGTATCGTTCCATCTTGTACAGTCTCATGTGATGAGACTGTACAAGATGGAATTTGGTCGCGTCTGTATTATTGTGTTTGATGTAGTCGCTTTTCTGTCTCCAATCGGTAAATTATCTTTTTTTGAATGATTTGTCACAGATAGCCTAGATACGGTTTTTAGAAAATCGTGAACATTTTGCACACATGTGTATAAAACTCGTGTCGATTCGACTGTAGCAGTTACCTTGAAACATAGACTTCTGCTTCTACCTACTAATCATCATTATTCAGCCAAAATATGTCCAGTGCTGGACATAGGTCTCCCCCAAGCACCGCAACTTCGACCAGTTCTGTGCTTCCCGCAGCCAGCGGATTCCTGCGGCCTTCACAAGGTCATCGGGCCACCTTGTGGGAGGCCAATCACAATAGTCTTGTAGACAGTAAGTAGGTGGTAATAAACTTAATACTTATATAGTACTTATTAAGTTTATTGCTATAGGCATGACAACAAATTCTTTAGAATATTATCATGGCACAATTCTTCAGTTCTTCTTCTTTTGAAGTTCTAGTGTCAACTCCTATGGATAACCCAAATATAAACAATATTTTACAAATTATTCACTAAACGATCAAAGTAAAAACACCCTTACGATTATGCACAGAAGGAATAACCCCCTACTTTTATTATTATTTTCAGTGATTCAAGCATATGTTCTACTACTAGTAAGAAGTGAGTTTATAAAACTAACAACGAACTGCGAGTTCAGGTTCATAAACAACGCAGCCGAATCAGCTTGTAAGATGAAATTTGAAGAAGACAACATAGCTAATGGATATATTATAACCAATACACATATTACAGTCGATGGAAATATTACAGCCGAAAGAGCTGTTATTGCAAATAAAGATAATATAGTAAATACACATGCTATAGCCGATGCAGATATTACTGCTAATAGAATTATTATTGGCAATGGAGATAAAGAAGGAGTTTATACAAGCGAATCTATAGACACAAAAACATATTGAAGGAACATAACACATGTAACAGTTAGAAAAAGAACTTTTGAAGAAATAGTCATTATGTATTTATTGTGGTATGATTTTAAATGACTAAAATTGATATGAAAGATCACAGACATTTAAATAAAATATTTTTAAAATAATTCATGATACTGTAATTTTTTTCATGTTCAAAGATATTAAGGCAACCAAGTCCCATCTAACTGTTCTCTTGCAGCAGTAATTTAACAAATCATCAGTAGTTTAACTAATCGTCTTCGTCTCACGTTAGCGCACTTACGAGTAATGATGACCCAAGAAACATTTATTCAATTTGTGTATTTTTTTTAACATTCTTATCTTTGATCTGTTACTTCATTTTAGTCTGTCCACGAGTGGCTTTGGCCACAGCTATTCTAGTTTTTTTAGCTCTATAGCAATCTTACTTTAAACTTTTATGCTATACATTAATTTGCCAATTCTCAACTCTTAGCCCTGTTTTTATTACAATTAGTGGCCAGAAGTATGAACGTAAACGAGGCAAAAGGAGTATATATTATGTAATTGAGGTCTGGAAATCGTAAATAACCTGGAAAGACCCTTGTTTTTGTTATTGTAAACGAATGAAGGTACTTATATAGAAATCCCGGGCGCATATCTTTTAAACGTAATAACCATATTAACTATATATACAATTATTATTATTATAACAACATCAGTCCAAAGTCAACGGTTGATCTCAGTAGCTGTGTTTTCAAATAAATGTATAATTTATTCGTTCTAAAAGTGGTAGTGAAATAATTTGGAGTATTTATAAAAGGGAAGGAACAATACCTAGAATACAAAGGAAACAAAATGCGTTCTGAGCTGCCTGTGTGTAAAAGATGTTGCTTCTGTTTACCGCTACGGTATGGTTTGATAACATGGGGATATATCAGATTGGTAAGTACCTACTAGTTAATCCTGAATTATTTATTTCTATATTAAAACAAAAGTACAAACAAACGGACATGGTCTATGGTCAAATACGAACATATGCGCACGCACAGGAAAATAAAATCGCGCTAATACAACTTGACCTTGTATGCTCTGCCATTTGACCTCGTTTCGCAATTACTGATACCAATACGAGGGCATGTAAGATTCTCGGACAGAACGACGGTCTAATAAACTACAGCGAGAAGTGAAGAATGTTTTCCAAAAGTGCAAACACTAAATGGTGACACGTCAATGGTGACAGACGAGGGTTGTTCAGGCCCTGTCGTAATAGTCACAAGCTGGACAACCAAAATTTTAACTCCAGAGAAATCAAGTCAGATAATTGTGTTCTTATCGATACGTGGAGTCATTATATTGTCAGTTAAAATCTTAGTAGATAGGTACCTAGGTACGTCACATGATGCCAATGTTACAAATTAACCCCCTTACTAATAAACGTTGTATATCGCCTGTATAGTTACACACCGATTTCTCTCTTTCAGTCGTCAATAATTTGACATTCGAAAGAAGAAGACAAAGCGTTGGCGTTGTGTAACTATACAGGCGATATACAATGTTTATTAGTAAGGGGGTAAGACAAAATGAAGGGTTGTATGCTCTTGCTAGGAGGGGCAATACCTTAGAAAATGTTTGCTTGTCCATAATAGTAGGTTATTAGTAGGTAGTCAAAATATAACGCTACGAGCTTCTTTTGGCGTGTGGCTAAATTCGTCACTAAAGTCGCCATCTTTTATGTTCAATCCCAAAACAATAAAAATTATTGCACAAAATAAATGTTCACCTACAGTGCCAGGAGGACATTGTTGGTTAGTGTTTGTCATTAGTTCGATCAACAGGTGTGCGACATGTCATTGGCTCGACAGGTCGTTTGTTCGACAGGTCGCTTGTGCGACAGGTCGTTACTTCGACAAGCAATGTACGTTGAACAAATATGACTTCTAGATAATACGGTGCTCGATACCAGTGGGCTTTTTATATTATTTATATAGAAATTGGTACACATTAATTTGTCGTCATGAGCAGTGGTGGCCCAGTGGTAACGGCCCTGACTTACGAAATATAGGTCGTGGGTTCGAACCCGAGCAGGCGCTTTACTTTGTGTAAATAATTTCATCACCACTGCTCTCAAAACGGTGAAAGAAAACATCGTGAGGAAACCGGCATGTCTTAGAACCAAAAATTCGAAGACATGTGACATCTACCAACCCGCACTGGGCCCGCGTGGTAGATTACGGCCCACACCCTCTCACAGAGAGGAGGCCTGTGTCCCAGCAGTGGGAAAATTAATAGGCTGATTATGACACATTTGTCGTCAACTTTATTCGAGCACCAAAAGACGTTGTACCAATGTATCTTATTTAGATCTTCTTAAATATTGTGTTTTGCCTTTTCAGGCATCAACCATGTTATTCTTTACCGGAATGGCCATGGCCGTCTACGGAATATTAGAAATGGATGCAGCAGAAGGGAGTCATCCTGTAAATATAACATATAGAGTTATATTAGGCTTCCTGATTCTATTGACAGCGATAGATCTTGTATTAAATACAATTTTCATCGTTGGTGGTCATAAGGTGAGTTTTGATTCAAGAGATTGAGGGATTTATTAATTAAACAATTGGCGAGGTGCCATCGATTCAATAGAAACTATGAATCAATTTCCACACGGCTATATCATCGCAGCGATAATTTGTTGACCCGGCGTGAATATTGCCGCAATTATTCTGTAGTACGTGGCCGCTAATAATATTAGCGGCCACGTACTATCAATTAGCTTAAGCATAAAGTTCACAGACACTGTAAAAAAACAACGGATACTGATGACACATAATAATTATCAGTAAAAGGTCAGAATCAGTGAGAATAATGACTAAAATATTATTGATAACACCGCAATAATATTATTTCTATGCAGAAACAAGCGATTGGTATTTAAAAAGTCAAGATCTAGTGACTTTCAAACGTCCAATTTATGTATTTTTATGTTTTTAATTCTAATAAAGTCATCTTTGACACTTTTCAATATTACATTACAGATAAACACACATTCGATAGTTTTATAATTCCCCATTATTCTATAGTACGTGGCCGCTAATATTATTAGCGGCCACGCCGGATATTACAAACATATATACATTAATAATTCTATCTGTGACATCTTAATTTGTAATATTATTTCTAGATACCTTCATAACAATTTTTATAACTTTTGCGTGCCTATTTCCAGGCAGGATATACTTGGCTCACTCCTATCTACTCCACCTGTATTTTAATGTAACCTACATTTGTTGCAAATAAATGATTGATTGATTGATTAAAAGTCTCAAATGTTTATTAATTTTTTTCAATTAGTTAAGGGGTTCTACGAGTTCTGTAGTTACCTTCATCATATTTAGCCTCTACAATAGGTTGAACGGTGCATGGTGACATTTGCCGACAAATTATAACGCAGTCTTCTCCCTTTATCTTACTGTATCAGCCAGTAATTCCCACGATTTTTACTTAGAAAATACATAGACCAATTGGTACATACGGCTACACATCAAGCTATACATTTCAAGTATTTAAAGATGACCTCGCATTGTACGGAAATCAGCATAAACTGGAAATGTATAGCTTGATATGAAGCCGTATATGTACCTTGCTAGGAATAAACCCACAATTTCCGAATTATCCCGAATAAAAAAATAAAAAATACGAATATAATTTTCAGAAAAACCTGAAGTTGTTGCGAGCGTACTACATCTACAGCTTCGTCCTATGTATACTGACAGCGGTGATGGGCATTGCTTCGGCCATATACACCTTGTTACTGTTCAGAATCGGGGAGATCGACCTCACGTTCCACATCTGGATCATTCTCATGGATACAGCTTCTTTGTTGGCTCAAGTCTGTAAGTAAAAATATGTTAATCAATCTGCCTAGCCTTTTCCCAACTATGTTGGGGTCGGCTTCCAGTCTAACCGGATGCAGCTGAATACCGTATTTTACATGGAGCGACTACCTATTTGACCTCCAGAACCCAGTATCTGGGTAATACGATACCCCTTGATAAGACTGGTTGTCAGACTTTCGGGTTTCTGACGACTCGTAACGACTGTCAAAGATCCAAGAATGACAGCCGGGACCAACAGCTTAACATACTTTCCGAGCCACGGAAGAGTCTGGGTATGTTAAGATGGTAACCCATCCACAGACAAACCCTGGCAAGCACAGCTTAACCTGATGGATAAAAATATTTTAATTAGTAATTTATACCTAAAGTAGGATTTCTAACGCGGGTGCGGGTCAGCCCCAGCAATATATCTCGTGCAGACGGGACTGCTTGTGTGTGAACTGGGCTGCTGCAAGCTTTCTTCCTCGATATTGAGCTTGTACCGAGAATGGACTCATTATGTGAAAGTATGTTAAGCAATTGAGATGCTGAGTCTCAGCAGTTGCATTAGCGGCAGATTTTTAGATTCATAATCGAAATAACTGTTTGACTAGACATTACTGCCTCGTTGGTCTTGAGGACGCAAACGACAGCTCAGGGTTTGATTGCCAGTACCCTAATTACGTAATACACGATCAATCAGAATTTGAATCGTTTTGAAACAGATTGCTAATCCATTGCCTCATAACTTTGAAAAAATAAATCTGCTCAACAACGTAAATGAAATTGTTTGTCATTTTGACAGTTCCAAAATGAAACAGATTAGTTGGAATCGTTTACGAAAATGTGTTGGGTAATTAGATAGCTGGTCGGGAATTGTCATTCAGTTTTCCATCAGTAGTCTTGTGGCCAGTACCTATGCCTACCTCTTTGATGACAACGCCTGCAGGACTGCAGGCGTTGTCATGGAGATAGACCCTGTCGTAATAACAAGCGAAGTAAAGCAGAACCTAACAATTTCTTGTTTTTATATTTTCAGTGGTTCAAGTCTACGTCTTATTACTCGTGAGGAGCGAGATCGTCAAGCTTAGGAGCCACTGCGAGTTTAGATTCGTGAACAATGCGGCTGAAGCGGAATGTACGTTGAAATGTGAAGAAATGAACGGAGAAGAAGGATCAGAATACACGTATGAAAGATATGTCCCTGAATTGTATAAATGATAAGAGTTGATCAATATAACGAAGGGATAATTCATGATTGTGATATTAAGTTTGGTATGATTATTTATGTAGATGGATAAATGAACTACTATATGAACTACTTTTAATTGTACTGTTAAATATATAGCTAAAAAAACAATAAAATAAAAGTAAAATTAAATTAAAATAAACTTTATTTCAGACTACAAGGTCCATATTTTTGGTAGTATTTTAGTAACAATGGTGCAAGGATAGAATTGTTAGTTTTCACGAAATATATTTATTTATGTAGACCTATGACTGTTCCCACCCAGTGTTCCTGAAAGGGGGTAGTCCGGTCTGGCAGCGATCATTTTTAGAATGCTGTTGTCACTACCATGCAGGCGCTGTACTAAAGAGGCCGCTTTCTTTCGCATGATGGCATGGAAACCATCTGTTCGAGCGTCCGTGAACATTCCCGAGGCGCTCCAACGCCATGGCAGTCCCAACAGCATCCTAAATAAGAGTTTGTAAGGAAAGTGGAGAGGGTGAGGTTTGCGAGTGAAAGAGCACACATAGCATTTAGAAACGTTTAGGTCCAACTTATTAATATTGCAGTAGGATTGAAAGGTGTCGAGATCCTCCTGCAGTAAGAGAGCATCTCCAGGGGTGTCAACCTGTTTCATGATCTTCATGTCATCAGCGTAAAGCAGTAATTTAGAATGCCGGAAACAGGAAATCACGTCATTAATAAAAATATTGAATAACAGAGGCCCCAGTAACGACCCCTGAGGAATTCCCGAGGGAATACGCATAGACCTAGATGAGTAGCCGTTCAGCACCACAGTCTGACATCTGCCCTCCACATACGACGCGAACCACCTGAATAGGTTACCCCTAATACCTATGGATAAAAGTTTACGCATTAAGATTACATGGTCAATTCGATCGAAACATTTGCTGTAATCGGTATATATAACATCGACCTGGGACCGAAGGGACATGGACTCGGACAGAAAATCACTACAAATAACTAGGTTGGACGTAGTAGACCGACCTCTTAAGAAACCGTGCTGATGATCGGTGAGACTGTGTTTGATAGCCGAATAAACTTGCGCATAAACGATTTTTTCCAGAATTTTTGCAAACACACACAATTTAGAGATTGGTCTATAATTCTCGACGGAAGTCTTGGGCTCATTTTGTGTATCGGTGTTATATATGCCGACTTCCAGATCGCGGGTACCACACCCGTAGCAAGTGATTTTTTGAATAGTATCGTTTTCAAGGACATGTCATATGAGAGTATGGGTATTTATGTTCATCGCTCAGATAAATTGCGTAAAGATGCTGATCTACCCCGATGTGAGTGTCTAATAATAGTCGGCAGCTATCAGGATCCTAAATTTCTAAGCCTGTAATTGCATTATTTCCTCAATTTGTTTGAACTAAAATATTGTTCATTTTTCTTTCAGTAATTTATTCGTAGACTATGTTTCTATTACACAATGAAATTATGAATCAATGCGGCTGAAGCAAAATGCGTAATATTATATGAAAAAAATAAAAAATACGCATGAAGAAAAAGGAGTAGAAGATACGATTGAAATTGAAGTAAATAGAGGCGAAGATACAGTAGTTGATAATGAAGAAAATTAGAAAGTAGTAGTAAAGAAGTAGAATTAGAAAAAGGTACGAAAGTTATGTGCAAAAAAGGATACTTCGATGGAATGTGAAGGAAGAATAAAGGAAGAGAGGGTAACGAAAGAAGAGAAATTGCAAAATTGAAGATGTTAGATGTAAGGATATTTGAACGTAGAAACAAAATTAAGATAACGTTGGAAAGATATATATATAATTATTATATATGTAAACAAACTGCAAGACCATGAATCAGTAATATTTTAAATATTTGTAAGTACTGAACAAGGCATTTTTTGATAATAATGTAGCTGTAATATCCCATCCCATCCTTGTGACACCAATTCTAGGTCGAATGAGGTCTATTAACAACATTCAATACAAAAATACATTTTCTAATTGTTTTACGAACTATGTTTTAATAAACGCACATTAAACTTACTATTCCAACAACATACAATATTACTTAATGCCTTTAGAATTTTCCTAATAAATACTAATAGATTATAATTATGATACAAACTTTTGACTATCAAAATAATAAGGTACAGTACGACACAACTTAGATGTAGCATAGATTTGAAAATTTTCATTCATTCATTTCAATTTTACGAATTTGGCTATAAGACTTTACAAGTTATTGCGTTTTCGAAAGATCATTTTCACCTGAAGCAGTAATAAAGATTGGTGATCGATTTTACGAATTTTGCCGATGCTACATCTAAATTGTGTCGTACTGTAAACAGTTACAGTCCTAAAGAAAAGGGAATAAAATAAAATAAGTACAGACTTATTTTATTTTATTCCCTTTTCTTTAATAGGTAAACGTAATACCACATGAGTCCTACATTTCCTTGACAGGCTCCTTTAAATAAGCAAGGCTTGTTCCTCCGATGTCCTCCATAGATTCACGTCATGTTCCTCTTTTAAAATGTCTTCCGTTTCAGTCTCCTCTTCCACTACCTTTTCTTCACATATCATGGTACATTCTGCTTCAGCCGCATTGTTCACAAATCTGAACGCGCTGTTGTTCCTCAGTTTGATGATCTCACTTCTCAGTAGTAGGAGGAAGTAAGTTTGCGATGCTGGAAAATATAGCGGTGGATTAAAAATTCAAAATATTTAGGAAGGCTCTTCACATCTAGTAACTTTTTTTATTTGCTCTGCCTCTCTATCTCTCTAATACAAATTATTGTTCCGTGTAGGAATCGAACCGGGCCGTGACAAAATACTCCACCACTGACAATAGATCTATTATGGACAGCTGCAAAGAAAGATACGTTAAGCTGTAAGACACTAAACTGAGATGGTATAAATAACATGACACAGAAACACTCTCAGATTATATAAGTACTTATTCTGCTACTACAGCCATAGGTCTTCGGAGATCCTGCAGGAGACGTAAATCAAGATGGACAGTAGTACACAGAAATAAGTGAAGTAGGGAGATTAAACGAGAATGCTTTATCATTAGGTAGGAGTTAGAGCAGTCGGGAAAGAAGTATATTTCTATTAGCGCTCCAGTAGAAAATGACGATTATCTGGATATATAATCTATAAATCATTAAATATAACAAAAAAAAAAACGATTTATGCTCACCTAAAATCACGAAATACGCTGAGCAGGTAATCAAAAGGATATTCCATGAACAATATTCTAGTAGCGCAATATCGTGGTCGCTAGCAGTGCAATTAACTATTGCTAAACAGACTGACGTCGAAGTAAATAGTGCCGTCAATATCAACATCACTATGCTATAAATATAGTATCCTCTTAGCAGCTTTGTACTTTTCTGCAACAATAAAAGTTTTGTATAAGTCAAATATTTCAAAAGCTACAGACGCTTTAACCCATGCTCAAAAACTTAAATGGAAATGGGCGGGGCATGTAGCGCGGCTACAAGATGAGAGATGGACGAAACAAATTACCTCATGGAGCGGCCCAAAAGGGAAACGCTATAGGGGACGACCCCACGCGAGATGGCAAGACGACATCACAAAGACAGCGGGTCCAAAGTGGTTACAAATAGCCAAAGACAGAGATCAGTGGGATTCTTTGGAGGAGGCCTTTACCCGAGGAGGGGTTCTTGCAAACCAAACTAATTGAATTTTCTAGCTTTAAAATATTATTTAAGTTACAAATACATAATACATACTAATATAAACGCTACATATATACAAACAGTATCTAATATGTATTATATAAAAAATAAAAAATATATATATATATATATTATAGCTATAACTAAGGAAAAAAATAGATACATAAGCATAGATACATAAATACATAGAATAGATACAATCATAGTTAGTTAAACACATAAAATAGATATAAGCATAGATAAATTAATACATTAGATATAGTCAAATAATTGTTATTTACTTCTAGTTTGTAAGAAATAAAAGGCTTTTTTATTTTATTTATTTTATAAGTCAAATATATATCAACCAGGAAAAGTCTTATCAGTTATCGTACTTGGCTTTAGTTTGACATCAGCTTTACAATAACTGAATTCATCATCCCGTAGAATGAACAAATAAGTCTGGGCAGTGATAGCCTAGTGATAGACCGTCAGACTGCCAAATCATATGTCTCGAGTTCGAACCCAAGGCACGCACCTCTGACTTTTCGTATTCATGTGCGTATTGTATAATTATCACTTGCTTCAAAAACGGTGAAAGAAAACATCGTGAGGAAACCGGCATGTCTGAGAGATATTTCTCGACGGTATGTGAAGCCATGTCAGAGACCCATGGACGGCTTTAAAACTCTGACACCAGGTTAGTCACTAACGACACGAAAAGAACATAAGAGTTTTATAAGAAGATGGCGGGGCGGCTTGGATGTCTTGCTTAGGAATTGGCAAGAAGTAACGCAGGACCGGAACCCATGGAATGCCAAGAGGGAGACCTTTGCCTTGCAGTGGGACAGTACTAGCTATAATAATATAGGTTTCAAGACTCACCGTATGTCCTCCGACGATTAACACTATAGTCACCACGAAATCCGTCATGAAAGTAGTAAGTCCAAAAATTGATATAGCAAAATGTAATAAAGCCATATTCAAATGTTTTGTCTGTCCAAACAAACTGATCATCACTATAGTATTGAACACATAATATGCCATTAACGGCATGGAAAAAAGGTCTACAATCTGAAAAAGAAAAAACATGAGCTTTGTATTTAATATTCGAAGTGTATAGAGTGCGTGTATTCTTGTGGCACTCTAGTGTCGCTGCCTCGGCCCGGCTAGGGTGCCGTGAGCGTTGCATTGTCACTGTCACTTGTTATTTAGGTTAGGTTAGGTTAGAACTGTGACCACACAACGCACGAGCCGAGCGAGCGTACCGAGCGGTGCCGCGGTAGCGGCCGTCGAAGTGCCAGGGTCCGTTTAGGCACAAGAGAATGTAATGTTTTGAGAATGTGGTGTTTTAGAGCGATCTAACCTCGACAATCAAACAAAATATCAAGTGACGTGACTTAGTGACAGTGTCAATGACAATCCAATGCTTGCGGCATTTTGGCCGGGCCGAGGCGGTGTTACTAGGGTGTCTGTAGTGGCACTTTATCCGATAGGGATAGAGTGCCACTGGTGGCACTCTATACACTGCCTTTAATATTCTACACACCAGCGGAGCTGCTTGTGCTAAGAACGTTTGTCCTAAAATTTGGCAACGTCGCAAATAGCTGTCAAATATTTACCTGTTTTGATTAGTTTGGCAATCTTACTGTATGGAATAGCTAGCGAACTAGAATATTAATAATAATGAATTGCAATTATAACACTGAATTTGATATTGTACGTTTTAGAAGTAAAAAGGGCATTTGCAAAGTTTCCAAATACTTTTTTTACATTATTCGGTGTTAAGATATAATTATTGCATTTCATAATCAATATTCTAGTTTGCTAGTTAGCCACATTTCTTATTTCCATACAGTAATATTGCCAAATTAACAAAACAAAGAAATATTTGACATCTATTTGCGACGTTGCCAACTTTCAGAATAATAGCTCTTAAGGGTAGCTGCCCATTAAATTGTTTGTTAATAATATTTCAACTCAACGAAATTATTTGTTAAGCAAATTCACCGTATATTCAAAAGTCAAATAAAGTAATTTTTTGCCAGTTTTAACACGACATATTGACTTGGGGTGTTAATTTGCTTAACAATTACTTTTCTCTTAGCTACATAACAACTGCAGAGATAATGGTGTCGCACTGACAGTGGTATTCTTAGATCTAAGCTAAGGATTTTGTGTTGACCAGGCAAATAGACAACAGAAGGCAGGTGACAATCGCTCTATGTAAGATGCGCGATGGCATACCATTAGTTGAAACAGTTCTAAACGGTGTTTCGACAATGCAAGTCATTTGTTGTATCGTATGCCAATCTTCTTCAACTGTATTGTATGCCTTAGGCAAGCAACTTGCGCCATATAAATGGGGCTTAAGTAATAATAATCGTAGAAACACTAAACAATAACGATAAACAAATCTCCGTGGCTCATAATATAATGATCACGGCACAGGGTAATAACTCACTAGCAGTCCGGAATCTCGATCAGAAACTCAGACATCAGTGATGTACCTAGAGTAGGTACATCTCTGCCCAACCCTTTGGGGAAAACATGCATTATGTTATGTTATGTGTAGTACAAGGTTATACTAAATACTCACAATCTTGATGTAACCCCACGCGAGTAAACCGTATCGTAGCGGCAAGCAGCAACAACATCTTCTACACACTGGAATTTCTACATTCATTTTGATTTTTGGTACTTCCAGATTACAGATCTCCTATTTATTATTAATGCTTTAGTTAGATACTTGAATTTCCAAGAAAAACAAACGCATTTGACGAATCCCTGGCTGTCAGGTTGCGTCATAAGTGTTTGTATAAACAAAACAAGGGGGGGGGGAGTTCTTTTATCACAATTTATACAACAAAATTAATTATTGACCTCCGCACAACTAGTTGATTGCGTTGGTACTGTTAATATGACAATTGTTGATAATTGTAACAATTTTTATACGAACGTAGCCTTTACATGAATGAAATTTCAAGATACTAACGCGCAGAATGCACGACTTGCACAGACGATAAAGGCCTGGAATTTTGCCAATATATTTTTAAATTCTATCTTACGGGATGTTCGTTTATTTTCTAAAACAGCTGTTTTCATTGGCGATTTAAATTGCTAAATAGGTCGGCCGCTTATCATTTTGGGTAATATATTAATAATATTATATGAAGTGATGTTTGATTATTTAATATTTACACCTTTTAAAAATATGTAACTAATGCTTGTTCTACAGTCCAATCTATCACTAATCACACAAATCACTACTCAATCCATACGTTTATTTTTTTTTCGTTGGGAAATTCTCAAATAACTTCTTCCGCTCTGGGCGGAGCGAGAGGGCGTGTCAGACCCTTACTGACTAAAACCCACCCGTGTTCCTTCAGTTGCCTGTACGTTTCCAGGGGCCACGGTAACCCTTTCGAACTTTCCTGCAACCCCGGCCACTCAATCCATACCTCAAATAAGTTTTTTATTATTTGGAATTTACTATTCACAATTGAGCCCGGTAGGTGGCGCTGCAATCGAGGTTCAAGTCGGTATTCTGTTCACGACACAAGCACAATTTCTGAGAACAAAAAGTACCTACTAGGCTTGCTTGAATTTACGCTAAAGAATGTCAATCAATAGACTATGTGCACAATTTTCTAAGTAATTTCTGAAATAGTTTTCAATCATTACGTTATGCTACTGATAGGATTTGGATGAGGCCGACAGATAGTTTATAACCTGGATGTTAAACACATAGGATACTTTTTATCCTGGTAGTACGTTTCGAGCAGTGGTGGCCCAGTGGTAACGGTTTCGACTTACAAGTTGTAGGTCGTGAGTTCGAACCCAAGCAGGCCCTTTACTTTGTGTAAATAATTTCATCACCACTGCTCTCAAACCGGTGAAGGAAAACATCGTGAGTAAACCACTATGTCCTAGAACCAAAAATTAGAAGACATGTGACATCCACCAACCCGCACTGGGCCCGCGTGGTGGATTACGGCCCACTCCCTCTCACAGAGAGGAGGCCTGTGTCCCAGCAGTGGGAACATTAAAGGCATATGATTATGTTATATACGTTTCCATGGGATAATTTCCGACTTCCATGCGAGCAAAGCCGCAAGAAACAGCTAGTACAAACATACAGGTCTAACACATAACCCTCCTTTTTTGGCTACGCCCGCGCCGCACTCGGGTAATAATCCATAGGCCTAGGTATTTAAAATTACGACAGCAGAAAACGGATTGGTAATCTCAGTTCACTGCTGTATCCGCTGAATAACGACATCCGCATGAATCACTGATATTTAGATTTACTATTATTCATTAAAATATTAGGCATATGAAAGTCTGAACGTGAACATACAGGGTGCTTTTTGAACAAGAATCTCTGTGGTGGCTATGAGAAAAAGATTTGATGTTAGACTGTGTTTTTTTCAAAGCTGCATATATTGGGTGACTGGTAATTAATGACCGATACTTAAACACGTGACTTTACTCATCATTATGAACAACTTTTACTATGGGACCAAACCTGAAATCGCGAAAAAAAAACAGCTGTTCCATACATTTTGACGAATTTTGCGAACATAAATGTAGGGAACAGCTGATTTTTTTTTCGCGATTTCCTTTTTGTTTAAGTATCGGTCACTAATTACCAGTCACCCTAAATATGGATCAACAAACTACTGTACTTCGTGTAAGTGTGCGCAGGAGCTACACGACCGGATCCCATCATTTCTCTTTCACTACCAGTCTACCAGCCGTACTGCAGTATACTATCCGTACTTATTTATTGACAACTAACTTTGGCCCGCGGCTTCGCCCACTTGGAGGTCGGACATTATCCCAAGGGAACAGACTACCGGGATAAAAAGCTTTATCTTCTTATATTATATTTTTTCTATATATTTTTTTATCATTATAGCTATATCTTTTTTTATGTTATACCCTAATCTTGGTTATGGTCTACCCATGTGCCAAATTTCATCCAAATCTGTACAGCCGTTTTAGCGTGAAATCGTAACAAATAAACAAACAAACTCAGTTTCGCATTTATAGTATTAGTTAGGATTATCACTAACATTTCCTTTTTACACTCAGAGACATCACCCAAAAACCAATCAAACACGACCACCAACAAAACTGACATTTTTTAAGCTGTCGTATTTTTGCTGCTGCCTTGTTGAAAACCTCATCCTGTATAATAAAATGATCCTTTGCTTATCTATTTGTTGCTCATGACATGTTTTAGTACAGTTGTACTGGTCAGTTGACTATCACAGGAACAAGTTGTGTCGAATTTTTAAAATATTTTTGTTAATAATCATTTGTGAAAAGTGAAACAAAATAATACATAAAATTAGTGGGTCCTACGTGACCATATAAGATTTTACAAGTGCGAATTTTTTCTTGAAGCATATACCATCATGCCTTGGAAACTGCCAGAGATCAAAAGGAGTGACTTCCGCGCTCCGCTACGAATTGGTTTGATTGTATGGGAATCTAATATACCAGAATACTTACCAGGATGATATTAATGATCACCCTGGTAAGTATTCCGGTAATCTTTATTTTAATTTAAACATCTTCGTGCCGTTATCTCATGTTACTTCCATTCTCGCCTCCCAACCGCCACGCTAACATTCACTCCCTTTTTAACCAAAAAGGAGGAGGCTATTATGTTCGTCGCGAAAGTTTTTTTTTTCTTTTTTCTGCGATTATGTCCACCGATATCTCCGTCAATTGTAAACCGATTCTAAAATTTTTTTTTTTGTTTGAATAGGTATACTCCCAAGTTGGTCCAAATTTCATTAACTTTGCTTGGATAGTTTTTGAGTTAGCTTCAAGAATTTTTCCCACTTTGTTTATATGAACGATATGATGATATCTTCCTGTCACTGTTATTTGCATAACAGGTAGTGATATTCGAATTTGTGCGGAGTAAGTACCACCACTAAAAAGTTAAAAATAGAAACTTTTTATAAAAAAAAAACAACCGACTTCCAAAAAAAAAACACTACAAAGTGAAAAATAACTTTAATTTCGGAAGTCGGTGGCAAAAAACGAAAATTCAAAACCAAAGACACCGACTTCCGAAATTAAAGTTATTTTTCACTTTGTAGTGTTTTTTTGGAAATTGTTTTTTTTTTTTTTTTTGTATAAAGTTTTTATCTTTGATATCATTCCTCGCACAATCATTATCTGAATTTAAACATGAGATATATTAATTTTAAAACATCTCTACCTAAAGCCTGCAATCAAAGAATGGCTATAGAGACGACATGGGATTCTCTCCGGAGATCGGTGCTTCAAAACATGCTCCGGGACTATCTGACAATACACGTGTTATGTTTGACGAACTTGATTTTTCAGATTAGGTGCAGCTTTTTCAACAAAAAAAAAAACGCAAAAAATGTCGTTATATGAAGTATCTCAAAAAATCATAAATTACATCACCATGTGCAACGATATAACGGTTATTCTGTCCATTCCGGAGATAAAATCATTAACTCCATAGTTTTTTTTGCAAATAAAATATATGTTGCCAATTTGCCTAACAGATTGTATTCTATGATATATTCATGCATAATATTGGCTATTAGATGCCATTTCAAGTAAAAAACTGACACTTTAAAATTTAAGCTCCAAAGTCTTCGAGAACCTTTTTTCGATCCACAGTGCGCTCCCATTCTGGGTGTTATATGCCTGATTTTTTTTTCTTTTCAGGTCATAAACTTATTATTTATGTATTGGAGAATAGAAAGAGTAAATAGCATATTGATTAAAGGTGAAAATGACAGCAGCATACATTACGAAAGAGTGAATTTATCTGTGATGATAATAGATGTGGTCCTCAACGTAATTTTTATCTTAGCAGCTCATATCGTAAGTATCTGTCATAGGCGATTGCCTTTTTGTGTAACCAAATATGGTCACTAGTACGTACGTTCCATTTCAATACCACCTAGACGAATCTGGTAAGTAGTCGCTGTCATGCAACAAACATGGTTGTGGGTTCAAATCCGTGCACAATGAGACTTTTTAATTCATTATGTAGGACATCGACGCGAAGCCTGTTACCATGGATTCAGTACATGATTCTGAACCCCCCTGGGTTGAAATTTTTCATCGGTTATTTAAATCAGTGGACGGTGGCTCAGTGGTAACGGCCGCGACATTAATTACGAGTTGTAGGTCGTAGGTTCGAACCCAGGCAGGCGTTTTACTTTGTGTAAATTATTTCATCACCACTGCTCTCGGTGAAGGAAAACATCATGAGGAAACCGGCATATCCTAGAACCAAAAATTCGAAGACATGTGACATCTACAAGCCCGCACTGGGCCCGCGTGGTGGATTACGGCCCACTCCCTCTCACCGAGTGGGAACATTATAGTCTGATTATGAGAAAAAACTGGCCAAGTGCGTGTCGGAAAATAAAATTAAAATAATAATTTAAAAAAAAAACACCAATGAAGGGTTCCGTAATTGGGATGAGTTTATTCCAAGAACAAACTTAATATTGTAGTTGAAAAACATGTTCTCCCATACGGAATGTAAGTATGGGAGAACATGTTTTTCAAACATGTCTTTCAAGTTGATCGATTATTACTCATTATCTTGTAAAACCTACTCAGTTGTGATAGTTTTTCTTTTAACTTCATTATTTATATACTACTGCTGTGTTTTTTTTCACATGTTCAAGTACAACCATTTAGCTGGCAGAGGTGGGGTCCCCCACCTCTGACTTGACTCTAACAAAAATTAGCACTTTTAAGCTTAACATTTCGCAAACAGATACCTGAATTGAATAATGGCTTTCACACACCCAGCAATATTTTTGAACGACCTTTCCAACGACAGTCGACAGTCCATACCATGACAGAAAAGAGAAAAAAACGTCCCCACTTTACGTGTAGGTATGGGAGGTACAGACCGCACGTACTCGAATCTGTCAAATTTTCCCAATCAACATTGAACCTTATTCTTTAGCTATAAAGTTGAAAATCTATTAAAGAAATTTGTCTGTGCCCTAAAAAAAAATTACTATGTGTTTATCTATGCCAAGTTACAGCTTTCTAGTACTAAGAGTCGCTGAGCTAAGCCGCGGACAGGCAGACAGACATGGTAAAACTACAAGGGTTCCTTGTTTTTACGGAACCCGCAAAAGGAACACTTGTGAAAAAATAATAATAATGTACATAATAAAAAGTAAGGGAAATAATCCCAAATGGCTTGTAGCATTGCCACGTTGTATGGTATCAGCTTATACTTTGGTAAAAAAATTACCAGACTTCTGGTCACGTGAAGAGTCAACCAACCGCTTCGCGATGTCTTGGACAACCAAGTCGACACTCAGACCTCATGGCCCTAGTGTTACAATCCCAAACGGCTCGACCAAATAACTCCTAATAACCTAATCCTAATAAGATTGGAATATTTTAGCCGTTTGAGGTTTTCCGCATCTGCAGCAGCCGCCCCAGCACAACCCACCCTGCTAGGAAGATTAGATAGCGCAAGGGTTGACACAAATGGTTTCCCTCACCAAATCCTAGGCATTATGGTCATTCCTTTCGGTTTACAGTAGATCGTTTGTATGTTGCAGAAATACATGATGCTGTTGAAGATATCTTTGATCGGGAACATAGCCTCTGTGTTGGTATTTACACTGTACTCTGTGTGCATGATTTTTTACTATTCGTACTCGTTGTACGCTCAGTACAAAGTCTCGGTGAAGTGGGTGTACATCAAACCCCTACTCGGGAACCTTGGGGTAATAGCGTCGGGAGCCAGTGTTGAAATTTGTAAGTTATTTTAATATATTATCAATATCTTTGTTCGTCTATTCTGATTCACCTAGTTGGGTAATTTGTCCTTGGATTAGAAAGGAAACCATCATACATAATTTTACTTTATTGCATTACCCTGTTTCACATGTAAGACTGATCTAGGTAAAGGAGTCTACAACAGTTGCCATCTTTTTACCCGACTGCCCCAGAAGGAACCCTCCTTCTGGGGCAGCCTTCTGGGGCTTCTGGGGCAGCAATGTTTTTCAAGAGTATGTATGTATGTATGTCTATTTCTTTGGTATGCTCTGCAGCCTAAACGGCTTGATGGATTTTTGCATATGAAGTGTCGTTAGATTCGTGTTAATCGTGGGAGTGACATAGGCTATATAATATTTATATATACGTATTGCATCTCCAAATATTAAAAATAGGGAGGGGAAGGTTTTTTTAAAATATTTTTTTTAATAACTACATTGGTATCAAATAAAAGCTAGTAATGAGTCAATTCTTAATTTAGATATATTAATAAAACAAAAAAGCTTAAAATAAAGAAAATTGTTCAAAAAACCCGATTTTTGAATAATTTTCTTTTTTTGGTAGTTGTAGAAACTAGTTATCTATAGGTAGAGTCAATATCATTTTCCTGCCCTTATAACACTTTATTTGGGGTCGGCGCAACATGTATTGTTCTTCCATACTTCTCTATGAGTCGTCATCTCGGTACTCACCCCCTTTGTAGCCATATCATCTTTCACACAATCCATCCATCGTTTCGTTAGACTTCCCCTACTCTTACAGTCACCCACAGTCATACTCAAATCTCTCCTCACGACATTTTTCTCATTCCTCCGCATCACATGCCCACATGACAACGGATTTCCACATAACTTTTCAGTCATCGGTGCCACTTCCAGACTTCCTTCCTGATAATGAAAGTTCTAGTTCTCACGACGAACTACGTTTCCTTCCACCTTCTTTAGACTCCTCATATAATATACCTACTCATTTCTTATTCATAGGTCTAAAATAAATCCATATCCACAGCAAAGTCGGAAGTAAATTGTTTTTTGGTTTCAGTAATATCTTATGCCATGTTGCTATTATGCAACGAGATTAAAGAACTGGAGACAAATAACTATCTGTTCAGATTTGTGAACACAGCGGCTGAAGCAAAATGTGTGATGGAATGTGAAGAACAAAATAAAACAATGGATGAGGAAAAGGGAGAAGAAGATACATTTGAAAAAGGAACTGTCAATATAGAAGATAATTCGGAAGTAATTAGCAAAAAAGCAACTTGTGATTATCCGGTGAACAATGTGATAGAAACAATATGTACTATAGAATGTTAAACCATCTCATTGTTTCAACAGTTATGACCGTAGTAAGATTAAACTACTTATTCAATCATTATTTCTTTGTTTCTTATTGTAACGGTAATCAGCTTTCAAAAATTCAAATTAACAAATCTGATAGTTTCACCAAATTATTTATTACTAGCACTTCGCCCGCGTTTTCCTTCGCGTATAGTTTATATTTTTCCCTGATTTGGAATCCTCATTTCTGCATTTGTTTTTTCTTGTGGGCTATGCGAAAGCCGTAGATGATTAGTGAATTAAAAGTCAACATAGCCAATGCCATCAATGATATTTTAGAGGCATGAGGAACAGGGTGTAAAGTTCACTCTTCTTCCATACAAAAAGGGGGATCCTTCGACCAGACGGGTGTTGGGTCGAGTGAGGTATTGCCCGACGCTTGATGTCGGTACGTTGTATATAATATGCTAGTCGCACGGTAAACCCAGCTTGCGCAATGCAGGATTTTGCGTAATATCAGTGTAACCCGCATGTAGCGACGTAGATGCCGCTACATCACTCCTCTCCGGAGACCGGAGGTGGATAGTCGGCTGAGTCGTGAATCTTGCGATGCTTGTCAGGGCCAGTTGAGGTTCCAGTGAGTTGGAACCGGGTGCCGCATAGTTCACGGTGAGTCGGAACTGTCTGCGGTGATTCCCCAGTTAACCAAGTGGCACTACGTTATTCTCGAGTACATCGGATGAGGTACAGTGCTGGGATGTGGCTGACTGCTGGCGTCGACCAGGAGAGGTATTAACAGCTATTCTTGGTGACCGTTAGAAAGTGCAGTGTGCTGTGCCAAGGTTGCTAATGAGGCTGAGTGTGCCGAACAAGCATGCTGGTTGTCATGATACCCTTTGAAGTCGTGGGTGCTGGCTGAGTTTGTGACTCGCCGCTCGCTAATTACGAAGGCTGTAGCCGGAGGATTGAAAAAAATACAAAATTAACTCAACTTAATTTATTTTAAAAATTACAATTTTAATTAATAGCTAAAGTAGTCGACGGTTGACCGATGCTGTGCCAAAAGTGACGATTTCGCGTGGGCCGCGATGTCCGGTTTTGGGGTGCATGACGTTGTGCTGCGTCGGCGACTCGTGTCCGCGGCGGATGCCATGCGCGGTAATTAGGTTAATGCCGGTCAGCGGTTTAGGTGCTATGCGAGTATGTAACACCTCCCCCCGAAGACAAGCAACTATTTCGAAGTCTGGTGTGTGAGAGATGATGAAATATTGCTGTGATCAATTCTTATGTTGCTGGGAGTGATTCCATTTCGTTCTTGAATCTCAGCATAATTTCCTGAAGTTTCCTTTGATTGATTTTCATGAAGACGTTTGGCTCGATATCGTCGATACATCAATGCAATGATGAGTGTACTTGCACCGGATAGTATAACATAGATTGGAATCGTGGTATGGTAGAGTGCTGTATCGCTTGCTTCATTAAGTTTAGCTGGAGTCTGTAGCATGATCTTCGTGTTAATCGAGTGCAGGTTTTCTAGGTTAGCAGAATTTAATATGATTGGTGCCTCACTTGGCGTTTCTAAGTCTTCAATGTTTGTAGGCAATTGCATAATCTCTAGAGCGAATCCCTTGATGTGATTGTTAGAGTTCGCTATAGTGAATTCGGGCGTTCTGATGTGACAATTGTACGGGATGATAGCCAAATAGCTTCCTTCAAGGGTTTTATATGTTTCTTGTCTGCATGATATCTTTACTTTGGTTGGATATGGGAAACTGATGGTGTAATGTTTCTGATCGAGTTGTTCTACAGCTTCTTTCTTCAGTTTGACTGAAGACAGCTTACAAGATGGGAGAAGTTCCTGCTTGGTGATCAGATGCTGGATACAATCCGGATCATCTTGGGTCTTGTACTTTGATTTTGCTTCGCAGATGTACAGAGAATTTACCTTCGGGCATTCAGCCTCCATGTACATAGAATCTTGTCCAGAAATCGCAATAAAAGGTGAGGTAGGTAAAAGGATTTTATTATTCTTATTAGGGACGATGGACAATTTATAAAGGCTATAGATTGGAGGGAAGGCAATCGGCACCTTAAATACTATAACTATCTGATTTTCTATATAGAAGTATCCTAACTTAATTATGTCATAATAGTCTCTTAATTCCAATTCAAGGATTTCATCTTTTGAGTATAAAATCCTTAATTTATCTAACATATTCCTAATCTCATCTATACTAATTACCATATGCGGTGTGCTTAATGCACGTATAAAGGCTAAAGTGTACTCTAGTTTATGGAGTTCTCCTAACAAATTATCTATGTTATCACTTAAGATAATTAGGTATTGAGCCATATGGGCGTAGTGGATAAAGTCGAAGTTTGCGGTGCTATTAATTATTCGATTTAAAACATTACCTATTCTCTCTTGGGTTTCAGTTATATTGGTTAATAAGTTGGCATTTTGTGAAACCCAAATTTTAGATAAACTAACATGCTGATTAAGTTGAGATTGTAACCTATACTCATTTTCCTGAAGGATTTTTATAGCATTGTTGTATTTAATTGCATCAGTTTGGTCAAGATTACCGGATATACTCTTGATAACGGAACCGAGGCCATCGATAAGTCCTCTTTTAGGACGATTATGTTCAAATGACTCTAGCTGTGTAGATATTTCAGTTAATTTGGATGAGAGGTAATTCATGTGTGGTTCAAATAATAGGGATGTCTTATTATTTAATTGATGTCTAAAATCTGTCAATTTTGTTCTAACTGTATCTGTCTGGGATTGTATACTATCGAGATTAACGTAATTAAGAAATGAATGGTAGTGGGAAACGATACGCGTCGTTCCTAGATTAAACGGAAGTATTCCAGGGCCGTTTCCTAAAGGATCAATCGTTACTTCTTGTCCTTGCGTCATTTGGAGTAGCAGCAGTAGTAACATCCTGTAACAATACGGAATCTTTAGGGCTCCTCTTTAGACGGGATTTTGCAACAGGGCCTCGTTTCTTTCTAGTATAAATATGTATGGGAAGATCGGCTAGGACTATGTCTTTCGTATAACGTGGAGCTAACTTTTGTCTGTTAGCTAGAGGATTGCGAATAAATACTTGTTGGTCAGGATTATATTCCTTTTCAGATTCGCGATCTTTATTCATATTTTCAGTTAATTGAGTCCTATGGTGAAGAGAGGTTTCATTTATTATTTCGTAGACCTGAGTTAGTCGTTTTTTATGGTCTTGTACGTAATTTTGCAATAGGTGCTCAGATAAATTTAAATCCAAGGAGTCGCGAGGGTCAAAGTGTCCTGTGATTAAGTCTATGGGCCTGCATTTAGTGAAGCTGTATAAAGAGCTATTATAACCTAAAACTGCATAGGGCATGAGATTTATGGCAGGTTCATTACGCCTTTCTAACTTGAGGATTCTGAGATGTTCGAGGATAGTAGAATGAAAGCGCTCTACTATACCATTATCGTTAGGGGCATGTGCAAGTATCTTATGATGCTGTATCTTATAAAGACGGACAAATTCTGAAAATAATGCATTAGTGAACTCAGGTCCTTGGTCTGTAACTATAGTATAAGGAACGCCATGATGGGTGCAAAACGTTAAAAGAGCTTGAACGACACTTAATGCGGTGCCATCTCTGAGATGATATGCTTGCGCATATTTCGAGAAAGCGTCAACTAAAGTAAGAAATTTCTCATTTTGTGCTGTGAAAAGGTCGAGATGTACGATTTCAAAGGGTTTAGTTGGAGGAGGAACTATGGAGAATTTTTGCTTAACTGGGTTTCGGTCGTATTTTGCTTGTCCACAGATACTACATTCATTAATATATTTTGATATACTTTCTTTCATCTTAGGCCAATAATAATGATGTGATAAAGCAAGGAAACATTCAGTTATACCACGGTGATTTGTTTTTCCTTCGTGGTAATTACGAATGATTTCTTGTTGTTTTAAGTATTCTTTAACGTTCTCTACCTCTTTCTTTGTTAAGACCATATTTAAGGCGGAGCTTTTAAATTTATCTTGCATAATCGGGATTATACTGTACATGGCTAGAGGGGGATGGATGAGGATTCCTGTTCTTACTTTGGGATTTACATATTCTTTTACAGCATTAATAACGTCTTCTTCGAGATTAGACTCTGATAGTTGTATAGTAGTTTTAGTGTGGGTTTCGAAGGGTTTAGACACGGTTGGGCGTTTTTTAATATCTCCTACGATAACAAGAGATATTTGACGGTGGAATTTATTTAGGGGTTCGTCAGATATTGGTATTTCTAATATGGGACTCTCAGCACTGGTGTGAGCTGTTGCCGTTGTAGAGTCAATCACTGAAGGGGGTTTTTCAGATGTGTTAACTGCTATGGAGTTTGCATCTTCATTATTGATTTCAATGCGGGATAAAACGTCTGCGTTGGTGTTCAGCTTACCCTGCTTATAGACAGTAGTGAAATTATACTCGCTGAACTTCAATCTCCAGCGGGTTAAACGTGAATTGGGTTCTTTTAAATTCATGACCCATTGTAAGGCAATGGGCCTGTGATCCGTAACAATTTTGAACTTTCTACCAAACAAGTAAGGGCGGAAGTATTTTGTTGCCCACACAATTGCCAATAGTTCTTTTTCAATTGTGCTGTAGTTAATTTCACTAGTGTTTAATGTGCGGGATGCGTATGCAATGGGCTTGTCGGCTCCTATCTGACCCTGTGAGAGAACGGCACCAATGGCAAGATTAGATGCGTCGGTTGTCAATATAAAGTCTTTACTAAAGTCTGGGTATTGCAAGATCGGATCATTGATTAAAAGGGTTTTGCATTTCTCAAAACAACGGATATAATTTGAATCGGTTATGGCACTTTTTGAACCTTTCTTAAGACATTGTGTCATAGGTTTTGTTATACGAGCAAAGTCTGGGATGAATTTTCTATAATACCCTAACAGACCTAGGAAGCGTTTAATTTCAGTTGCCGTTTTGGGCAGTGGAAATTTCTGGATGGCTATAATCTTATCCGGGTTAGGTTTGATACCGTCTTTACTAATGATGTGTCCTAGGTATGCAGTCTCTAATTTTAAAAATTCGGATTTATTCAATTGAATTTTAAAATTAGATTCTCTGAGTCTCTGAAATACCTTCTCTAAATTGACCATGTGTTCCTGAAGGGATACTGAAAATACGACGATATCGTCGAGATAGATTAAACACACAACATTTTGAAGGTCCCGTAAGACATTATCCATCACCCGTTGAAAGGTTGAAGGAGAGTTCTTTAAACCCATCGGCATGCGAAGAAATTCATAATGCTCGACTGTAAATGCGGTTTTATGGATGTCATCCGGGTTCATCTCAACTTGATAAAAACCACTCACAAGGTCCAGGGTCGTAAAATAGTGGCAGTTACCTAACTTGTCAAGGACGTCCGAAATGTTGGGTATAGGATAGCGGTCATCTATAGTTTTCTCGTTTACTTTTCTGAAGTCTATAACCAGTCGCCATTTGGTTTTTCCGCTGGCGTCGGCCTTCTTGGGAACTACCCAGATGGGGGAGCTCCACGCAGACTGTGAGGGACGTATGATATTTTGTTCTAACATAGTAGAGATTTGATCCTGAACTTCCTGCTTATGTATGAATGGGTATCGATAACTTTTTGTGTAGACTGGCACATCGTCTGTTGTTCGAATAAAATGCTTTACTTGGTTCGTGAAAGATAGCGGTTCTCCATCAATATAAAATACATCGGCGTACCGAGCGCAAAGTGCCTCCAAATTAGCTTTTTCTTCGGGGTTTAAATGATCTGTACGTAGACGAGACAAAACTTCAGTTACGCGATCGGGCTGTTGTTTGGTGCGCGTGCACTGAACATTGAATAATTCTGCGCTGACAGGGCGATCCATAGAAAATACTACGTCATGACGTGACGCATTTGTTATCTCTATTATACCTCTATTATTTTTTACAGTTGTAACGCAATCACTTATGAAACAATTTGAAACGCACTGTTCAGGAATAAAAACGTCACCGTCCTCAGAGTTTATAGGAACTTTTACTAATTTAGATGAATTGGCTGGTATTATGTCCTCGTATAAATTACTATTACGAGAGTCGTACATTAATAAAGGATTACTAGAGTTACGGGTGACTAACAACCTGTTCTTCAGGTCAATGTTAGATTCTAGTTTTTCTAATAAATCATAGCCAATTAAACCATCGAAAAAGTTATGAAACGCATAAACGAAAAGAGTTATGTCACCTGGCTCATTAAATTCCTGGAAACACGGTAAAGTAATAGAATAATCACTTCTGGTGGTAGCGTGAATATTCGTTACCTCAAAGGGATCATAATTACACGGTATATGGGATAAGAACTTTTGAACAACTGCGGGACTAACGAAAGACATATTCGCACCTGTATCGATTAATAATTTAAGCGGAGGGTTTGAAATTTGAATATATGGTAGTTGCCTTTGCGTTTGCAAATTAATCTCTATTTTGACTTGTCTGATTTGGGGGCCTCCCGAAAATCCTCGTTTTCAGCGGACGGAATCGGATCCTTTACTTCCTCTACTATAACATAAGAATCTGTACACTCTGGTTGCCCATACGCGAATTCACTCGGGTACGCGTAATCGGGATACTCAAGATATCCCTGGGGGTAGTAATCGCCATTAACAGAATAATCACTGTAATAGTCATACTGTGACTGGTCGCTAGAATCATTATAATTAAATTCCCGTGTTCTAAAATAATTTGCGGGTGGCGGATTGCCAGATCTGGACCAGTCATGGGTTGCACGTGGGGCGAATGGTTTAGCTACATAATGAGTTACGCCACTCATAGGTCGCGGGGTGTTACTAGTAGGTGGTCTGGGCCCAGGCATTCTAAAAACTTGACTCTGCGGTCTATAATTAGGTGGCGGCGAACTAAACATTTGCTGCGTACGTGTGGGACCGCGATATTGAGAATTTGAGAGGGTTGACTTTTCCAGATCGGAACAGATTGCTGTCCTTGAGGCGTTGGCATGTTAAAAGGCCTAGGGGGTGGCAAATTAAAAGGACGCGGTGTGGGTGGTGCCATATGAATTGGTGGCATAAGGCCATGAGAAAATTTGGGACTGACCTGGTGCTGAGGCTGCAGCTTCCTGTCGGGAACATGATCGTTGCGCTGCTGCAAATACAACGTATTCATCTCTTCATGCACGAACTCTAAAGCTTTTTCGATTGTATCAGGCCGCATGCACCGAATGCGAGAACCCAACGGGTCACGTAGACCACGTAAATAGGACTGTAACGTGAGTTTCTTGTACAAAGTGCGTTTCGATTCAATGGTACTCGCTATCGTTTCATGTAGGCTGATATAGGTCATAATGGTACTAAAAAGATTTTGACACTGCTCATAGAATTCTTGCGGGGTTGCCGAACCTTGCGTTAAAAGTGCTAGGTCATTATACAAGGATGTTTCATCACGTTGATCGGCGAAATTATTAACTAAAGCACACCTAATTCCCTCCCAAGTTTCCGGGATACCATTTGAATTAATCGTACGCGATGCGGGTCCCACTACCTTATTTAAAATTCCGTTTAATAATGCCAAATTACCTAATTGATATTCTGGGCCAACTCCTACAAACGTTTGTACCAATTGATCACATAATTTTATAAATCGAGTTAATACGTTCGAGTTTCCGTCGAACTCCGGAACTAATCGTAGGGCCTTGTGAATTTGATCCACTGAGTCAGCCATACTCGATATAAATGAACTAGTACTATCCTCCTGTTCTGTCTCTAAATTTCTATTAGCGTCTAAAGTACTTATTCTGCGATGACTACCTAACCTAGGAGACCGAGATTGCCGTGGATGGAAAATCTTGGAAAGATGAAGGATAAAAATTAAAGATAAAAAAAGGGAAGCGACTCCAGAGCGATTCTAAAGTACTTACTTGCAATGATTCTGTACCTCTACTGTATCGATGTCTGGATACTCCTCTGGACTGCAGCTCTTGTAGGTTCAGGATACTCGTACCGTGCCCGATGGCCACCCGGGTGACTCGCGATTCTATCAATTTATTCTCGCGAACCGGCCCGCGAGTATCCTACCGACTGCGCCAATTACGAAGGCTGTAGCCGGAGGATTGAAAAAAATACAAAATTAACTTAACTTAATTTATTTTAAAAATTACAATTTTAATTAATAGCTAAAGTAGTCGACGGTTGACCGATGCTGTGCCAAAAGTGACGATTTCGCGTGGGCCGCGATGTCCGGTTTTGGGGTGCATGACGTTGTGCTGCGTCGGCGACTCGTGTCCGCGGCGGATGCCATGCGCGGTAATTAGGTTAATGCCGGTCAGCGGTTTAGGTGCTATGCGAGTATGTAACACGCTCGAAACCTTATTTATTTATTTTATTATTTATGTACACACAGTAAAATACATAAAGATACCACATTGTTATAATTTAAGTACAAAGGTACTTGAGGAAGTTATGATTATGATGTCAGGCTGAAGTAGGTGCACAAAGGCTGCACTGTCGTTCATTATACTCGGGGTCATCAGTTTAGAGATATGGGGAACAGGGTGTAAAGTTGACTCATCCTCCATAGAAAAGGAAGGATCCTCCAACCAGACAGATGTTGTGTCTGGGGGGCGACTGCCCGACGATTGATGTCGGGACGTTGTATATGAATATTGTATACAAAGTTCCGACATCAATCGTCGGGCGCGGTAAACTCTGCTTACGCGACGCTGAGTTTTGGGTAAAGTCAGTGTGATGCGTAGTTCGCACGTGGAGATGTAGATGCCGTCACAATATCGACGCCGATTTATACGGTCGAGTCATCGAGAATTGGCCCTTCTGGACACGTGCCACCCATCCAAGCCGCGGCGGCCATTTGGCATTATCATATTCCATAGTGTAATTAAGTACCCCATTCAATTAAACAAAAAAGTTCGAGCGTCCTTAATAGAAAACCATCTGTATTAGTATGAAATATTAGCTTAATGCTCAGTGCATTTACTCAGTGACTTAAAAGATTTCATTTTGAATCAAATAATCCAGATTGAAAATTGAATGTAATTAACAAATACACTAACACATAAAACATACGCAAGTAAAAAAAAAAATGTACAGGTAATTATCTGCATAAATTTTCTGTTTTGATTAATGTTCCGTATCTATGAGATACACATATTTCAAGTTCATATTAGGGTGTTTTACGTCGTGTGTTGTAAGTTCTTTCTCTTTAGTTCCATGTTCCATTAGTCTACTTTTTCTTTTCAAACGTTTTCTATTTCCGCTTCATTTTGTTTTCTTGTCATCATACATTGTGCTTCAGCAGAATTGTTCACGAATCTGAACTCGCCGCTGCTCCTCAGTTTGATGACCTCACTCCTCAGTAGCAGAATGAAGTAAGCTTGCACAACTGGAAACAAATGCGTTTGACTTTAGGAAGGTGGATATAATTGCTATTTTAGTGTATTTGTCTAAAAGCTTCCATTAATCGTTGCCATACAATAGTAACTGTTTCTATATCTTCGGGTACGTTGACAAGTATGAACCTTTCTCACACATTTCTTATACAATCTTATATAAAGGCCATACATAATATTTGTTCAACGAAGGATTCCAACCCACCACCAGCAGAATGTATGCAACGAATAGTAAGCTATCACTGCGCTTCACGTAACCACTAATCCGAAGGCAAGTTGGCACTAAAACAAATCATTCTCGGGATAAGATATGCTCGTGATATACTGCAGGAGATCTAGAACCAGATGGGTAGATGGTGCTCATGGTAACAAATCATTGAAATGTTATCTACCGTTTCGAAGCAGGAACAAAGAAAGGCAGGTTTTACAGGGAGAAGGACATCACAGTATGAAGATATTAAAGCTTTAGATAGAAATTGATGAACATCCTTTCCGTAAAAGAAATGGGTTATGAAGCCCTTTCCTACTTAATATAATGTTACAAAAATAATGCTCACCTAAAGTCATGAGATACGCTGCGTAGAATACCAAATTCCACGTCGTGTCGCTTGAAACCGAATGTGATATTGATATACCGACTGCCACCAGAATCAAAAGCAACGTCACTATCAACTCCCCGATGCAGAAGATATAGAATCCTCTTATCAGGTTCACGTTTTTCTGTTAAAGAGAAAGATTCATCAGATTTTTCAAGATTTTTAATATTGTCATTCAAAGGTATGCTTTTGCCCGCGGCTTTACTTGCAAGAAGAACTTCATCTAAACCCGTTTATGCTAGGCATTTTTCCAAACCGTAACTCAAATACGAGTATGTTAGTAATAAGAAGAGTAGATCATCGTCGTCCCTTTCTCCGCTGGACATGGAACTCCCAAAAACGACATAGAAACGGTCAACACATTACGTCATCGCATAGACTAAGCAAAAAGAGATAATTGCATATTACTCTGGTCTGGACATCTCACCTTATGACCTCCGACGATAAACACAATAGTGGCCACGAAATCCGTTATGAACAGGATAAGAGTGATGAGTGCTACAGCAGTATATAACAAGATCCAGATCACATATTCCTTGTTTCCTCCACTCATAAAACTCAACACTATCGCATTCAGTATAAAATACGCCAATGTTGGTATGATCAAGACGCCTGCTATCTGTTACAGAAAAACACATAAAGGTCAGTTTATTTAGGATAGTACCGACAACTTGAATCTCATTGATTTAAGAAGTTTGATGCCGTCATTGGATGATGTTAAGGTACTTCAGGTTGGTTTCTGAGTACGGTCCGATCATAATATAATTTCTATATTTAAACTTCAATATACTCAAACTCAAAGCATTTATTTCAATTAAACCATATACAGGCACTTTTGAATTGTCAAGGACGGTCAGTCAGAGATATGAAGCTAGTTGCCCATTCCAAAGCGTAGTAGGAACCTATGGAGAGGAACGGACAAGAAACTCCACAAACACTCTTGTAAATAAAAACATGTTACAAAATATTGGTTACATCATTCATGTTGAAATTATGCATGTGAGAACAATGTCAAAAGACGTCCACGTTAAAGGCATTCGTAATAAAAAGATAAAACCAAAAAATAATTTAAACATTAAAATAAATTAAAATAACCCATGGTAGCTAAGAGATGAGCAGTCTCGAATGACGGCACCCGTTCACAAACATGACGCATGGATATTTAATGCATCATTTTTAGGGTTCGGTAGTCAACAAGGAACCCTTACAGTTTCGCCATGACCGTCTCTCTGTCTGTCCGCGACTTAGCTCAGAGACTCTTAATACTAGAAAGCTGTAATTTGGCATCGGTAGGTCCTGTATACATATTAATCACGCCAACAAAGTTAAAAATATTTTTTCCTCCTCTACTCGTAAAGTGGGGGTTTTTTTTTTTACCTATAATGCGGGGTGTCCTTGGAAAGGTCGGAAACGAGTAATAATCGACCAACTTACATTTGCAGTTGCAAAACCATGTTCTCCCGTACTATTTGGGACCAATAATATTTGGGATACAATATTTGGGAGAACATGTTTTTCAATACACACACAAATGTTTATTTTTCAACTACTATGTTAAGTTTGTTCTTGGAATAAATTCATCTCAACTACGGAACCCTACATTGTGCGTGGTTCGACATGCACTTGGCCGGTTTTTAAATATCACAGCCTTTTTTGGCATCGTAAGTTCTTTTTGTTTTGCTTATTTTCTGTAATCTCATGCAGGAGCAAATAATGCAAAAAAATCAGCTGTTCTAATCTATGTTCGCATAACTCGTCAAAATGTAGGAAACAGCTGATTTTTTATTCTCGATTTTAGGTTTGGTCCCATAGTAAAAGTGTTCATAATGATGAGTAAAGTCATGTGTTTAAGTTTGCGCACTGGTTAAAAAAAATCCTATATAAGGCCGTACTGAGAGCCCCGAAATATGAAAGTGGAAGTCTGAAAGCGGCGCCGCCGCGCCGTCGCGTCGGTGACTCAAAAGTTATCCCATCAAATCCCATTAACTGGCAACAAAAGTTGGATGACAATCGCACTATATAAACGATATTCTTTTAATGATCATTCATTCCAAGTCAGATTTAGGAACGCCCTCTATCAGCCGTTAAACCTCATTTAAAGCCGGGGTTGCGTCAAGTCTGCCGGGGTTGCGGGAAGTCCTAAGGGGAGACCGTGGCCCCTGGCAACGAACAGGCAAGGGAAGGAACACGGGAGGGTTTTAGTCAGTAAGAGTCTGACACGCCCTTCCGCTCCGCCCAGAGCGGGAGAAGTCATTTGATGATTTCCCAACTAAAAAAAAGCCACCATAATAACAAATACCTACTCACTATTTTGAAATAGCCCCATGCTAGCAAGCCGGCACGTAACGGTAAACAGAAACAGCATCTGTTAAACTCTGGTATTTCCACTGTCATCTTGATCTTCGATAGGTACTGTCTTATTTTTACTAACAGTCAGATTTTCCTAGATATCACTGATATCACTTGTTAAAGATTCTTTAGAGCCTTCTATTTCCAAAAAGGCAAACACTTCAGAAGAAAGTCAAAAGTAACTGAACACCCAAATTAATCCGTCTTCGGTCACAATCATTGTTAATGTTAATTAGCATTGGTTCTATTAAAAATTTAACATCGCTAAGCTACTGACAACGTACCACTTGACTTGGGTCAAAGATTTCTTACAATTTGATGATGATAACAACAATTTTGATATTAACTTTACCTAACTCAAACCTTACATGTGCCGAGATACTACCAACTGACTACGCACTGCATGCACGACTAAGTATGCATACAATGTGAAGCGTGTTTGGTATTAATAAGCGAACGCGAAAAAATATTCATTGCTATTATTAGAACAGATAAGATAATGATGTTGCGAAAAGTATAATGATAGGTAATAGAGGTAAAGAAAAGCGAATCACTGTTACTAGCACCAGGTATAAGTACGCGAATTAAGATCTATATTAATCATACAAAACAAAATATCTAATGTAAATATCACAGACGCGACGCAACGTGCGCTCTATGTCAAGGCTAGTTTTCTACTGGCGGCGGCGCATAGGGACACGAAAAAAGTATCGATACTTTGTGGTATCGAGTACATTTCCATTCGATACCGATACTTTTGTATTCAATACTTTGCATTCGATACTTTTACTCAATGAGTACTTTTTGGCAGGTATCGAATCGAATAAGAAGTTAAGTATTAAATGGGTAATCTCGACCTTACGGCTTATGTTTATATTTATGGCAACGCCATCTAGTTCACTCATTCTGAACATTCTAAAACATTACATCGATCTTTGCTCGAAATCGTTCCTTCCGTTCACAGTTAAATTCCTAACCTTTCCTTCATTCATTTACTACACTAATCAATCACTCTTACATAAGTGGTTATATATATTTCTCCTCCGAGGAATGGGTACTTTAATATAAGTGCCTAAAGTACTAAATAATTTAATTTTTTTTTTTTTTTTTGACGTTATAGTTGACAGGGCACAGCTGGTAGGCTGGCACTGCAGCTGGCGGTATGGGGTGCCAATAGGGGAACCCATATTTACAGCTGTTTTATTTGGAAGCGCTCCTTTAATTAAACACTTTGTCTATGAAGAACTAAAACTGTTATTCGTTTGTCTACTGGTATATTTACTTCGTGGTCCACCAAAAGGTGTAAAAATGAATGAAAGACAAGCAGACATAGCCTCCTAGAGTGTACTCTAAGAGTCTAGGAGGTCGGGAGGCGAAGTTACATTTTCTCCTCATATCCTATCCTTAGTTGTTTTTTGAAAACGTCCTCCTTGGTGACGCAGTCCCCGTTCATGATCAAACCATTTGGTTCAAATGAGGTTGGTCAAGGTCGCCCTCCAAAACACCGGCGAATATATAGGCTTGTGCTGTTCAATGAAAGGGCGTGTCTCGCAAAAAGTTTGTAGAGTGCTTTCAACAAAGAAGCCCTCTTGTTGTGCAACGGAATAATGCTACCATCTAATCTATCATTTTCGTATCTCTCTACCTATAATACATTTTTTTTTTCTCTCTAAATTTTCACTTTGCTGGAGTTTATGCAAAGGACTTTAAGTATATTTTTAAACGGATAGAACTAAGCAAATCTATACTTCTATACTTATTACTTATTGTTATGTATGTGTCAATGTGTGCGCCATCTACTGTATAAGCGAGTCCAACTCTCGAGTCACAAATAATGAATAAAGCAGTGCGTTGCTAGCTAGCCAGTGTTTCACTTGTGTACCCCGGTTCCCGCGCACCCGCGAACTTAACACTTATATTACTTATTACTTATAATATAATATTAATCTATACTAATATTATAAAGCTGAAGAGTTTGTTTACTTGAACGCGCTAATCTCAGGAACTACTAGTTAATATTATAAAGCTGAAGAGTTTGTTTGTTTGTTTGTTTGCTTGAACGCGCTAATCTCAGGAACTACTGGTTCGATTTGAAAAATTATTTCAGTGTTAGGTAGTTCATTTATCGAGGAAGGCTATAGGCTATCTATCATCACGCTAAGACAAATAGGAGCGGAGCACCAATGAAGAATGTTTCAAAATCTGGGTTTTTTTTTGCCTTTTGAGAGCTTCCGCTGCGTGCGCTTCGTAAACGGTGAAAGTTTCGCAAAAATCATGTATGACAGAATTATTTCCCTTTAAAATTAAAAAAAAAAAGTCCGCGATAGCATATGTCTACCTTGGTTGGCTCACAATAACCTTTTTTGTGCTAACCTTGTTCTAAAATAATGCATTATTTGCAAAGGTGTTTCTATAAACATGATATCAATACTTATCCAAATAAATACGTTATTCATCACAAGTATTTAATTTAAAACCAAATTGCCCTTTACATCATTCGATTTCAATGAATATCTTAGGAGATATCGCAGGTTTAAAATAACATCGCAGCAAAATAATGATCAAGTTCTGCGCGCGCGGCGGGCAGTCATGAAGGGCGGTGGCCCCAGTCTCTGCGAGATACCATGCCGCGCAGCTCAGAGTGCTCCTCAGACGCGGAGGAAGGCTATAGGCTATCATCACGCTAAGACCAATAGGAGCGGAGCACCAATGAAGAATGTTTCAAAATCGGGGGTGTTTTTTTCCTTTTGAGAATAAGTTAGTGATAAGTTTAGTTATTTTTGTTAATTGCCTTATCTAAATAGATAAGTATATTACTTGATTTTGTAGTATTTAATTTTCTATAGGGTATTGTTATTGATTTTGTAGTATTTTAGGGTAAGTCAGTCGCGGGTTAAAGTTAGCGTTAGCCTAAAGTAACTATTCCACGCGGACGAAGTCGCGGGCAGAAGCTAGTATTATATACAGGGTGACTTGTAATTAGACGTATTCCTTCCAGGTCGTGAAAGTGTGACCCATTTGCAACAATTAAGCACCCCATAAAGCCTAGGCGAAAATACATGGGAATCGAGAAAATACAAATTTTAAGAATTTTTTTAAATTTCCCAGAGTTCGTCACTTAATATAATTTTTCTCTAATCTATTAAAGGAGAATGGGTAAGAGCGTACCCAGACACAAAGTTAATTGTAGCATTATAAAATATGTCGATCTTTGTTGCCCTTACGGAGTAATTTAATTAATCCTAAGACAGCATGTCTGAATTCACTTGGAGAAAAAAGAAATGTAAAGAAATTAGATTGATTTAATATTGGGAAATATTTTACTTACCTATCTTCTAAAAACTTACTGATATGCTAATGATGGACACTTTTTGAAATATTTCAGCTTCTTTTTCACTTTCTGAGTCGTTGGACTGTCACAGGTGGTGGCAGTAACTCAGCTAGGGACCCCGACCAAACAGGGTAGGTTAGGTTGGAACCAACCGCACAAGCAGAGTGAGCTAAGCGAGCGGTGCCGTAAAACCACTACACAAACCACAGCATGCGTACTCCACAAGCAAATGAACAGAATCAGCGCCGCACAGCGTGGTTTCTAAAATTGAATGTGCAGTGGACCACAAATGCTCAGCAACCTTCATTGACATCGAGGGCGCCTCTGAAAAACCATGTTCAAACTGAGGGCTGTACAGACGCCAGCACATCAACCTACTCCAATCTGTCAAACTTTCCCAATCAACATTGAACCTTATTCTTTAGCGATAAAGTTGAAAATCTATTAAAGAAATTAGACAGATTGTAGTAACTTGATGTGCTGGCGTCTGTACAAGTCACAGTAAATGACACTAAGAGAGCCATCGTTGCGAAGGGCTTCAAGCAAGGGGGAGTCCTCTCGCCGCTTCTATGGAACCTGGTAGTAGACAACCTTATCAAGACACTCAATGACAAAGGTTATTTCACCGTAGGCTACGCCGACGAAATAACCATAAATTAATGGGACCCACGAAACACTCTATGCAACCTCATGCGTCAAGCCCTGAAAATACACACATCAAAAGTGTCTAGGGATCAACATATATTTTTGCAATAACTTTTCTCCTGATTGATATTAATTAAAATTTTCTTTAAGGATTCATCAAATAAAGTGTTTTCGTTTGTCACAGTAACGATAAACCAAGTCACCTTTGCATTAATAAAGAAATTTGCCATTTTCCTAATAAAGGGATTTTTGACATTTGAACCACTAACATTAAAGTTCGAAAAAAAGACTGAAATAACAGTTTTCTTTAAAATTTTATTGGGTAACTTAAACAATTAATAATCCGTGTTTCTACCGCGAACACTAACAACACAAGAACATCGGTTTGACATACTCAAAATGAGTTCATCCAAATCACGCTGTGGAATGGCCGCCCATGTTCGTTGCAACAACAAAAAAAGGTCTTCTTGCGACTGGATACCCTCCATATTCGGCAGAGCTCTTCTCTGTAGCATATCCCATGCATGCTCAATCGGGTTCAAGTCTGGCGACTGAGCAGGCCAGGGCAGGACATTGATGTTAGCTGCGGCGAGAGTCTGTCTTACAACTCTTGCGGTGTGCGGTCGTGCATTATCATGCATTAACTGAAATAAGGGACCGATTTGCACTTGTAGAGGAACGATGACGTCTGATACAATCGTCTCAGCATAAATTTGAGCGTTGAGGTTGCCTCTAATCCAAATCAACTCAGTTCTTCCGCCGATCCAAATACCCGCCCATACCATGATGGTTCCACCACTATAAGGATGGACTTCCTGGCAGGATTTTAATCGCTGTTGGCGTCCAGGGGTTCTCCAGTGTCGTATACGTCTTGTATCCGGTCTCATACCAAAACGAGACTCATCAGAAAAGCACACGAAACGCCATTGTTCTTCTGCCCAATTTCTGTGTTCAAGAGCCCATTGATATCGAATCCTACGATTGTGCATTGCTATAGGTGGTACCCGTAGCGGTCTTCGGGAATGAAGGTTCACTTCATGCAAGCGGTTTCTGACTGTTTGGTCGCTAATTAAGTTCCCTGAAGAGTGATGAAGCCTCACGGCTAACATCATGGCGGTTATTGTTGGAGCTCTTCGAGCTAAGATTTGAATGTATCGGTCTTGTCTCCGTGTGGTGCAGCGATACCGTCCTCCATGGCGCTCAGCCACGGTACCAGTGCTTCGGTAACGTGTCCAAAGTCGACTGATAACACTCTGACTTGTATTCAGAGCTAAAGCCACAGTACGTTGCCGGGAACCAGCTTCTATCATTCCCACGGCTCTGAGAATTTCTTCCCTGCTTAAATGACGTCGCTGCTCCATAATAACGTTGGTTTTAATCAGTAGTAGGGAAACAGTAGCACTAATAATGTCTTCAATGCGTTGTATGTTTTTATAGGGAAAATATTGACAGCTGATTTTCATCTTTTACTCGAATTTGATTCACAGTTCCTGATTCAAATTATGAAATGCACCAAAAAGGATCCATATAAATTTATAAAATCATAAATTTATTACAAAGCCACATCTCAATCTCAAGAAATCCGCATAAAAATGCTTGATCCCTAGACACTTTTGATGTGTGTAGTAGAGGAATGGTGCAACAAGCACCAACTCTCAGTGAACCCTACAAAAACCAAACTGATTCTCTTCATAAAGAAGAAAAAACTGAAAACACTACATTTACCACGATTCTTTCGGAACAACCCTAAGCTCCTCGACTGAAACCAAATACCTGGGCATCTTTTTGGACTAACAAACTGAACTGGGCAAAACACACGAACTATATAATTACAAAATATCACGCCAGCATGCTTGCCAGCAGTTTAAGTGACTGCTTGGCAGGAATCGGGGGATCAGCCCCAAGGTCACCCACTGACTATACAACAGTCCTCCTCAAGCACCTCAGGACATGTTGCCCCCTTGTGACTACGTCGCTTTGTGACGCTTTGTGTATGCTAGCGACAGTTTTCGGGGGCAAATTATTGAGTGTGCAAGACACCCCCTGCTGTTTTACCTGTGTTTAAAAAAATATATAAAATATTGGTCAGGCAGGGGCCATAGTCTTTTCATAGTTCTAAATAACCACTTCACTTATCGCTACGACACTTTGTGCTAGCGACCGTTTTCGGGGGCCCATTATTGAGTGTGCCAGTCACCCCCTGCCATTTTACCTGTGTTTGTTATATAAAATATTGGTCAGGCAGGGGACATAGTCTTTCCATAGTTCTAAAATAACCAGTTCACTTAGCCACCCAAACCCATAAACTAATATCTTTGTTTTCATATCCTGTAATAGTCCTGCACTAACCGAGGATTATCCTTGGTTGCACTAGCATAGGATAATCGTCGGTTGCTGCCTCGTTCCATTAAACACGTCTAACGGGCCTCTGCGAGTTGGCTTCGGCCCCTCGTACGCCTTCCACAGGTCCGGGACTCTAGGGTCCCGAGAAACGTTGAGGAGAGGAGACGAGCGGAGATGTGTCAATATTAACCAATAGAATCAAAACTCCGCTCCCGAGGTGCGATTCTATGGGTAATTTTGGCACACCTCCGCTCCTCTCCTCTCCTCTCCGCTCCAGTGGACAGGCAGCCTAACAAGGGGTATTAAAACACGAATTTGGGTTTTTGATAATAGTAATCTATGATAGTATCACATGAGTATTTTAATACCTAATTATGTACAGTTAGTTGCATACAAGACTTCATCTAAACCCAACCGACCTTCTTAGCCTTTTCTCAACTATCTTGGGGTCGGCTTCCAGCTTTACCGGATGCAGCTGTATACCAGTATTTTACATGGAGGGACTGCCTATCTGACCTACACAACCCAGTAACTGGGTAATACGATACCCCTTTGTAAGACTGGTGTCAGACTTTCGAGCTGCTGACGACTCGTAGCGACTGAGATCCACGAATGACAGCCGGGACCATAGAAATATATTCTTTCTTATATCTATGGCCGGGACCAACGGCTTAACGTGCTTTCCGACGCACGGAGGAGTCTCAGTAGACTTTATCTACACCCATGGTTTAAATTATGGTATATTAAACTGCAGACCATATGAGGGGAAAAATATATTACTAGCTGCGCCCCTCGGTTTCACCCACTTATGTCATCGGAATATTGGAATAAAAAGTATTCCATGTCCTTTTCCAGGTCATGGTCTACACGTGTGCCAAATTTCATCCAAATCCGTTCAGCTGTTTTAGCGTGAAAGTGTAATTAACAAACAAACTCACTTTCGTATTTATAATATTAGTTAGGCTGGGTGCGTCTCATATCATATAAAGTTATTTGGTATATTTTCATTTCAATAACGTTCACAAGATATAATAAACGTGAGATATACCAACTGTTCATGTAATTTCTTTACTTATAACATTTATATACTCTAAAACTTATTTCGTATAACGTTATTGGATATAACGTTTATTTAATCGAAAATCATTAGGTCTATCGTTTAAAATATATATTGATACCATCATTATGGTTAACACCCCAATTCAAAGCAAACCGACTCGGATAGGTTAGGTTAGAAGGCTAAAGGCTTTTGCAGACCAGCGCGACTTGTCGCGCGACACGAACAATACAATTTCTAAGAAAACTTCACGGTATAACAATAACCGGTGTCGCGCTGGTCTGCACAAAACTTAAGGAGTGAGCGGCCGCCGAGTGCCAAATCCCCTCTCTTGTTGGTGAACCATTTGGGTTAGGTTAGAACAGTGACCATTAACGCGCGAAAGCGAGCGACCGAAGGGAACGTGCCGCGGCAGCGGCCGCCGAGTGCCAGATCCTCTCTCTTGTTGGTGAGTCATTTGGGTTAGGTTAGGTTAGAACAGTGACCACTAACGCGCCAAGGCGAGCGACCGTAGGGAGCGTGCCGCGGCAACGGCCGCCGAGTACCAGATCCCCTCTCTTGTTGGTGAACCATTTGGGTTAGGTTAGGTTAGAACAGTGAACATTAACGCGCGAAGACGAGCGACCGTAGGGAGCGTGCCGCGGCAGCGGCCGCCGAGTGCCAGATCCTCTCTCTTGTTGGTGAGCCATTTGGGTTAGGTTAGGTTAGAACAGTGACCATTAACGCGCGAAGGCGAGCGAGTTTAGCGAGTGACCATCTTGGCACGTGGTAATCAGTTATATCTACAGTATCTACTCAGGTTACTAACTGTGATAGAAATTACATATTAGACTAAATATGTTTTATGTCTTTTGAGTGGTATATCAAACGATTTTATATTAAATGTATGTTATGATTACAAAAATTAGTTATTTTAAAATTATATCAATCGTTTATTATATTAACTGATGATTATATCAAATAAAATTATAGATTCAGTTGTTATATCTTGTAAATATTAGTCATTTTGTAATTATACCATATATTACTTACCCGTTAGGCTACCGTGTGTGGTGGCTCGCTATAATATAAATATAGTATATTAAAATACGCCTGTGACGGCCTTTAAGGTGTATAATATTCTAATATTATTGCAATGCAGGTGAGATGTAATGTTCTATATGTGTCTTATTGCAATACTTGGGTATATAAACACTTTTAACAAAAAAACTAAATAATAAAGAAGTACCTCCAGATTATTTTACTAAATTGTTTATTATTTACAAGTAGGTACGAGTACCTACATCAACTTACAAAACTTAAGTTTAAAATTTGCTCAATTAACTTCTACTCATGAATGAGACATTCAATAATTCTTTTTCAAGTTTAAATTTTCGCGCGTTTAGTCTCTTTAGTTTATTACGACTTCCTTCACCGTCTCCTCTCCCACTGCCGTTTCTTCGTATGCCATGGTACATTCTGCTTCAGCCGCATTATTCACAAATCTGAACTCGCAGTTGTTCCTCAGTTTGATGATCTCACTCCTCAGTAGCAAAAGGAAGTAACTCTGTAGAACTGGAAAAACAAAGAGGTTGGTGTAATTGGCCGCACGTGCACTATGCGCACTTGGCGAATAAGAGATAGACCGAAAAAAGTATATCATTTTGACCGTCTCGACTCTTTTGTTACGTAAATAAAGTGTCGTGACGTTCAAAGCAAAAGAAACTTCGTCCCACCCGGATGTCCCACGACACCTCCAGGTCAATAATAACATTAATAACCCTCTATACAGTAGTTAACAATAATTTCTAAGAAAATATACAATTTTAACAATTATTATATGCTCACCTAATGCGACAAAAAAAAATGAGAGTGGCAGCACAACTCCCACCCAATCATTCATTTTGTATATTATTAAATATTTTAGTGCAAATACGGCTTGCAAGGCAGTCAATAGAAACGTTATTACCCACATCCCAATGCTGAAGAAATAGAATACTCTTATCAGCTTCACGTTTTTCTGCAAAACAAAAATATTTATTAACTATGTTCCAAGGATGCCATGACTTGTTTTTATATTGGAATAATACAAGCAGCGCTCGATTCATCTAATTTACGTCATCCCATAAACTGGACAGGACGAAGGTCTCTTTCAAGTCCACCTCAACAGCCCGTTCTCTACTTTCCACATTCAGTTTATCTGACTGAGGAAGGCTTGACCGCCAGATGAACTGAATGTGGAAGGTGGAGAGAGAGACAGAGTGAAGGAACTCATAGCGATTTTCAAGAGTCTGCGCCATAGTGCAAGGGTTAGGTACACTTCGGCGACGACAGATACGCTCGACACATAAACTTTATATACGCTTATCATATACACTTACCAAATTGACAATAGAGAGAGGCTATACATTTTTAATTAATAGTTTGTTTTATAACTTAATTTTTTTTTCTTTTTGTACTAATCGATAACTACTTACCCAAGATCTCTCTTTTTTTATTTAATAATCTACATTTTCCAATTTATACAAACTAGTACGGAGTTACCGTACTAGTTTAATCTTAGCTTGGGTGCCAGTGGAGATTGCCAATGCGGTTTATGCAATTTAAAAACAATATAATCATAGTATGAACCAATTCCCGTTTAATTAAATTTGGAAATAAAGTTATTATTTATCTGAGCAACCTTTCTTAGGTTGTCTGTTCATGTAGCTGGCGTCCAATTCTAAGTGAATTTGCCAATTCAGGTCCTCCACTCAATGATTTCTCATTTCCTCAAGCCCTCAACTTTATACACCTAGATAAGTTTAAATAAGAAATCTAATTCAAATCTCACCTTATGTCCTCCAACCATGAACACTATGGTCACGATGAAATCCGTAAAGAAAACAGTAATTGCAATAATTGATATAATCAGGTCTGTATAAAATCGGCTGATGTCGTCTTCCTTTCCATAAAATAATCGCATCACGACTAAAGTTTGTAACAATAAATATGTCATGAATGAGGCAAAAATCGCATCTGCTGCCTGTAATGTAAGAACGATCTAGTTATTATACACGCAATAAAGCTGGTCTCTTCGGCGTTCATTGATTAGCAGCTAATAAACTCACCATTTTGAAATATCCCCACGCGAGCAAGCCATATCGTAGAGGTAGACAGAAACAACATCTTCTGAACACTGGGATTTCTCCTTTCATTTTGATCTTCGTAAATTAGACGGTCAGATATTTCTGGATCGCGCTTAAATAAAATTTTATAAACTCTTTACACCTTTAAATTTACGGCCACATTTATTAGTCTGCGCTGATTGTTCAACTGTTGTGTCTTCTTCGCGGATAGTGAACCTGTTAATGGTTGCGTTGACTCAGATAAACTGACAACTGTTGAAATTATTATAATATTATTTATAGTGATTTAACCTTTATACTTATCTACCGTTTCCCGAGATACTACTGACTTTACGTTACTTGGAAACATGATAAGGGTCGGGACTTTTGTTATAAAACCCGCTACTTTTAAAGTTGTATCATTATTTTTTTATTTTTAAGAGAGTGTCCGTGGAGTTTCGTGCCCATTCTTCTCTATAGGTACCTACTACGCTTTTCATTCTGAATATTTGTTTTCAGTTAATAATTTAAAAAACCCCCGACACAAAAAAAATCCTTTAAAAAGTTATAGAATAAAATGAACTGGCCCTTTAAGTTTAATACGAGCTGTAGTTAGTATTTTGTTGTCGAGTCGGGGGACGGCATGCATTGTAGAATAGTAGATTGTTATACAAGGGTCGAAAGGAATCACTATAGTCCGAGTAGGAATTGATATCTTTCACCCGTGTTAAACACTCTATTTTTCATTTCGAATAAAAGGAAAGTCTAAAACAGTAAAATTTCAAATATACTTATTGATATTAAATAACATGTAACCACCTATTTACCAACAACCTATTTCAAATTAACTGAGAAGTTAGAACAATTTTTGAAAAATTTTAAATTTGAAACGCGCCGCGTCGCCACTGCGCAGTGTTTCCACTTTCGTTTTTGGTTTATCCCCAGTTTCATAATGAATTATCCCTAAAATTCCCTAAAAAATATAAAAATTCCTTGGTTAAGGGAATTTTTCATTTTTATAGCATTAAATACCTACAAAATATTCATTATTAATCGAGAAAGACGAAACAAACCAACTCTAGGTATAATGCGACTTATTTCCGATGTCATCACCACGGAAATAGTAAAATTAACAATATCATGGTAATCTAAAATTAGATGAATTATATTCATTACGAGTTTCAGGGAATCCCCTTTAATCAATCGGTGCTACCATAGAGTAAAGTAGTACATTGGGTGCAGCCTACTATAAACAATAGGGCTACCAACTCAAGTTAATTTTTTCCCTAAAATTCCCTAAATCCCTGTCAAAATAAAATATCCCTAAACCATGCTTATTATTGGCCATTTGTCCCTAAAAAAGGGAGAAATCCCTAAAAGTGGAAACACTGCCGCCGCGGGCCGTCCCGCTTAATAGGTTTTTTTTTTTAATTCGCACTGGCCGTTTATACACTCACAACACCACAGTCTTTTTAGTTTTATTCCATTCGATATTATTCATGTTAAAATTTTCGTAGCCGTAGTTTCGTAACCTAACCAAAAGTTCTATTCTATTTTTTAAATTCATTCCCGCCCTTGGGCGGGAAGTAATTACTATGAGTCTTTCCCGCCCTAGAGAGGGAAGCAGCGTTTTCCACCCGGTACTCGGATCAAACAAACACTACTTTCCGAGCATGAGAAATGAAATAGTAGATTGTTATACAAGGGTTGAAAGAAATCAATTCCCATACGAGGTATTTAGGCTATAGTCCGAGTAGGAATTGATGTCTTTCACCCGTGTTAAACACTCTACTTTTCATTTTGAATATAAGGAAAGTAAAACATAGTGTTTAAAATAGTTATTGATTTTAAATAACATGATTAGTACCTATTCAAAATGAACTGAGAAGTTAGAACAATATGTGTTTTTTTTTAAATATGGAACACACCGCGTCACCGCTGCGGGCCATCCCGTGCATTATGTATTTTTTTTAATTCACACTGGCTGTTTTATATAAACAGCCAGTGTGAATTTAAAAATACCTCGCTAGGCTGGAGCCCAGTGTTTCCACTTTTAGGGATTTCTACCTTTTTTTGTGAAAAATGTCCAATAATAAGATGGTTTAGGGATATTTTATTTTATAAAATTTGGAAATTTTAAGGAAAAATTGAACTTGAGTTGGTAGCCCTATTGTTTATACTAGGCAGCACCCGATGTACTACTTTACTCTATGGCACCACCGATTGAATAAAGAGGATTCCCTGAAACTTGTAATAATTGTAATAGGTAGGTCTAATTTTAGTTTACATGTTATTGTTAATAGTGCTATTTCTGTGGCTAAAGACGACATCGGAAATAAGTCGCATTATATATAGTAGTCGCCTAGAGTTGGTTTGTTTCGTCTCTCTCGATTTATAATTAATGGTTTCTAGGTATTTATGCTATAAAAATCAAAAATTCCCTAAAACAGGGAATTTTTATATTTTTTAGGGAATTTTAGGGATAATTCATTAAAAAAACTGGGGAAAAACCAAAAACGTAAGTGGAAACACTGCCGCAGCTTTTTTGTTTTTATTCTATTCGATATTTTTCATGTAAAAAGTTTCGTAGCAGACTACCTAACCAAAAGTTCTATTTTTAAAATTCATTCCCGCCCTAGGGCGGGAAGCAATTACTATGAGTCATTCCCGCCCTAGAGAGGGAAGTAGCGTTTTCCACCCGCTACTCGGATCAAACAAACACTACTTTCCGAGCATTAGAGATGAAAAAGTACAGACCTTCCTTAAAGTGCACATTTTTTTTCAATTCACAGTTCACTCTGCTAACATAACAAACTTAACTTGAATAGGAGCGCAAAACAACGTTAGGCAATCTTAGTATGAAAATCCATATCTGTCTTGTTTAGCGGCCTAATAAATTACTATGAAAACTCATATCTGTCCTGTTATTTAAATTACATCAACACATGGCAACCAAGGAAGTAACTTATCAAAGATTTTATTAAAATTTCAAACTGGTATAGCAAATAGAGCTGTGAAGAATCAAATGACCATATTTGCGCGTGAAAAATCTTTGTTCGTCATTGATTCTGGAATTTATGAATACTTGGTTTGAATTTCCGCGCATTGTTTGAGAAAAGTACTATACAAGCCTTGGCCACAACTAGGCATTGATGGACGATCGCCGAGGAACACATACGTGAGTCCGGTGCGTCCGTTGAGTGAGTTGATTGCGGGCCTCGACAGTAATGTACTATTTATATCCATTAAACTACCGACTACATAATGTTGACGTTTTAGTATAATGTAAACAACTTACCTTCAAGTATTAATAAAATGATTTTTCGAACTACCGGCTTAATGACCAAAAATAATAATGTGAGGTTAATTTTTAAAAATTGATCAGTGTGCGGCGGCGGCCATTTGGCATATATCATATCCCATGGTGAAATTACGTTTAAAAAAATATAAAGTTCGAGCGTCAATGGAAAACCCTGTTTAAGTATGTGATATTAGCTGTTTATGGCATCTTATTGTTTCACCAGGTCCAAGCTTATTATTGTATTAACATTACCATGAATGCTCAGTGTATTACTCAGTGACTTAAAAGACTTCATTTTCAATCAAATAAATATAATCCAGATTCAACATTGTTTATTATTAACAGATTCACTAACACATAAAAAATACGCAAGTTCAAAAAATATGTATTATCTGCTTATCCTTGTTATCTCCTTATTTCCTTTATTCATCAATCATCATGAGATACACCTATGTCAGGTTCTTCCTATTTATTTTCATGTTCCATTAGTTCTTCTTTTCAAACGTTTTCTATTTCCGCTTCATTTTGTTTACTTGTCATCATACATTGTGCTTCAGCTGAATTGTTCACGAATTTGAACTCGCCGCTGCTCTTCAGTTTGATGACCTCACTCCTCAGTAGCACAATGAAGTAAGCTTGCACAACTGGAAACAAATGCGTCTATTTTAGAAAGGTGGATATAATTCATGCTATTTTTGCTTATTTGTTTAAAAGCTTCCATTAATTGTTCCCATACAATAGTAACGGTTTGTATATTATCTTCGGGTACGTTAACAAGTATGAACCTTTCTCACACATTTCATATACAATCTTATATAATAGGCCATACATACAGGGTGTCAGGGATATCGACGCGAACCCTGTTACCATGGCTTCAGATGATTCTGAACTCACCTACGTTGTAATTTTTCGTCGGTTATAAAAAAACTGCTGTTTCATAGAAAAGTGCAATACCTACGCGGTCAAAATGTATGGCACAGCAGATTTTTTTTTAATAACCGACGAAAATTTTCAACGCAGGGGGTTTCAGAATCATGTACTGAATCCATGTTAACAGGCTTCGCGTCGATGTCCGTGCACCCTGTATATTTTTTGGACGAAGAATTCCAAGCCACCACCAGCAGTTGCAACGAATATTAAGCTATCACTGCACTTCACGTAACCACTAATTCGAAAGCAAACGCGTACAGCTATAACAAATCATTCTCGGGATAAGATATATTATGCTCGTGATATACTGCAGGAGATTTAGAACCAGATGGGCAGATATGGTGCTCTTGCTAACAAATCATTAAAATGTTATCTACCGTTTCGAAGCACGAAGGCAGGTTTTAGAGTCTGAATATAAGCGAGTGTGATGATATTAAAGCTTTAGAAAGAAATTGATGAACATCCTTTACGTAAGAAATGGGTTAAGTAGCCTTTTCCTACATAATATAATATTACAAAAATAATGCTCACCTAAAGTCATGAGATACGCTGCGTAGATGACCAAATTCCACGTCGTGTCGCTTGAAACCGAATGTGATATTGATATACCGACTGCCACCAGAACCAACAGCAACGTCACTATCAACTCCCCGATGCAGAAGATATAGAATCCTCTTATCAGGTTCACGTTTTTCTGTTAAAGAGAAAGATTCATCAGATTTTTCAAGATTTTTAATATTGACATTTACAGGTATGCTTTTGCCCGCGGATTTACTTGCAAGAAGAACTTCATCTTAACCCGTTCAGCCGTTCATGCGTAAGCATTTTTCCAAACGGTAACTCTGATACGAGTATGTAAGGATTAGGAAGAAGTAGATCATCGTCGTCCCTTCCTCCGCTGGACATTGAACCCCCAAAAACGACAAAGAAACGGTCAACACATTACGTCATCGCATAGACTAAGCAAAAAGAGATAAGTGCACATTACTCTGAACATCTCACCTTATGACCTCCGACGATAAACACAATAGTGGCCACGAAATCCGTTATGAACAGGATAAGAGTGATGAGTGCTACAGCACTATATAACAAGATCCAGATCACTTCCTTGTTTCCTCCACCCATGAAACTCAACACTATCGTAGTCAGTATAAAATACGCCAGTATTGGTATGATCAACGCGCCTGCTATCTGTAACAGAAAACATAAGATATATAGTTAAAAAGGTCAGTTTATAAATGATATACCGACACCTTGGCCTTGAATCTCATTGACTTAAGAAGTTTGATCCTAGGATACATCTATCTAATTACGCAACACATTTTCGTAAACGATTCCGACTAATCTGTTTCAATTTGACAGTTCAACAATATTCATTGCGTCATTTACGTTGTTGAACAGATTTTTTTTACGAACTTATGAAGCGATGGATTAGCAATCTGTTTCAAACCGATTCAAATTCAGATTGATCGTGTATTACGTAATAAGGGTACAGGTTTACTCAGGTTTGTTTCTGAGTAGGGTTCGATCAGAATATAATTTCTTTATTTAAACTTCAATATACCTAATGCATCATTTTTAGGGTTCCTTAGTCAACAAAGAACCCTTTATAGTTTCGCCATGTCTGTATGTCTGTCCGCGGCTTAGCTCAGAGACTCTTAGTACTAGAAAGCTGTAATTTGGCATGGGTATATACATAATAATCACGCTTACAAAGTGATAAAATAAAATCATGAATCAAACCTATATCAAAAATATACCAGCAATGCTGAAAATATTTCTATTGTAATAATATAAGGCCGTACTGAAAACCCCGAAATATGAAAGAGGAAGTTTGAAAGCGGGGTCGGTGGCTATGACTAAAAAGTTATGTGGAAAACGGGTTGTCATGCTATGAGCATGTGATGTGAAGGAATGAGAAACATGTAGTGAGGAAGGTTTTGAGTATGAATGTGGATGGCTAAAAAGAAGACCAAAGTAACAATGGATGGATTGTGTGGAGAGATGATTATTATGGTTAGAAAGAGAGCGTATTCTGAGATGACGGCTAATAGAGGTGTTGCGATGTGATGAAAAAGAGGACATGCTGCACGGCTGCACCGATCCCTGCCTGGAAGTGATGGTATCCCATCAAATCCCATATAACTGGCAACAAGAGTTGGATGACAATCGCACTATATAAACGATATTCTTTTTGATCATTCATGCCAAGTCTGATGTAGGTACGCCCTCTATCAGCCATTAAACCACATTTATAGCCACCATAATAACAAATACCTACTCACAATTTTAAAATAGCCCCATGCTAGCAAGCCGGCATGTAACGGTAAACAGAAACAACATCTGTTAAACTCTGGTATTTCCACTGTCATTTTGATCTTCGATACTGTCTTATTTTTGCTAACAGTCAGATTTTTCTAGCTAACACTGAAATCACTTGTTTGAAATTTTTTAGAGCCTTCTATTTCCAAAAAGGCAAACACTTGAGAAGAAAGTCTAAAGTAGCTCAACGGCCAACGGCTCAGTCTTCGTCACAATATCAAATATTATTGAACCCTAAGCTACTGACAAATATTTCTTACAATTTGATGATAATAACAACAATGTTTATATTAACCTAACCTAAGTCAAACCTAATCTTACATGCACTGTATGCACTACTAGTCTATAGAAAATGTGAAGCGTGTTTGAAATTAACAAGCGAACGCGAAAATTTATTCACAGCTATTATTAGAATTAACAGATATGTTATAGATGTTTCGAAGAGTAGAACCATGGGCAATAGAAGTAAAGAAATTTAAATCACTGTTACTAGCACTATCATATATGCGAATACGCGAATAAAGAACTATATAATAATAGTCATACGAAACAAAGTATCTAATGTAAATATCACAGCCCCGACGCAACGTGCGCTCTATGTCAAGGCTAGTTTTCTACTGGCGGCGGGCGCAGCGGGGCGCCCACCTGGCACCGCTCTATAGGAACACTACCTATTTACAGATGTTTTGTATTTGGAGACGCTCCTACAGTTTGTCTATGTAAAACTAAAGAACTGTTTTTCGTCAGTCCACTGGTATTTATTTACTTCGTGGCCCACCATTAGATGTGAAAACGAACGAAAGGCAAGCAGTACACTCTAGGAGTCTAGGAGCTCGGGAAGCGAAGTTAATTTTTTTCCTCATATTCTTAGTTGTTTATTGAAAACGTCCTTGGCAACGCAGTCCCGTTGATCCATATGAGCTCAAAAGTCCGAAAGACTGATGCAGCTCGATAACAATTAAAATTTTATTGTGTCTCATTAGTGACAGTCAAGCGGAAACATGATCTAACCATAAGGTTCAAATGAGGTTGGTCAAGGTCGCCCTGCAAAACACCGACCAATTTACAGTGTGCAGTGTGCTACTGTGCTGTTTAATGAAAGGGCGTCTCGCAAAAAGTTTGTAGAGTGCTCTCATGCAGATGAAGCCGTATTTGTGCAACGGAATAATGCTACCATCTAATCTATCGTTTTCCTATATGTTCCTCTACCAACAATCTATCTCTCTCTAAAGTTTTAGTTCTCTGGAGTTTATAGAAAGGACTTTAAGTATATTTTTAAACGGATATACGTACTATAATACAATTTAATTGATTGTTATTTACGTTTTTATTTTCTTTCTTTCTTTCTTATTGTATGATCTATATAAATGAAAATGTAAGTGATGTTGGTTGGTAAGCGCATCATTTGAGAACAACATGACCGATTTGGCAATTTTTTATTCGTAATAGTTCGATAAACGAAAAATATTTGAAAAAGTTTCCCGGAAAATTATTAATTTCGGGAAAAGCTGACTTTTTCTACGAGTTTTTGGTACCAAAATCTTATTGAAAAAAAACGGGAAAACGGGAACGGGGAACGGGTCGGGTTAGCAAGTTATTAAGTACCTAAAGCTTTGGTTGTTGGGAGACCAAAATATCAACATATACCGAGCCTTTTCCCAACTAGGCTGGGGTCCGCTCCCAGTCTAAACGGATGCAGCTGAAAACCAGTATTTTACATTGAGCGACTCGTTACCATACAGCATAGTTTTACACACATCAGAAAAGAGGACTTTGTTCCACTGGAGATAAGACCAATTTAGGTGCTCACGTGCAAAGTTAAGGCGCGCTCTTCGATGGTCTGCAGTTAATTTCGGCCCATTTGCTGGCTTGTGCGGTACCAGTCCACGTTCCTTCAACCTTCTTCTATTTGTAGAGTCACTTACAGCCACCCTACGTACAACATGAAGCTGCTGCTGCAGTTGAAAAGCATTAAGGTGTCGATTTCGTAAAGAAGTTGTTACAATAAATCGATCATCTCGCTCAGAAGTGACCCGATTCCTGTCAGATCCTGAACGGCGCGTGAACAAACCAGTCTGCCGATAGCGTTTGTAGACTTTATGAACAGACGACAGGCTTAGATGCAATCTTTCAGCCATAACACGCTGACTAAGTCCAGAATCCAGCAATGCCACCACTTGGGCGGCTTCTGCGGGCGAAGTATCCATTATGTTTTAGAAAAAAAAACTTTTTCAGACGTCCCAGTCACAGTACACAGACAGTATACAGAACACAGAACAAAAAGTTTTAAGATAAGCGCTAATTTTTAGTTTTCAAAGGTGAAAATGTACTCCAACTCTAAACACACATTTGTCTCAAAACAGTGAATCATTTCATTTATAGGACAAACAAATGAAATTCTAATTTTGAATTTAGAATTTTCGCTTATCACTGTAATGGCCAAACTGCCAGCTACACAATCATGTGATTTTTTTCATGGAATGAAAATTCTTTTGTGTTAAATTAGGACACAAACCATAAAAACGGAAGTGTTTCGATTTTTCTGATGAGTGTATTTTTCTATGTAAAGCATAAAAATATATCTGCCTCCATCCCTAAGTTTTAAACTGTATAACTATAATTGATACAACAGGAATAAGAAATTATAACAAATTACCATAATTAAAATAAACAAACAATTATTTTCTAGAATTACATCTAAGAGGTAAAACCTTGTTTTGACGTTTTGTTATGGTCGGCAAATTAGATCACCGGACATTTGTGTCCGCTTATCAGTTTGAAAATTCTTAAACGACAATATTATTATAATTAAACTTTTCAATATTGTAAATATTTTGAGAGTTAAGAGAGGTAAGTCACCTCGGAAAAAAAGGCTTTCGAAAATCAAGATCGTTGACAAATGTATTGAAAAGAAGGGAGGACCCAGATCGGGGTGCCAAATCCTGTGGTATCCCAGATTTGGTATACCTAATACCAACACTTATGATGACTGCCTGAAACCAAAAACTTACCTTCTTCCGTCTTTCTCTCCGTTAAATAGGTAATTATGACTTAAATAAACTAAGCGAAAAGATAACCTTATGATTCCGGCGTCAATATTTATAGTATTGATAACTCACTTTATCAAAAGCGACGGAAAAATCGGTATAAACCGCATCAATTTGATTGCAGGTCACATAATGATGACAAAATAGTTTTGTCTAGTCTAGGAAGGCCAACAATTATCAAAACACTTCAAAAGAGTAGATAAAATTACTCTGTGAGGGTAACATGGTAGGGCATTTATTGATAATTAACTATCACCCGTGACTTCGTCGGCGTGTATTTTGTATTTCATCATTTTTAACCCCCGACGGAAAACGAAGGGGTATTATAAGTTTAACGTATGTACAAAATCCTTTAAAAGTTTCCTAGCGCGTCGCCCGACGCCGAATGAAAATATATTTTCTACAATAGCATGCCGTCCCCGACGCAATAACAAAATATTAACTACAGCTTGTATTAAAAAGGGCCAGTTCATTTTATTTTATAACTTTTTAAAGGATTTTGTTTGTGTCGGGGGTTTTTTAATTTTTAATTGATTACAAATATTCAGAATGAAAAGCGTAGTAGGTACCTATAGAGAAGAAAGGGCACGAAACTCCACGGACACTCTCAAATAAAAATAATAATGATACAACTTTAAAAATAGCGGGTTTTACAACAAAATTCCCGACCCTTATCATGTTTTCAAGTAACGTGCAGTCAGTATTATCTCGGGAAACGCTAGGTACAAAGGTTAAATCACTATATAAATAATTATGTTATTTTCAACAGTTGTCAGTTTATCAGAGCCAACGCAACCATTAACAGGTTCACTATCCGCGAAGCAGACACAACAGTTGAACAATCAGCACAGACCATAATATACGAGGCGGTAAATTTAAAGGTGTAAAGAGTTTATAAAAGGTGATTTAAGTGTGATCTAGAAATATCTGATCGTCTAAGTAACGAAGATCAAAATGAAAGGAGAAATCCCAGTGTTCAAAAGATGTTGTTTCTGTCTGCCTCTACGATATGGCTTGCTCGCGTGGGGATATTTCAAAATGGTGAGTTGATTAGCTGCTAATCAACGAAGGCCGAAGAGACCAGCTTTATTGCGTGTATACTAACTATCGTTCTTACATTACAGACAGCAGATGCGATTCTTGTCTCAATAATGACATATATATTGTTACAAACTTTAGACATGATGCGCTTATATGGAAAGGAAGACTACAGCAGCCGATTTTATACAGACATGATTATATCAATTATTGCAATTACTGTTTTCTTTACGGATTTCATAGTAACCATAATGTTCATCGTTGGAGGACATAAGGTGAGATTTGAATTCGAATTCTTATTTAAACTTATCTATATAAAGTTGAGGGCTTGCAGCCAAGCATATTATAAGTTGGGGGATTACATCGCTGATAAAAATGTTTGGCTCAACGCTGGTCTTGCTCCACAAGGGCGCATAAACTAATTGTATAGCATCTGAAAATACTGTTGGAGCTGCGGAAGATTTTAAAAACTATCTTTGCATTGTATTAATTCAATCTCTTAGCATTGTATAATTGCATAGCACATGTGTGAGTAACTGAGTACTATGTAGGTACTGACTATAAAGCTACCATTAGGGTACTGGGTATGTCTTTCATTGACTTGAATGTGCCCTGGCGGCTGAGAGTATGTCATGCTCACTCTAATGTCTCGCTGACGGTGGCGTGTGTGTTAGATCATTTAGCTCCCATCAAAATGGTTGAGCTGAATGGTGCTAATCCATGCATCTTGTTCGTGAACGGGCGCCGTCAGTTGGGGCTGGTCATCTCATATCTGCCATGGCTTATTTTAATTGATTTGTTTTTTTTTTTTTGTTTTTCTCTTTTTATTACGGACGCTTTTAACGTTTTGCATCGTTCTCACATGTATAAGTTCAACATGAATGATGTAACCAATATTTTGTAACCAAAATTTATTTAAAAGAGTGTCCGTGGAGTTTCTTGCCCGTTCTTCTCCATAAAGAAAAAATTAAGCTAGATGACCATTCCAAAGCGTAGTAGGTACTACGCTTTGGAATGGGCATCTAGCTTAATTTTTTCTGACTGACCGACCCCTTGACAATTCAAAAGTGCCTGTAATTGGTTTATTTGAAATAAATGCTTTGAGTTTGAGGAAATGAGAAATCATTGAGTGGAGGACCTGAATCAGCAAATTCACTTAGGATGGGACGCCAGCTACATGAACAGACAACCTAAGAAAGGTGGCTGAGATAAATAATAACTTTATTTCCAAATTTAATTAAACGGCATTATGTTCATACTATGACTACATTGTTTTTAAATTGCATAAACTGCACTGGCAATCTCCACTGGCATCCAAGCTAAGATTAAACTAGTACGGTTTGGGAAATGTATATTATTAAATAAAAAAGAGTGATCTTGGGTAAGTAGTTATCGTTTAGTACAAAAAGAAAAAAAAAGTTATTAAGTTATAAAACAAACTTTTAAATTAAAAATGTATAGCCTCTCTCTATTGTCAATTTGGAAAGTGTATATGTTATGTGTATAAATAGTGTATGTGTCGTGCGTATCTGTCGTCGCTGAAGTGTCCCTAAGCCTGCACTATGGCGCAGACTCTTGAAAATCGCTATGAGTTCCTTCACTCTGTCTCTCCCTCTACCTTCCACATTCAGTTTATCTGACTGTCAAGCCCTCCACAGTCAGATAAACTGAATGTGTAAAGTAGAGAACGGGCTGTGGAGGTGCACTTGAAAGAGACCTTCGTCCTGTCCAGTCAGGGTTGGGCAGTATTTGAATTACTTGTAATTGAAATACGTAATTGAAATACAAATACGTAATTGGTATTTGTAATTCAATTACTTCTTATAAATGTAATTTGTAATTGGTATTTCAAATACCTGACGCTGAGGTATTTTGTAGTTAGTATTTCAAATACTTATGGCTCGAAAATACATTTGAACATAAATACATTTAGCGATCTTATGAATGGGTGCGATCCGCAGAAAATAGCGCTCGACAGCTTTCGTAAGCAAAATGGCGACCGCTAAATATGTCAATCTTTAAAGTTGGCAACACTGCACTTAAACTGTACTGTAATCTGTACTGCAGGTATAATCTTTAAAGTTGACAACACTGCACTTAAACTGTACTGTAATCTGTACTGCAGGTATCGTCTTCGTCACACTGCAGGTCAAATTGTCAACTAAATAACTTGTCAATTGTAATATTTTCATTCGGCGATGGAGTGAATCATGTGAATGCTGTGACATATTTAGCGGTCGCCATTTTGTAAAATATGATGGTAAGAATATTCCCTTTGCCTTAGGCTGGGCTGGGTTAGTTCTATTCTATTTACATACCTAACCTAACACCAGACTGTAATTTGTATTTTGTATTTTAAATAAAAATAGTCAAAATACTGTATTTTGTATTTTATATTTCAAATACACGAATTAAAAATATTTTGTAATTCGTATTTTAAATAAGTGCGAGATAGTATTTTGTAATTTGTATTTTAATTAAAGCAAAGCATGTATTTTGCCCAGCTCTGTGTCCAGTTTATGGGATGACGTAAATTAGATGAATCGATCGTTCCTATGTTATTATTGGGAGGCTGATGTCCAGCGCTGATTGTATTGTTCCAATATAAAAACAAGTCATGGCATCCTTGGAACATAGTTAATAAATATTTTTGTTTTGCAGAAAAACGTAAAGCTGATAAGAGTATTCTATTTCTTCAGCATTGGGATGTGGGTAACAACTTTTCTATTGATTGCCTTTCAAATCGTACTATCACTACAATATTTAATGGTATACAACACGCATTTGTGGGTGGGAATTGTGCTGCCACTCTCTTTTTTTTTCGTCGTATTAGGTGAGCATATTTTAGTTGTTAAAATACACTGGCCTTCAAAAGTTTGTACCACACTTTTCAAATTGCTATTTCTCCAAAACTATAGAAGAGTTTTGAAATAACAAACGTTTTATAGCAAATTTCATCAACTTTTTTTTAAATTCTAGTTTATTATACATTGGTATTTAACTTAAAAAAAGATATAAACCAAAAAATAGCCATTGTTAGCCAGCAACTGACTGGCAAAAATATCAAACAACATTTTTACGTATGCTTTACGCCTTTTTTTTAAAGAAAATAATACAAATGTATTTCCGATTACAAACTTTAAAACAATTTACACTGCGTACTAAAAACAATGACTAACTAACTAAAAACAAAAAAAAAAACACGCAACGTAAAAACATAGCTATAAAACTAGAAAATAAAAATGCTCGACAAATTAAAAACATTTTAAAAGCATACTTTACCATGCAAAAGTTTAGAATGGAGGAGGAGCCTACGTGTGGGTGGGTCCACTACCGGCCAAAGTCGCTTGTGAGTAACGCATTATTTTTTGATAGCGCACATAATCTTTATATAAAAGATTGAGCGTTATTGTAACGTCATACAAGTGATTTTTTTTTTAATGAAATAATCAGTTTGAATTTTTTTTTTTTTTTTAACTATCTATGTATACAAATAAAAAGAAAAAACACAATCATCATAGAAAATGGCACCCTGACTTACGAAAAATATGCTCAAGAGATCCATAATGAGTATGCAGGGCCATATTTAGTCAATGTGGGTAATGGATCGATATTCATACAGGATAACGCCCGGCCACACACCGCTCGAGTCGTACCTACAAGTGCCTACAACAGTACATTCAGGAGGTTGGTATCAACTTGATGGCTTGGCCATCGAGAAGTCCTGATCTCAACCCGATCCAGCATGCCTGGGATGAGCTCGGGAGCCTGGTCAGAAGCCACAGACCACCTCCTTTCTTCCATCAGGGCCTGTTTTAGAGCCCTAAGGGTGATCTTAGCCCAACCGGCTTGAAGTTGTAATCAGAGCCTAAGGAGCCAATACCAGTTATTAAAATGTAAATATGTTGTAAAACATGCTTAAAAATGTTGTTTAACTTTATTTCCAGTAAGTTCAAAATCCTTTTTTTTTGTAGTTTATTTTTTTTGTGTAAAAACGTTACTAATGTATCATCATCAGCCTATTAATGTTCCCACTGCTGGGACACAGGCCTCCTCTCTGTGAGAGGAGGAGGAGGTGTGTGTGACTAATGTATAATAAACTATAATTTCAAAGAAAGTTGATGAAATTTTTCCATAAAACGTTTTATATTTCAAAACTCTGACTTCTATAGTTTTGGAGAAATAGCAATTTGAAAGTGTGGTACTTAGTTTTGACGGCCAGTGTACCTAGTATAATTTCATAGAAATTATTTTTAATTAGTGTATAGAGAGTTATTAATGTTATTATTGACCTGGAGGTGTCGTGGGATATTCGGGTGGAACGATGTTCCTTTTGCTTTGAACGTCACGACACTTTATTTACGTAACAAAAGAGTCGAGACGGCCAAAATGTTATACTTTTTTCAGTCTAGCTCTCATTCGCCAAGTGCGCGTAGTATAACGTGCGTCCAATTAAACCAACCTCTTTGTTTTTCCAGCTGTACAGAGTTACTTCCTTTTGCTACTGAGGAGTGAGATCATCAAACTGAGGAACAACAGCGAGTTCAGATTTGTGAACAATGCGGCTGAAGCAGAATGTACCATGACATGCGAAAAAACGGCAGTGGGAGAGGAGACGGTGAAGGAAGTCGTAATAAACTAAAGAGACTAAACGCGCGAAAATTTTAACTTGAAAAAGAAATAGTGAATGTCTCATTGATGAGTGGAAGTTATTTAAGTTAATTTTAAACATAAGTTTTGTAAGTTGATGTAGGTACTTGTAAATAATAACCAATTTTGTAAAATAGTCTGGAGGTACTTATTTATTGACCGAGCGAGCGTAGCGAGCGAAGCGTCTCTGCATCAACTGGCAAAATTTTCTTTCGTGTGTCAGTTTGTACGTACTCGTGTACAGGTCGTATTTTACAACCGATCTGGATGAAACTTGGCATACAGGTATTATGAATTTTTTGTAATTTTTTGTCGTCGGGGATTTTTGATTGGAGGGGTACTTCCTCCAAAATGGGGCAAAAAGGGGGCTACTGGATATCTCCGCCTTATGAAATCCGTTTTCGATGGTTCTTTTTTCATTTGAAAGAAAGTAACTTTAAGATAGTCTCAAAAAAAATTGGTAAAGATCTGATCAGGATCTTCGGCATGATGAGCAGAATACCTCCTCAAATGCAGTAAATTGCTCGCTATTTATTCAAACCTATTTGTTAATTTTTCTAGCTGTAATTTTTTACTCATAATTTGTCTGGTTTTTAGGGTTCTGTAGTACACAATAAACTGATTTAGTTTTGCCATGTCCGTCTGCCTGTCTTTCTGTCTGTCAGCGGCTTAGCTCAGAGAATCTTAGTACTAGAAAGCTGTAATTTGGTAGGTATAGGTCTATACTATCAATCACGCCGACAAAGTCGTAAAATAAAATCATGATTGTTTTTTAGGGTACCTCCTCACCCTACACGTAATTTTTTTTCTCGTTTGTCCTGTATTATGGGGTAGCGTGTGTGTGTGTGAAAACGTTTTTTCGATTCATGGATACATTTGCTAAATTAAATAAAAAGAAAACTAGCAAAGCTAAGTATGCTTTACAAGTTAACGAGTCATAATCGACTAACTTACATTTGCGGTTGGAATGTATGAGAGAACATGTTTTTTAACTACAATGTTAAAGTTTGTACTTGGGATAATTATTCATGCCAACTACGGACCCCTTATTTGTGCGTGGTCCACGCACTTGGCCAGTTTTTCAATTTATTTGACGTATTGATGTCATATTTTTTTGATAGGAAAAAATTATGTCATCGCGGTCAATTCAAAGTGCGTTGGTAATATTTTCGAACGCTAAAACTACAAGCTGTCGTTCATGGTTTGTTTCCTGCAGGTCAAAACCCTAAATACGAAGATTCGGCCGAAGTTACGTGTGATTTCTACTTCTTATCAGCTAGAGAGATAAGATTAGTTTGGGGCCCTATCTAAGAATGAATGCTAGTGTTCAGGTTTCTTATAATGGAGCCAGAAGGTGGCCATAGGAACTCCTCAACTTAACAAGGTAGAACCATCGCCATCGTTTTTGGACTCACTTGACAAGTGTTCTTACACTAGGTACTGTCCAGGTCCATAAAAACTGTTGTTTTTACGGTCGTCGGTTTTGTCAGGCCAGGTAGCCCAAGGTGTAGGGCCTCTTAATGGATCTGGAAGGTCACTATACTGAACACCTTAATTAGACAAGATAGCACCGTTGTGTTTAGACCATTTCGATTTGTTTTGACAAGTAGGTACGTTAGGCCAAAGCGTCGTGTAGGGTCTGATAAAAGTGCCGGCAGGTGGCCACAGGAATACTTAAACTTTACAAAGTGGCTCATATAAGGTGATAAGATGATAGAACTTAGTACAATAATACCTCAATGGATAGAACACATATTTTATCAAATTCTAATGTTAGAATAAAATAAAGTAAAATAATTTTTTAAACAAGCTTTTATTGAACTAAAAAGTACTAAATAAAACCTACGTAAACACAGGTAAACATAGAACTTTAATATTTTCTTAAAAGCTTGAAATGTGAACGTCGTTCTTTCACTTTAAGATAAAGTGCCTGCTACACGGTTGCCAACCGCGTCCTCGACCGAGATGGCCTTGGTTGGCGACCGGCAAAGTTGTTTCAACGTTTCGTCGTAAACCTAAGGTCACCTCTGTCGGGACGCGGTTTGCGACCGTGTAGCAGGCACTTAAGCCTCAAGCTAAGCGGTTAATTTTTCCCAAAAAGTTTGTGCTCGCGAGGTCTACTGTTCGCAGAACTACTAGTTATTTCGTTTTTTGTTAAAAGTGTTTATATACCCAAGTATTGCAATAAGACACATACAGAACATTACATCTCGCCTGCATTGCAATAATATTAGAATAAGGTGATTTTTTACAAAAGAATATTGCATACTGTATTAAATAATATAACGTTTTCAGAAATAAAGTTATTAACGAAATTAAAATTACCATGAATTAAAGGCACAAACTTAAACGGTAAAGCTATGACTTTATTCGCGTAAAATCTCGTGTTATACGTTAGCGTAATAATGCATTGCTATGTTATTGGTTGACAAATTATGATAGGATCTCATATCCTAATGTACTATTACCATTTTATTCGCTGACAAACAGTCAATTACACATTACTGTAATAGCAACTTAAGTGTACCTATATTCCATGGAAAAATTATAATACTAACTGGAGGCAATTAAGTATCGAACAGGGATGTTGCGGATGCCGATTTTTTCACATCCGCGGATGCGGATGTTAAGGCTGCCTGTCCATTGGAGCGGAGAGGAGAGGAGAGGAGAGGAGAGGAGCGGAGATGTGCCAAAATTAACCAATAGAAACGCACCTCTGGAGCGGAGTTTAAATTCTATTGGTTAATATTGGCACATCTCCGCTCCTCTCCTCTCCTCTCCGCTCCGGTGGACAGGCAGCCTTAAGATCTTATATAAATATAGTATATGAATGAAGAATTAAAACAATGATAAAGTAATTATTACTTAACATTTTTAATACTTAATGAAAATTAGTAAGTCTACTGCTCCTATTTTTTTATAACTTCACTTACTATTTTTCATACGAAGTGTATATATAGAGTGCCGCGAGTATTCTTGTGGCACTCTAGTGTCGCTGCCTCGGCCCGGCAAGGGTGCCGTGAGCGTTGCATTGTCACTGTCACTTGTTATTTAGGTTAGGTTAGGTTAGAACTGTGACCACACAACGCACGAGCCGAGCGAGCGTAGCGAGCGGTGCCGCGGTAGCGGCCGGCGAAGTCCCAGGGTTCGTTTAGGCACAAGAGAATGTAATGTTTTGGGAATGTGCTGTTTTACAGCGATCTAACCTCGACAATCAAACAAAATACCAAGTGGCGTGACTTAGTGACAGTGACAATGACAATCCAATGCTTGCGGCACTTTGGCCGGGCCGAAGCGGTGTTACTAGGGTGCCTGTAGTGGCACTTTATCCGATAGGGATAGAGTGCCACTGGTGGTACTCTATACACTGCCTTTTTCATATTAGCAGCGCAAACAAACACGTAATGATTTATTTACAAGAAAGAAACGATGCACCACAACAAACGCGTCGGATCTTGTCACCAATTTTTTCGCTCCCATTGGTCATTGTCACGTGCGAACGGCATGCGCCATTCGCCGGCCCCGCTCAATTTCTTTCTTGTCGCTTCTTGAATATCCGCATGGATTATTGCGGATGCGGATGCGGATGCAGATGTCCAAATCTATGCGCAACATCCCTGGTATCGAATACCGAATCAATATTTTGTACGTGTGCACGGTAATTTTCCAAGAAATAAAAGAAATCTGTCTAATCATTATTTATTTATTTATAATTATTAACAAGTTTTTATAAAAATAAACAAATTAGGAAGTGTCTACTATAATTAAGTACTTAATTCTTATTTTTTAAGAAGCATTTACTCTGGGTAGCTCTAAACCTCGTCATCCACAGGTTAAGAGAATTTAGTCTGAATGTTCGCTCGGGTTTGCCTCGCAGCTCATGCGAGAGTCATTTTATGTGGGAAAAGTCACGCTGCTTCATTTCATGCTTCATCACTTTTGCATTATCCCTGTATGCACTATGTACATAAATGGACAAGGTGCAAGAGAGTTGCAGAACATGGAAACAAAACCTATTGGGCTATGAGTTTGGGTGGCTATACTGGATTGATAACTTTGAGCAATGGAAGAACTTTTTCCCCTGACTAACCAATGTTATGCAACCACGCGTTCCGGTTCGTCGAACAAAATGAACTCGACGCGCGACGGTCGCGTGTTCGCGCGGCGATCGTTTTATTTAGTTACAACGTGGCCTACAGGTAGATGGTTCTACATAAGTTCATTTGGTTTAAACACACCTTTACATGAACGTAAAAAAAAAACATTGTTGACAACAACTTCTTACAATCTGTATGTTTTTTTATACAAACAGTTAAAGGAGACTCTATTATCGCACGCACATGTGATACCAAACAGTTAACACAGCTTATACCACGGAAAATGAATAGTGACAGAGATGAAATCACACGTTTCGGAATAACTTTAAGCTGGAGCAAATGTACCACACATCTGTGTAACTGGGGGGGAACTGTTTTATGATTACATTTAATAAATAAAACTCAAAAAAACTTTACTTGAAATATATTGTAGAAAGTGAAAGTCATTAAAAATTACAATACGAGTACCAGTCACAGATTATATAGAACATACAAGGATATCTGTCAAAACCACAGACTACGTATACATCATCTTCCCCTTTAGAATAATACAAAATAAATTAAATTTATAGGTCTAAAACCTGTCTAGGTTTTACAACTCTACCGCTTCTAGTAGTTATTCTAGGATTCGAGTTACTTGTATCTGTATCAATGCCAGTATTTGTGATAGGAGCCTCTTTATTTTCATCACAAGCTTTTTCATCATTAACTTCTGAATCAGAATAATAATTATCATCTGATAAAAGAGGATTGAGTGTGTTTTTCTTAGTATAATTAAAATGAGAAAAAGACTTCTTTAAATGTTTGATATTTCTCCTTATTTCCCTATCCTCTCCTTCCTTTTTTATCCAGTAGGATCTGGGTTCACTAAATTTTCTGACTACAATTCCCTTTTTCCAATATTTATCCTTATCAGTTTTATGCACTATCCTATCTCATATTTCATACTCAATTTCTTTCTTTCTCACAAGTTTATCCTTTTTTGAAACAGACTGTTTTAAAGCTAATAACTTATGTATGTTTCTTTCAACTTTAGGCTGTAATAATTCTGCACTTGTGGGAATAACGGTACGTACCCTTCTACTGTTTTAAATTTGTGAGGGAGAAACATTTAATGTTGACAGAGGTGTATTGTTATAGTTTAAAATGGAGTCCCTATAGTCTATTCTATCCTCTTTTGCTTTCTTCAAAATGTTTTTACTTATATGTACCGCTTTTTCAGCCATTCCATTGCTTCTGGGGTAATGTGGGCTACTTGTAATCAAAGTTATGTCTTTACATTTATAATATTTATGACACTCATAAGACAATAATTTCCTCAGGAAAACCAAATCTAGTAAAAACATCTTGAAAAGCATCTATTACAGATTGAGATGTCTTATCTGACAGAGGCAAAACTTCAAGCCAATGAGAAAAATAATCCACTATTACAAGATAATTCTTTTCATAGAAATCAAGAATGTCAGTACCAACTTTTGCATATCTGCGATTTGGTATCTTATGTGGCAACAAACTATCATGTTTATTAGCCGCTCTAAACTTCTCACATGTACGACAAGATAACACAAAATCATTAATATCTTTTGACTGCCCAGGCCAATAAAATAATTGTCTGGCTTTTTTAATACACTTACATATTCCTGCATGACCTTCATGAATCAGATTTAAACCATAATTTCTCAAAGACTGTGGTACAATTATTTTATTTTCAGGTCCAAAAAACTGGCATCGACAAATGGGCATAAAAAAAAAAAAAAAATCTCAGAATTTGTTGCTTTTTTGTTGCTAATTAGTTGCTAAAAAAAAAAATTTGTTGCTCGAACCGATCTCGAGAAATAACAAACATGCCAGCTTAACGTTAAGGTAGCAGGAAAAACAGTAATATATGAGATAGCCGAAAAAACAATAGGGCAAAATTTGTTGCTAATTTGTTGCTGCAAGTAACCATATTTTTTTTTTGATATTTGTTTTTTTTAAATTTTATTTTAGATATTAAAATTTTTACTGGTCATGCTAGCTTAACTCTCGATTTTTCTGTTTTAAATAAACAAAATAATTTTGTTGCTCATGGTAGCAATGATTGTTGATGCCCAGAGAGTCAGCAACAAAATAAACAAGCAAGATCGAATGACTTTCTGAACGGTATCATCTGAAACCGGCCTTGCTAGCTTAACACTCGATTTTTCGGCAGTAAATGAAAAAAACTATTTTGTTGCTCATGATAGCAATGATTGTTGATGCCCAGATAGTCAGCAACAAAATAAACAAGTAAGATCGAATGACTTTCTCATCGGTATCATTCGAAACCGGCCTTGCTAGCTTAACTCTCGATTTTTCGGCAGTAAATGATAAAAACTATTTTGTTGCTCATGATAGCAATGATTGTTGATGCCCAGATAGTCAGCAACAAAATAAACAAGCAAGATCGAATGACTTTCTCATCGGTATCATCCGAAACCGGCCTTGCTAGCTTAACTCTCGATTTTTCGGCAGTAAATGATAAAAACTATTTTGTTGCTCATGATAGCAATGATTGTTGATGCCCAGATAGTCAGCAACAAAATAAACAAGTAAGATCGAATGATTTTCTCATCGGTATCATCTGAAATCGGCCGTGCTAGCTTAACTCTCGATTTTTCGGCAGTAAATGATAAAACCAATTTTCTTGCTCATGATAGCAATCATTGTTGATGCCCAGTTAGTCAGCAACAAAATAAACAAGTAAGATCGAATGACTTTCTCATCGGTATCATCTGAAACCGGCCTTGCTAGCTTAAACAATCCAGGAAGAGTTCGGTCGGAATTGGTCCAAATGGCGTCGGCTGATGAAACCTAGTTCATTTAGTAGTTCACGAATGTAGGATATTTTTTCACTATGGGCACCATAAAATTGGCTTATGGAGAAAAAAGTTAAACAATCCAGAAAATGTTAGGTTAGGTTAAGTTCGGTTGGAATTGGTCCAAATGGCGTCGGCTGATGAAACCTAGTCCATTTAGTAGTTCATGAATGTAGGATATTTTTTCACTATGGGCACCATAAAATTGGCTATGGAGAAAAAAGTTAAACAATCCAGAAAAATGTTAGGTTAGGTTAGGTTCGGTCGGAATTGGTCCAAATGGAGTCGGCTGATGAAACCTAATCCATTTAGTAGTTCATGAATGTAGGATATTTTTTCATTATGGGCACCATAATTGAAAAAAAAAAAAAAATGAAAAAAAAAAAAAATGAAAAAAAAAAAAAAAAACAATGTCTTTGGCTGATGAAATCTAGTCCATTTAGTAGTTCATGAATGTAGGATATTTTTTCACTATGGGCACCATAAAATTGGCTATGGAGAAAAAAGTTAAACAATCCAGAAAATGTTAGGTTAGGTTAGGTTCGGTTGGAATTGGTCCAAATGGCGTCAGCTGATGAAACCTAGTCCATTTAGTAGTTCATGAATGTAGGATATTTTTTCACTATGGGCACCATAAAATTGGCTTATGGAGAAAAAAGTTAAACAATCCAGCAAAATGTTAGGTTAGGTTAGGTTCGGTTGGAATTGGTCCAAATAGCGTCGGCAGATGAAACCTAGTACATTTAGTAGTTCATGAATATACGATATTTTATTATTATTATTATTTTATTTTATTTCCTCCCTAGCCAAACCTAACATAACCTAACCTAACATTTTTCTGGATTGCAAAACTTTTTCTCCGCGGGTCAATTACTGTTGCCAAGAGTAAAAAAACATCCTACATTCATGAACTGGACAAGGTTTGATCAGCCAACGCCTTTTGAACCATTTCCGACCTTTTTTTTTTTTTTTTTTTTTCTCGGGGTGGAAATCCTCATGGATGTCCTCCGCCCTGGGGTGGGCGAAGGGGTCTGTCAGACTCTTACTGACTAAAACCACCCCGGTGTTCCCTCGCACACTTGCGTCGGGGGGCTGCGGGAGCAAATTGCGACTTCCGCTGCCCCGGACTGGTGACGGCCCGCACTCTGCGGGCCCCGTCCCGTAGGGGGAGTGAGGTGTGCAAACTCCCCCCGTTACGTCTTAGAGTGGCGCGCGTGGAACACTACGCGCCGCCATCTCGGGTCCTGTGTGATGGGGGGCGACGGATGTCCCCGGATCCGTCGCCCCTGGACCCATTTAGGGGGGCTGGAAGAGGGCGTTATCCGCCCTCCGCCGACGCCCGGTGCGCCTGCTGCGGGCCGGGTGAGTGGACGAGATCTCCCTCTCCCTTTCCGCAGCCTCCTTCTGCGAGATGACTGTCTCGCAGAAGGAAACCACCGCGTCCCACGACTCGGCACTCCCGACCATCGAACGAACGACGGCCGGCAGTGACAAGTCGGCTCCAACTTCTGAAACGAGGGCACGGCGCGGCTCCTCCCACGCGGCACACTCTGCCAATGTATGCCGCGCCGTGTCCTCCCGACAATGGACGCAGTGGTGACACCGAGCGTCCGGCTCCCTGTTTATGCGACACAGGTACTTCCCGAAGCAGCCATGCCCCGAGAGCACCTGCGTCACCCGAAACGACAGGGAGCCGTGCCTCCTCCCGAGCCAGTCGTCGAGCACCGGCCGGACCGCCTCGATGGTGACGAGGCCGGCGGTGGGGCGTGAAAGCCTTTCCCGCCATTCCGCCACCAGGACCTCGCGAAGCTGAGACCGACGCAGCTCCATGTGTCGCTGCATCGGTCGCTCGCCCCGCGCTGTGGCTTCCTCGCGCCACCGATGAAGTGACGCGAGCACCTTCGCCTCCAGGTCCCAGGGCGGGGATCCGGCCAGTGCACAAGCCGCCTCGTAGGAGATCGTGCGATACCCCCTGATGACTCTGACGGCCATCGCTCTCTGCGGCTTACGCAATACAGCGATGCTACCGGCCGTCAGGTCAGCCGCCCAGATCGGGGCCCCGTAAAGGGCCATCGATCGCACGATCCCCACGTAGAGCCGCCTACAAGCGGCGCTCGGGCCCCCCAGATTGGGAAGCAGCGTTGACAGCGCCCCAGCAGCACCCAGCAACTTGGGCGCCAACCGTCGGAAGTGGGGCCCGAAGTCCCACCGGCTGTCGAGCACCAATCCTAGGTACTTCATGGTAGACTCGACAGCGATCTGAGTCCCCCCGACCACGATATGTGAGCCGGGTGGCGGCGCCCGCCGGGGGCCATGAAACACCATGGCCTCCGACTTACTAAGGGCCACCTCCAGGCCTAGGCGACGTATGCGGCTCACCACCTGTGAGACCGCAGCCGTCGCGCGCAACGCTGCCTCCCTGTGCGAGCTCCCCCGGGCAGTGACCAGCGTGTCATCCGCATAACACGTCAGGTCTACCCCCGGGCCGAGCTCGCCCCTCAGCACCCAGTCGTACCCGATGTTCCACAGGAGCGGGCCTACAACCGAACCCTGCGGAACACCGCACGACATGCGGCGCTGGTTTCCACCATCACGTCCCATGTAGGTGACACACCTCTCTGACAAATAAGCCCCAACGATGTGGCGGAGGTAGGGAGGCACCCCATGATACCGCAGTGCCTCCCGAATACAACTCCAGGGCAGGGTGTTGAAGGCGTTGGAGATGTCCAAGGACACCGCCAACATCACCCCGCCCCGGGACACCGCTTCCTCCGCCAGGACTCTAACCCGCGACACAGCGTGGATCGTAGAGCGCCCATGCCGAAACCCGAACTGGCTGTCGTCCAGGTCCGGCCCCTCTCTGCACAAGTGGCCGACGAGGCGGGCTGCGATTATCCGCTCGAACAGCTTGCCCACCTCGTCAAGCAGCACTATGGGCCGGTACGCGGATGGTGAGTCCGCAGGGCGCCCCGCCTTCCTGAGCAGGACCAGACGACCAGACTTCCACAGAGTGGGAAACTGGCCCCGCTCGAGGCACGCCGTGTAGAGTCCTCTCAGTTGGGGCTCAAGCTCCTTCAGAGCGAGGGCTAACACGCAGCCGTGGATCCCGTCGGGCCCCGGAGCCACGTTCTTGGCCCGGAGCCGCATCACGGCTGCCCTCATCTCTGCCTGTGTCACCTCTGGGACGCTGATGGCGTTCTCCTCCTCTGTAGGCTCTGCGGCTGTGGGCAAAACCATCGGCGGCGGAGTATGCTCCGCTGTTGCCGGGAAGAGGGCTGCGACCACCTCCTCCAGCAGCTCGGGTTGGAGACTCTCAGTAAGTGGGGGTGCCGCGGCTCGAAGTTTCCCTCGCACCGCGCGATAAGGGCGCCCCCACGGATCCCCATCTAGAGTCTCCAACATCTCCTCCCTGGCTCGCGTCCTCGACTCGCCGATGGCCAGCCACAGAGCCTCCTTAGCCGCGCGGTACACCTCATACAGCGCGGCTTCTTCGTCAGGATCCCGGCGACGTCTCCTCCGGTATCGGGTGTACGGGCGTCTAACCGCCACGCACGCGACGCGCAGCTGCGCGATCTCGGCGGTCCACCAGTACACCTGGCGCCTAGCGGACTGTGCGTGGACCCGGGGCATAGACGCGTCGGAAATTTGCGTCATCGCCCCGCGGAACCACAGCGCCTCCTGCTCGACGTCGACGGGTCCGTTCATTGCCGACTCCCGGACCCAGGCCTGGACGATGGCGGCCTCCTCGAGAAGCTCCCTGTCGATGCGCTTACGCGCCCAGCGTGGACCGTCCGTTCGCGGGGCCGGTGGACCGCGGCCGCCGGCGGTCTGGGCGGAGACGTCGAAGCGGATGTATCTGTGATCCGACAACGTCTCCACCTCCACGGCGACACGGCGGTTTTCTCGGGGTGGAAATCCTCATGGATGTCCTCCGCCCTGGGGTGGGCGAAGGGGGAGTGAGGTGTGCAAACTCCCCCCGTTACGTCTTAGAGTGGCGCGCGTGGAACACTACGCGCCGCCATCTCGGGTCCTGTGTGATGGGGGGCGACGGATGTCCCAGAATCCGTCGCCCCTGGACCCATTTAGGGGGGCTGGAAGAGGGCGTTATCCGCCCTCCGCCGACGCCCGGTGCGCCTGCTGCGGGCCGGGTGAGTGGACGAGATCTCCCTCTCCCTTTCCGCAGCCTCCTTCTGCGAGATGACTGTCTCGCAGAAGGAAACCACCGGACCGAACCTAACCTAACCTAACCTAACATTTTCCTAGATTGTTTAACTTTTTTCTCCATAGTCAATTTTATGGTGTCCATAGTGAAAAAATATCCTACATCCATGAACTACTGAATGGACTAGGTTTCATCAGCCGACGCCATTTGGACCAGATCCAACCGAACCTAACCTAACCTAACATTTTTCGGGATTGTTAAACTTTCTTCTCCATAGCCAATTTTATGGTGCCCATAGTGAAAAAATATCCTACATTCATGAACTACTTAATGGACTAGGTTACCGGCCTTGCTCGCTTAAACAATCCAGAAAAATGTAAGGTTAGGTTAGGTTAGGTTCGGTCGGAATTGGTCCAAATGGCGTCGGCTGATGAAACCTAATCCATTTAGTAGTTCATGAATGTAGGATATTTTTTCATTATGGGCACCATAATTGACTAAAAAAAAAATGAAAAAAAAAAAAAAAAACATTGTCTTCGGCTGATGAAATCTAGTCCATTTAGTAGTTCATGAATGTAGGATATTTTTTCACTATGGGCACCATAAAATTGGCTATGGAGAAAAAAGTTAAACAATCCAGAAAATGTTAGGTTAGGTTAGGTTCGGTTGGAATCGGTCCAAATGGCGTCAGCTGATGAAACCTAGTCCATTTAGTAGTTCATGAATGTAGGATATTTTTTCACTATGGGCACCATAAAATTGGCTATGGAGAAAAAAGTTAAACAATCCAGGAAAATGTTAGGTTAGGTTAGGTTCGGTCGGAATTGGTCCAAATGGCGTCGGCTGATGAAACCTAATCCATTAAGTAGTTCATGAATGTAGAATATTTTTTCATTATGGGCACCATAAAATTGGCTTATTGAGAAAAAGTTAAACAATCCAGAAAAATTTTAGCTTAGGTTAGGTTCGGTTGGAATTGGTCCAAATGGCGTTGGCAGATGAAACCTAGTCCATTTAGTAGTTCATGAATATACGATATTTTTTTATTATTATTATTTTATTTTATTTCCTCCCGAGCCAAACCTAACATAACCTAACCTAACATTTTTCTGGATTGTAAAACTTTTTCTCTGCGGGTCAATTACTGTTGCCAAGAGTAAAAAAACATCCTACATTCATGAACTGGACAAGGCTTGATCAGCCAACGTCATTTGAACCATTTCCGACCTAACCTAACCTAACCTAACATTTTTCTGGATTGTTTAACTTTTTTCTCCAGCCAATTTTATGGTGCCCATAGTGAAAAAATATCCTACATTCATGAACTACTAAATGGACTAGGTTTCATCAGCCGACGCCATTTGGACCAATTCCAACCGAACCTAACCTAACCTAACATTTTTCGGGATTGTTTAACTTTTTTCTCCATAGCCAATTTTATGGTGCCCATAGTGAAAAAATATCCTACATTCATGAACTACTTAATGGACTAGGTTACCGGCCTTGCTCGCTTAAACAATCCAGGAAAATGTTAGGTAAGGTTAGGTTAGGTTCGGTCGGAATTGGTCCAAATGGCGTCGGCTGATGAAACCTAATCCATTTAGTAGTTCATGAATGTAGGATATTTTTTCACTATGGGCACCATAAAATTGGCTATGGAGAAAAAAGTTAAACAATCCCGAAAAATGTTAGGTTAGGTTAGGTTCGGTTGGAATTGGTCCAAATGGCGTCGGCTGATGAAACCTAGTCCATTCAGTAGTTCATGGATGTAGGATATTTTTTCACTATGGGCACCATAAAATTGGCTTATAGAGAAAAAAGTTAAACAATCCAGAAAAATGTTAGGTTAGGTTAGGTTAGGACGGAAATGGTTCAAATGACGTTGGCTGATCAAACCTTGTCCAGTTCATGAATGTAGGATGTTTTTTTACTCTTGGCAACAGTAATTGACCCGCGGAGAAAAAGTTTTGCAATCCAGAAAATGTTAGGTTAGGTTATGTTAGGTTTGGCTCGGGAGGAAATAAAATAAAATAATAATAATAAAAAAATATCGTATATTCATGAACTACTAAATGGACTAGGTTTCATCTGCCGACGCCATTTGGACCAATTCCAACCGAACCGAACCTAACCTAACCTAACATTTTTCTGGATTGTTTAACTTTTTTCTCCATAAGCCAATTTTATGGTGCCCATAATGAAAAAATATCCTACATTCGTGAACTACTAAATGAACTAGGTTTCATCAGCCGACGCCATTTGGACCAATTCCGACCGAACTCTTCCTGGATTGTTTAAGCTAGCAAGGCCGGTTTCAGATGATACCGATGAGAAAGTCATTCGATCTTACTTGTTTATTTTGTTGCTGACTAACTGGGCATCAACAATGATTGCTATCATGAGCAAGAAAATTGGTTTTATCATTTACTGCCGAAAAATCGAGAGTTAAGCTAGCACGGCCGATTTCAGATGATACCGATGAGAAAATCATTCGATCTTACTTGTTTATTTTGTTGCTGACTATCTGGGCATCAACAATCATTGCTATCATGAGCAACAAAATAGTTTTTATCATTTACTGCCGAAAAATCGAGAGTTAAGCTAGCAAGGCCGGTTTCGGATGATACCGATGAGAAAGTCATTCGATCTTGCTTGTTTATTTTGTTGCTGACTATCTGGGCATCAACAATCATTGCTATCATGAGCAACAAAATAGTTTTTATCATTTACTGCCGAAAAATCGAGAGTTAAGCTAGCAAGGCCGGTTTCGGATGATACCGATGAGAAAGTCATTCGATCTTACTTGTTTATTTTGTTGCTGACTATCTGGGCATCAACAATCATTACTACCATGAGCAACAAAATGGTTTTGTTCATTTACTGCCAAAAAATCGAGAGTTAAGCTAGCAAGGCCGGTTTAATATGACACCGGTCAGAAAGTCATCCGATCTTGCTTGTTTATTTTGTTGCTGACTATCTGGGCATCAACAATCATTGCTATCATGAGCAACAAAATAGTTTTTTTCATTTACTGCCGAAAAATCGAGTGTTAAGCTAGCAAGGCCGGTTTCAGATGATACCGGTCAGAAAGTCATTCGATCTTGCTTGTTTATTTTGTTGCTGACTCTCTGGGCATCAACAATCATTGCTACCATGAGCAACAAAATTATTTTGTTCATTTAAAACAGAAAAATCGAGAGTTAAGCTAGCATGACCAGTAAAAATTATAATATCTAAAATAAAATTAAAAAAAAACAATTATCAAAAAAAAAAATATGGTTACTTGCAGCAACAAATTAGCAACAAATTTTGCCCTATTGTTTTTTCGGCTATCTCATATATTACTGTTTTTCCTGCTACCTTAACGTTAAGCTGGCATGTTTGTTATTTCTCGAGATCGGTTCGAGCAACAAATTTTTTTTTTTAGCAACTAATTAGCAACAAAAAAGCAACAAATTCTGAGATTTTTTTTTTTTTTTTATGCCCATTTGTCGATGCCAGTTTTTTGGACCTTTTATTTTCAAAGAAAGCAAGGCCAGATTCAAAATAAATATTATCTTTTAGCTTATAAAATTCTTTACATTCCTTAGGTACTTGCTTTTCTTCGGGCCATCCCTTGATATAGTATTCATTTAACAAACTTAAAATTGAGTCACTTTCAGTTTTATTTTGAAATTCAAGTTTTCTTTCAGCAGACATTGGTAAGTGAGCAGTAACAGAGTGTACAATTTGTAACATTTCTTTATCATTTTCTGTGACATTTAAGCTATTCCTTGATAACATGTCTGCAAAATGCAACAATTTTCCTGGCACATAATACACATTCAGATTATATGTCAATAACTTTAGTCTTAAGCGTTTCAACCTAGGAGATCCAATTTTACAAATTGGTTTTGACATAATTGACACAATAGGCTTATGATCTGTTTGAACATCTACATTAGAACCATAAATGTATCTGTGAAACTTTTTGACTGCATAGCATATTGAAAGTAGCTCCTTCTCAGTCTGACTATAATTCAGTTCAGAATCATTCATAGATCTTGATGCACAAGCTACAAGTTTTAAAACATTTTGATTATCCTGTTGAAACAGGCAACAACCAAGACCACTTTTACTAGCATCACACTGTAAAATAATTTTCTTTTTTTAATCAAATGGTGATAAAGATGGTGCAGAACACACTTTTCTTTTTAATTCCGCAAAAGCTAACCTATGAGCTGGTAGCCATAAAAATTCAGCATCCTTTTTTAGTAATCTAAAAAGAGGGGACATTAAGTTTGCCATGTCTGGTACATATCTGCGTACATAGTTAAATGAACCTAAAATTCGTCTCAGCTCATCACGATTAGTTGGTTCTTTCAAATTAAACAATGACTCAACTCTATCTCTATCAAGTGACATTCCATATTCATTAAAAACCTGTCCAACATATTTTACTTCGTTTTGTTTATACTGAAATTTATTTTTATTAAATACAATTCCTAGATGTTTTGCTTTTTGAATTACATTTTTCAAGGTTATATCATGCTCCTCCTCAGTATTTCCCATAACAAGAATGTCATCAGCCCATATTATAACATTTGGCATATCCACAAAGTGACTTTCAAGTACATCTTGAAATAATTCAGGAGCATTCATTAAACCGTAAGGTAATACAAGATATCGGTAAACACCAAAAGGTGTTGCAAAGCAGCATTTCCAAGAAGACTCTTCAGACAGACTAAGATGGTGGAAGCCTTCTGTGAGGTCAAGTACAGAGAAAAATTTCTTACCCTGTAGTTTAAAACTTAAATCATCTGTAGGCAACATTTTGGGTTTTTTTACAATTATCTTATTTAAATCAGAGGGGTCAAGACACAACCTTACATTTCCATTTGGTTTTTCAACAATCACTATTCTATTTACACATGCATTTTCATTAATATTCTCAACTTTAACAATAGATTTCCTTTCTTCTAACCTTTTAAGTTCAGATTTGAGTGGTGTGAGTAAACAAGAAGGTAACCTGGGCGAAGGGTGGCATATTTGTTCTTCAGTAGACTTAGTAAAAATTTCTACTTTCCCTGGCAACCGACCTATTCCCTCAAACACTTCGACATTTCTTTTAATAAACATTTCCTTCCCATTATCAACTTTTACTGAATGCACCCGTTTAATTAAATTTAATGACACACATCCCGGCAGACCTAATAGCATAGTACTAGATTCCACAATCACAAAATTCTCATGACATACATTTTCCTTGAATTTACATTTAAAATTAACAATACCAATTGGCTTCACATTTTCACCAGTAAAAGACTGTATTTTTAAATCCGTTTCCTGCAATTTAAAATTCAACCCTTTATTTATTTTGTCAAACACATTTTTAGGCATAATACTCACATCTGCTCCGGTGTCTAACTTACATTTTATTTTCATGTTTTCAATCTCAATACTCTCCATCCAATCAGACTTCCTGATATTTTGTTTAACTTCACCACAATATAAGCCATCATCATCATTCATTTAGACTTCAGATTCAGTTAGACTGCTGTTACACTTTGCTTGTTGAACATTCTTGACTTTGCAGCTCACTGCAAAATGATTTAAAATTCCACACTTGGTACATTTCTTTCCATATGCAGGACATTCTCTTTGCCCATGAGTTTTCTGGCATCGTCGACAGTCAAATTTCTCATCTCTGTCTTTATATTTACTACTCCTAACTTTATACTTATTATCATTATGTTTATTTATCTTCATTGACTTAGCCTGGTCAATTTCCACTGAAGGATTCATCTCCTTTACTTGGGTTCGACTGGCTTCTGCTGTCCGACACTTATTTGCGGCTTTGTCAAGTGTTAAGTCTTCAATTCTTAACAAGCTTTCTTGTAAGTTTGCATCATTTATTCCTTGTACTATTCGGTCTCTCAATAGCTCATCTTCTATAGAGGGAGAATAGTTGCAGTTAACAATTAGTTGTCGAAGACTAGTATAGAAATTTTCGAAGTTTTCCCCTTCATGTTGTTTCCGTTCGTTAAATTTGTACCTTTCAAACACTTCATTTCTTTTGGGATTAACATATTTTTCAATTTCAGCTATGACTTTATTATAGATAACGCAATCCTCCTTAGACAATTTGAGGGTTTGTATCACTTTTGTCGACTCTGGCCCCATCATGTTCCTCAAGAGTGACAATTTTATTTTGTCTGAGGCCTCATCCTGTCCGACTCCTACTAAATAGTCCTCGAACATGCACTTCCATGATTTCCACTCAGTTGCTGCACACTGAGCACGAATATCAAAATTCGGGGGCAACTTTACTGAATTGACCTCCATGCCGTCGATATTTAAATCTATCGTAAACTTGATAATCTGCTTATTTAAACTTGAACTGAACACTTTAAACTTAGTGTGACAACGACTGCGCCATGTTTTATGATTACATTTAATAAATAAAACTCAAAAAAACTTTACTTGAAATATATTGTAGAAAGTGAAAGTCATTAAAAATTACAATACGAGTACCAGTCACAGATTATATAGAACATACAAGGATATCTGTCAAAACCACAGACTACGTATACATCAGGAACAAATACCAAATGATGACATTGTTTGTAAGTGCAATGTTGTCTCTATCTGTCTATTGCATGTTTTTTTAATTTGTTTTAAAATTGTAATGCCGGTCTCTTCTGTAAAGTCGTGTAAAAACCGTGAAAACTCAGATGAAGTGAGCTGTAATTCCACATGAATTGGCACTTCTGACAGTTCACTTCATGCTCACTTCTTCTCAGTTTACACCGGCCAGTTTAAATAAGGCCGACAGATATTTTAATTTAATAATTTTAGAGAATTCTAGGTACTTATACAGTCTATTAGGTAATATGTCGGACATACTTTCAGGGAGGTAATCATGAAAATGAAAATGAAACAGCTGTGTATACAAACACTATCAAAATGATTGGAACCGCTGGCATTCATATCAGAGTTACTCCCACAGTAAAATTTGTTCTCCCTGAAACATGTCCCTGTTTTAACCTCACCTAACCTGACATACTGTATAAAAATATACATTTATATTTTAATATTTGGTAATCATTTAAATATGTAATCTACAATACGACTCAACTTGGGTGTAGCAAGTGAAGTAAAGTGAAAGTGGAAAAGATGAGCATGAAAATAGTAAAGGAGTATGACAGTTATAAAGTTTTCATTCTGAAACATAAGGAAGAATTTTTTATGAATGACGAATTCTGGCCGGATGGAGTGTCATACCGCAGATTCATACATTTTAGAGGAAGCTTTAGAGGCACAGTGCAGACACAGAAAATTAATAAGACCAATAATAATGGATAAATTATGATCAGTTTCAATTGCAAAAGTGTAAAAACGTCGATTGACTGTATTAGACGGCTGTGTGTATCAGCTGATATTATAGCATTACAAGAAACATGGTTACTGCCCCACGACTTGACGTTTCTAGGAACTGTGCATGATGACTTTGCTTACACTGGGACCTCTGCGGTGGATACTTCTGCTGGAATACTGCGAGGTAGGCCTTACGGAGGAGTGGCACTCCTCTGGAGGAAAAGTTTATTCTCATCTGTGACGGTTGTAAAGTGTAATAGTGCTCGTCTTACAGCAATACAGATAAAACAATCAGACAGTAAGTTACTTGTTTTTTCAGTCTATAAGCCTACTTGCTGTGATGATAATATAACTGAGTTTACCGATTGTCTAAGCGAGATGAACGCTATATAATAATAGAAAGTAGTGATATTCAATGTGTTTATGTTGGCTGACTATAATGCGCATACCAATGAACAATTTCACTATGAATTATTAAAGTTTTGTGAGGAACGGTGTTGGACCTGCGCGGAGAGCGAGCTACTACCTCGCGACTCGTATACATATGTGAGTGATGCGCACGGATGCAAGCGGTGGGTTGACCGTTGCGTCATTACTGAGGCCGCGCGTCAAATTATATCTAGTCACAATCTGTGATCTAGTGTAGAAGTATTGTACGGCACTTTCTGGTCCGATCACTTTCCTATTCAATTAGAATGTAACCTAAGTATAGTGGAGTCTAATATTCCACTACGTTAAGTGTTAAGAAGTAAGGTTATATTGGGGCGAACGAGACTCAGAACAGATAAAGATGTATGAAAAATTGTGTAAGTCAGGTTTATGTGACATAGATTTCCCCCCCTAAGTGTATTAATTGTGCGGATAAAATATGCGGCGACGTAACTCACAGAGTAGTTTTTAACCGACGAAAAAAAAAGGAGGAGGTTCTCAATTCGACACGTATATTTTTATTTTTTATTTTTTTTATGTATGACCACGCATAACTTTTTACTGAGTAGTCGTTGAATGTGTTTTATGTATTTAGTAACAAATTGATGACCTTCAAATAACAAATTTTGAGGCGGCACCTAAAACACATTCAACGAAGATCTATCAAGTTAACATTTTACGCTATATGTAATTATAAATTTATAATATGTTTGTTTGGCGCCGCCTCAAAATTTGTTATTTGAAGGTCATCAATTTGTCACTAAATACATAGTTATTTTTTATTTTTCGCTTTTTTTGCAAAAAGTTTTTATTTTTAACCGACGAAAAAAAAGGAGGAGGTTCTCAATTCGACACGTATATTTTTTTTTTATTTTTTTTTTTTATGTATGACCACGCATAACTTTTTACTGAGTGGTCCGATTTGAACGATTCTTTTTTTATTGGGAAGGGTATACTTCGAGTTGATCCCATAAAAAAATAAAAATTGAAACCCACCCCTAAGTGTAAAAAAATTGGGGTTGATTGATGTTTCACGTACTGAATTTTCAACTGTGAACCGATTCTGTTGTAATTTCGCACACATATGTAGTTCTGATGACACAACTACACAATAAAGACCTGGAGTTGATCTGATGATGGAGTCAGAAGACAGTCGCGAGAGCTCCTCACCAGTTTACAGCAGCTACATCGTGTTTGGGCTTATTTCATTCCCCCTGATGAGAACTTTACACCTAGCTGGGGTATGACTGTCATCGACGGTCAGAGGTTGAGGCAAACATTAAAACCGCCTGGCCACGGAACGGGCGGCGCGAACGTCGCGGCGGTGCGTCTTGCGGGGCGAAATTCTATACATTTGTTTTAGTCGCAAGACGCTTCGCTGTTCGCACCGCGCGAATTTTCGCTGTAGCGAATGTCCCGTGGCCAGGCGGTTAATGGTAACTGAAAAGCTAAAAATAAAAAACTTTTTTGCAAAAAATTAAACCGCCGAAATAAACTGAAAAGCGAAAAATAAAAACTTTTTTGCAAAAAAAAGCGAAAAATAAAAAATAACTATGTATTTAGTGACAAATTGATGACCTTCAAATAACAAATTTTGAGGCGGCGCCAAACAAACATATTATAATTACATAAAGCGTAAAATGTAATTATTACGAAACACCACTGTACTCATCCATTTTTAATGTGTTAGCTTATTGCATAACGATTCCAACGACATAAGTTTTATAAACAGGTCCCTTAAAAAACTTTAAAGATATCGCCGTGTGTCGCGACCACGATGTAGTTGCGCGACGGCTAAAAACCGCGTAAAAAACGCGCGACACGAGCCGCACTCGTCGCAAAACCGCTTGACTAATGAAAGGATAAACGAATACAATACACATAAAAAATGTGAACCCGACACTGTACTTCAAAATATGATATTATTAAACTCGACGTAAAGGTAATAGAAGCGGGGTAAAGAAACTCGACGTTAAGAGAATAGAAACGGGACAGAAATCGTAGACTCGACGTAGGGGTAAAAGAAGCGAGACAAGGTTCTCGGCTCGACTTAAAGGGACTCGACATCTGAACTCGCCGTTTTTCCTCAGTTTGATGATCTCACTCCTCAGTAGCAAAAGGAAGTAACCCTGTACAGCTGGAAAAACAAAGAGGTTGGTTTAATTGGACGCACGTTATACTACGCGCACTTGGCGAATGAGAGCTAAACCGAAAAAAGTATAACATTTTGACCGTCTCGACTCTTTTGTTACGTAAATAAAGTGTCGTGACGTTCAAAGCAAAAGGAACTTCGTCCCACCCGGATGTCCCACGACACCTCCAGGTCAATAATAACATTAATAACCCTCTATACAGTGGTTAACAATAATTTCTAAGAAATTGTACTACATATTTTAACAACTAAAATATGCTCACCTAATACGACGAAAAAAAATGAGAGTGGCAGCACAATTCCCACCCACACAGGCGTGTTGTATTCCATTAAAAATTGTAGTGATAGTACGACTTGCATGGCAGTAAATAGACAAGTTATTACACACATCCCTATGCTGAAGAAATAGAATACTCTTATCAGCTTCACGTTTCTCTGCAAAACAAAAATATTTATTAGCTTTGTTCCAAGGATGCCATGACTGGTTTTTATATTGGAATAATACAATCAGCGCTGGACATCAGCCTCCGCATAATAACATAGGAACGATCGATTCATCTAATTTACGTCATCCCATAAACTGTACAGGACGAAAGTCTCTTTCAAGTGCACCTCAACACCCCGTTCTCTAGTTTCCACATTCAGTTTATCTGACTGTGGAAGGCTTGACCGTCAGATGAACTGGATGTGGAAGGTGGAGAGAGAGACAGAGTGAAGGAACTCATAGCGATTTTCAAGAGTCTGCGCCATAGTGCAGGTTTATGTACACTTCAGCGACGACAGATACGGACGACACATACACTATTTATACACATAACATATACACTTTCCAAATTAACAATAGAGAGAGGCTATACATTTTTAATTTAAAAGTTTGTTTTATAACTTAATAACTTTTTTTCTCTTTTTGTACTAATAATAACTACTTACCCAAAATCTCTCTTTTTTATTTAATAATATACATTTCCCAATTTATACAAACTAGTACGGAGTTACCGTACTTGTTTAATCTTAGCTTGGATGCCAGTGGAGATTGCCAGTGCAGTTTATGCAATTTAAAAACAATATGCTCGTAGTCAAAGTATGAACCAATTGCCGTTTAATTAAATTTGGAAATAAAGTTATTATTTATCTAAGTCACCTTTCATAGGTTGTCTGTTCATGTATCTGGCGTCCCATTCTAAGTTAATTTGCCGATTCAGGTCCTCCACTCAATGATTTCTCATTTCCTCAAGCCCTCAACTTTATATAGATATAAGTTAAAATAAGAATTCTAATTCAAATCTCACCTTATGTCCTCCAACGATGAACACTATGGTCACTATGAAATCCGTAAAGAAAACAGTAATGGCAATAATTGATATAATCATGTTTGTATCAAATCGGCCGCTGTAGTCTTCCTTTCCATATAAGCGCATCATGTCTAAAGTTTGTAACAATATATATGTCATTATTGAGACAAGAATCGCATCTGCTGTCTGTAATGTAAGAACGATAGTTAGTATACACGCAATAAAGCTGGTCTCTTCGGCATTGATTAGCAGCTAATCAACTCACCATTTTGAAATATCCCCACGCGAGCAAGCCATATCGTAGAGGCAGACAGAAACAACATCTTCTGAACACTGGGATTTCTCCTTTCATTGTGATCTTCGTTACTTAGATGATCAGATATTTCTAGATCACACTTAAATCAATTTTATAATCTCTTTACACCTTTAAATTTACGGCCACATATATTATGGTCTATGCTGATTGTTCAACTGTTGTGTCTTCTTCGCGGATAGTGAACCTGTTAATGGTTGCGTTGACTCAGATAAACTGTTGAAATTATTATAATTATTTATAGTGATTTAACCTTTATACTTATCTACCGTTTCACGAGATACTACTGACTTTACGTTACTTGGAAACATGATAAGGTCGGGAATTTTGTTGTAAAACCCGCTACTTTTATAGTTGTGTCATTTTTTTTTTTTTTTAAAGATAGTGGCTGTGGAGTTTCTTGCCCATTCTTCTCCATAGGTACCTGCTACGATTTTTATTCTGAATATTTGTATTCAATAAAAAAATTAAAAAACCCCCGACACAAACAAAATCCTTTAAAAAGTTATAAAATAAAATGAACTGGCCCTTTAAGTTTAATACAAGCTGTAGTTAATATTTTGTTATTGCGTCGGGGACGGCATGCTATTGTAGAAAATATATTTTTATTCGGCGTCGGGCGACGCGCTAGGAAAGGATTTTAAACCTGACAGGAGTTTTTTAAATTTTAAATTTAACTTTTATTTCCTGCTTTTTAAACTTTATATACTTATTACTAGTACATACGCTACGATTGACACGTGCCTCGCTTAAATCTGTGCAGCTACGTATTTTTGCCACAGTAAAGTCAGTTACTAATTTACCCTGATTTATTTTTGCCTCTCCATCATCAGACCCTGATTCATATATGTATATCTATAACCTTTTCATTGAGACTATTCCAATGAGCCCAAACACGATACCTCTGCTGTAAGTTGATGAGGGAGTTGGGTATCCTGCAAATACCAGGTAATGCTGCAGCATCAGTTCAAGGTTACTATGTTATTCTAATAACATTGAAGTAAAAGTTATCAAATTTAGACTCGATCAGACCTGTGAAAAATGCTCAAATCCATTCATCAATTAGAAAAGACCTGATAATCTTCAAACGGCTGAATAGATTTTCTTGAACACTCCCGATCAAGTCACCTTTCCAACAAAACAAAAAAAAAATTAAATCGGTTCAACCGTTTGGAACCTACGATGCCACAGAAAGATACAGATACATACGTTAAACTTATAACACCCCTTCGTTTTCTGTCAGGGGTTAAAAATTATGAAATACAAAATACACGCCGACGAAGTCAAGTGTAATATTTAGTTATCAATAAATGCCCTACCATGTTACCCTCACAGAGTAATTTTCTCTACTCTATTGAAGTATTTTGATATTTTTTTGGCCTTTCTAGACTAGACAATACTATTTTGTCATCATTATGTGACCTGCAATCAAATTGATGGGGTTTATACCGATTTTTCCGTCGCTTTTGATAAAGTGAGTCATCAATATTAGGATAAATATAGAAGCCGGAATCATAAGGTTATCTTTTCGCTTAGTTTAAGTCATATTTAACGGAGAGAAAGACGGAAGAAGGTAAGTTATTGGTTTCAGTCAGTCATCATAAGTGTTGGTATTATACCAAATCTGGGATACCACAGGGTTCTGAGTTTTGACACCCCGATCTGGGTCTTTCCTTCTTTTCAATACATTTGTCAACGATTTTGATTTTCGAAAGCCTTTTTTCCGAGGTGACTTACCTCTCTTAACTCTCAAAATCTTTACAATATTGAAAAGTTTCATTTTAATAATATTATCGTTGAGGAATTTCCAAACTGATAAGCGGACACAAATGTCCGGTGATCTAATTTGCCGACCATAACAAAACGTCAAAACAAGGTTTTCCCTTTTAGATTAAGTAAGTAATTCTAGAAAATAATTGTTTGTTTATTTTAATTATGGTAATTTGTTATAATTTCTTATTCCTGTTGTATCAATTTCATTTAATTGTAAAAAAGTTATACAGTTTAACTTCGGGATGGAGGTAGATAATATATATTTTTATTCTTTACATAGAAAAATATGTATCTGAATAACACCGACAGAAAAAAACATTGTATATAAGCACATATAAATATTTTCTTGACATCATAATAATTTATAAAAACTGTTTTAATGAAAGATGTAACTAAAACTAAAGGGCCCTTTCATAAACGTATAACATTTTATCGTTATATGATAATTGACTCATCGGAGAAACAGTAGTTTAAATTCGGTCATTCGTTTTGGTTTCCCAGGGGTTTGTGGTAAAGTAATAATAGCCGCACGGGTCGATCGATCAGGTTAAGCTACACTTGCCGCGGTTGGTTAATGGATGGGTGACCATCTTTACATACCGAAGACGCCTCTGTGCCTCGGAAAGCACGTATTTAGGGGTATGAGGAACAGGGTGTAAAGTTCACTCATCCACCATAGAAAAGGGAGGATCCTCCAACCAGACGGGTTGTTATGTCTGGCGGGCAACTGCCCATATGTTGATTTCGGATAGTCTTATCTATGTTATTCGCTCAGTAAACTCTAACTGCGAGATGTAGGAATTGTGTGACGTCATGTCTTTTTTGTTTCGTAGTTTTTGTATGTGGCGGTCTAACCGCTACATCACTCCCCTCCGGAGACCGGAGGTCGATAGTGGGCTGAGTCTTGGATCTTGCGATGCTTCACGGTGCCAGCTGTGGTTCCAGTGAGTCGGAACCGGGTGCCGCATAGTTCACGGTGAGTCGGAACTGTCTGCGGTGATTCCCCAGTGAGTCGGGGAGGCGCTGCGTCGTCATCCAGTGAGTCGGATGTGGTACAGCGCCGGGTTTTTGGCTGACTGCTTGCGTCGACCAGGAGAGGGTAGAATAGGCTCTGCTTGTGAGACCGGCCGGAAGTGCAGGTGCTGTGCCAAGGTTGCTGATGAGGCTGAGGGTGATGACCAGGAATGCGCGTTCGCTGCATGCTGGTGGTCAGGATACCCGTTGAAGCCGTGGGTGCTGGCTGGCTGTGTGACTCGCCTCACGAAAGCTTGCGGGAGTGATGATGATGACGTCACGCTGAAGTAGTTGCACGAAGGCTGCGTTGACGTTCATCACGTCGGGGTCACCAATTTAGGGGTATGAGGAACAGGGTGTAAAGTTCACTCATCCACCATAGAAAAGGGAGGATCCTCCAACCAGACGGGTTGTTATGTCTGGCGGGCAACTGCCCATATGTTGATTTCGGATAGTCTTATCTATGTTATTCGCTCAGTAAACTCTAACTGCGAGATGTAGGAATTGTGTGACGTCATGTCTTTTTTGTTTCGTAGTTTTTGTATGTGGCGGTCTAACCGCTACACGTATAGCCGTTGGACATTTGTAGATCTTTGACAGTTGTTGACGGGTCGTCAGAGGCCCGAAAGTCTGACAACCAGTCTTAACAAGGATCGTGTTAGTTAATTGACTCAGGCGTGACTTTACGGAAATCCATTATAAAATATAATAGACGATGTAGATTTAGTAACTTAATCCGCTTATAAGTGGGGTTGTCGGGCGGTTGTAGCTCACTTTGCGTCCGGCTCTGGTCGGTTGTACTCGTCAGATAGGCAGTCGCTCCATGTAAAATACTGGTTTTCAGCTGCATCCGTTTAGACTGGGAGCGGACCCCAGCCTAGTTGGGAAAAGACTCGGTATATGTTGATATTTTAGTGTCCCAACAACCAAAGCATTAGGTACTTAATAACTTGCTAACCCGACCCGTTCCCGTTTTCCCGTTTTTTTCAATAAGATTTTGGTACCAAAAACTCGTAGAAAAATTCAGCTTTTCCCGAAATTTAAAATTTTCCGGGAAACTTTTTCAAATATTTTTCGTATACTTAAATCTTATTCGGACTATTACGAATAAAAAATCGCCAAATCGGTCATGCTGTTCTCAAGTGATGCGCTTACCAACCAACATCACTTACATTTTCATTTATACGGGGTGTCCGGGACATCGACGCGAAGCCAGTTACCATGGATTCAGTACATGATTCTGAACACCCCTGCGTAGAAATTTTTCGTCGGTTATAAAAAAAAAAATCAGCTCTAAAAGTAAAATATTGGTCTTTAATTACCAAAAAAATAACACGAAACTACTATAAAACATGCCCAACGTTGCTCAGTGGGTGGCCCTATATATCTATTTTATTTGGTTCCGTTTTTTATTTTTATAAATAATAAAATAGCCAGTCGTGTCCACAAACTACTAAAAATAAAATTTTTGTTTTTTTCCTCTTTCAATTTTGATAGTGTGTGATCATCATAATTTATAATTATCATTTTTTTACTTGTATTTTCTTTTTTCTTTAATCCGTTGTTGCTAATCGCACCTCTTTTTTTTGTAAACAGGAGTCAAGGGTTTAAGCTGAAAACCAGCGCTTAGCAACCCACTAGGGGACCTAAGCATAATGCTGACGCTTAAACCTTTTGCTTCCGGTATTATAGTTATGTGTATGTACTACTTCTACTAGCTGTAATACTGGAGACAATAAAGATTATTCTATTCTATTCTATTCTATTCTCTTCCATATATTTTGATGCACTTTCTATGAAACATACAATAATTAAAGAAAGAAAGAAAGAAACTAAAAACATAAACAACAATCAATTAAATTGTATTTTAGACGTATATCGTGCGGGGCGAGCGACCGATGCAGCGACACATGGAGCTGCGTCGGTCTCAGCTTCGCGAGGTCCTGGTGGCGGAATGGCGGGAAAGGCTTTCACGCCCCGCCGGCCTCGACACCATCGAGGCGGTCCGGCCGGTGCTCGACGACTGGCTCGGGAGAAGGCACGGCTCCCTGTCGTGTCGGGTGACGCAGGTGCTCTCGGGGCATGGCTGCTTCGGGAAGTACCTGTGTCGCATAAACAGGGAGCCGGACGCTCGGTGTCACCACTGCGTCCATTGTCGGGAGGACGCGGCGCGGCATACATTGGCAGAGTGTGCCGCATGGGAGGAGCCGCGCCGTGCCCTCGTTTCAGAAGTTGGAGCCGACTTGTCACTGCCGGCTGTCGTTCGTTCGATGGTCGGGAGTGCCGAGTCGTGGGACGCGGTGGTTTCCTTCTGCGAGACAGTCATCTCGCAGAAGGAGGCTGCGGAAAGGGAGAGGGAGATCTCGTCCACTCACCCGGCCCGCAGCAGGCGCACCGGGCGTCGGCGGAGGGCGGATAACGCCCTCTTCCAGCCCCCCTAAATGGGTCCAGGGGCGACGGATTCGGGGATATCCGTCGCCCCCCATCACACAGGACCCGAGATGGCGGCGCGTAGTGTTCCACGCGCGCCACTCTAAGACGTAACGGGGGGAGTTTCAACGCCTCACTCCCCCTACGGGACGGGGCCCGCAGAGTGCGGGCCGTCACCAGTCCGGGGCAGCGGAAGTCTCAATTGCGCCCGCAGCCCCCCGACACAAGTGTGCGAGGGAACACCGGGGTGGTTTTAGTCAGTAAGAGTCTGACAGACGCCTTCGCCCGCCCCAGGGCGGAGGACATCCATGAGGATTTCCACCCCGAGAACAAAAAAAAGGTTAGAACAGTGACCATTAACGCGTGAAGGCGAGCGACCGTAGGGAGCGTGCCGCGGCAGCGGCCGCCGAGTGCCAGATCCCCTCTATTGTTGGTGAATCATTTGGATTAGGTTAGGTTGGGTTAGAACAGTGACCATTAAAGCGCAAAGGCGAGCGAGCGTAGCGAGTGACCATCTTGGCAGGTGGTAATCAGTTACTAGTTATATCTACTCAGGTTACTAACTATGATAGAAATTACATATTAGTCTAAATTGGTTTTATGTCTTTTGAGTGGAATATCAAACGATTTTATATTAAATGTATGATTTGATTATAAAAATTAGTTATTTTAAAATTATATCAATCGTTTGTTATATTAACTGATTATTATATCAAATAAAATTATAGATTCAGTTGTTATATCTTGAAAATATTAGTTATTTTGTAATTATATCATATACTAGCTTCTGCCCGCGACTTCGTCCGCGTGGAATAGTTACTTTGGGCTAACGCTAACTGCAACCCCCGACTGAATTACCCTAAAATACTACAAAAACAATACCCTAAAGAAAATTAAATACTACAAAATCAAATAATGTATCTATTTAGATAAGGAAATTGACAAAAATAACTTAACTAAAACAAAACTTTGACTTTGACCAATTACTAACTTATGCATTTAAAAAAGTAGTTTGCTGAGCACAACCGTTCCGTAAGGCTGGTTTTAGAGTCACGCTGACCGTCGGCGCTGACAGCCGAAACGTATGAACTTCAGATGTCAGCGCTGAGCGGTTGGCGTAATTAAAAAACGTTTCCTAAGAAATTGTCTTATCAGCGCCGACGACGGTCAGCGTGAGAGGAAAACCAGCCTAAGGACTGACTCAGCCAACCACGCGTGTGAGCCGCGCGGCATGGTATTTCGCAGTGCTAACTGGGGCCACCGCCCTTACCCCTCATGACTGCCTTACATAACATACATTACATACATAATCACTTACTGTTCCCACTGCTGGGACACAGGCCCTCTCTTTGAGAGGGAGTGGGCCGTAATCCACCACGCGGGCCCAGTGCGGGTTGGTAGATGTCACATGTCTTCGAATTTTTGGTTCTAAGACATGCCGGTTTCTTCACGATGTTTTCCTTCACCGTTTTGAGAGCTTTGGTGATGAAATTATTTACACAAAGTGAAGCGCCTGCTGGGGTTCGAACCCACGACCTACAACTCGTAAGTCGGAGCCGATATCACTGGGCCACCACTGCTCCTATTGTCATCATAAATGCGCGTGTAGTACTTGATCATTATTTTGCTGCGATGTTATTTTAAAACTGCGATATCTCCTAAAATATTCATTGAAATCGAATGATGTTAAGGCCAATTTTGTTTTAAATGGAATACTTGTGATGAATAACGTATTTATTTGGATAAGGATTAATATCATGTTTATAAAAACACCTTCACAAATAATGCATTCTTTTAAAACAAATTTGGTTAGCATAAAAAAGGTTATAGTGAGCCAACCTTAAAAGATAGACATATGCTGTCGCGGACTTTTTTTAAGAACTTTTAAAGAGAAACAATTCTGTCATACATGATTTTTGCGAAACTTTAACCGTTTACGCAGCGCACGCAGCGGAAGCTCTCAAAAGGAAAAAGAAAACCCCGATTTTGAAAAATTCTTCATTCGTGCTCCGCTCCTATTGGTCTTAGGGTGATGATATATAGCCTATAGCCTTCCTCGATAAATGGACTATCTAACACTGAAAGAATTTTTCAAATGGTACCAGTAGTTCCTGAGATTAGCGCGTTCAAGTAAACAAACAAACAAACTCTTCAGCTTTATAATATTAGTATAGATTACTACTGACTTTCCACCCCTATCAAAAATTAATGACTTTCCACCCCTATCAAAAAGCTCCTCTACACTTAAATTTCAACTTTAAAGGCTCTCAATTGGAAACCGTTGATGAATTTACATTACTTGGACTTACAATTGATAAACATATTAACTGGAAAGCACAAATACAAAAAAACCCGTTCAAAAATGTCTAAATTCACATACGCCCTCCGCGAAATAAAAAAGACAACCAATCTAGAAACTGCCCTCACCACCTATTACGCGTATGCCAATGCATGGCTTAGCTACGGCGTAATTCTCTGGGGAAATAGTACAGATGCACTGACACTCTTTACCCTACAAAAGAAACTAGTAAGAATCTTAGTAAACATTGACCAAACCGACAGCTGTAAACCCTATTTTCTAAAACATAATATTCTAACTCTCCCCAGTATTTACATTCTCGGGGTTGCGGGTAGTCCCAAGGGGAAACCGTGGCCCCATGCATGGCAAGGGAAGGAACACGGGTGGGTTTTAGTCAGTAAAAGTCTGACACGCCCTTCCGCTCCGCCCAGAGCGGGAGAAGTCATTGGATGATTTCCCACCCAAAAAAAAAAAAAGTATTTACATTCTGGAAATATGTAAATTTGTCCGTAAGCATCAAGAGTTCTACACAAAACGCGAAGACATTCAACCACAGTACACACTTAGGCACAGATCTAGGCTAAACATACCAACATCCAAGCTAAAAATGCATTCCACAGGTTCGTACGTTATGTCTAATAAAATATATAATAAACTACCTGACATAATAAAGAAAGAGGAAAAGTTAAATCTATTTATAACAAAACTTAAAAAATGACTGATAAACAAATGCTATTACTCCTTAGATGAATATTTTAATGACAAACATAAATAATAAGACAACATAATAATGTAATTTGTATAGTAAGATATGTTTAAGGAAATGACTAATAAACAATAATAATATTTGCTAATAATAATTAATGATAATCACGCAATTTATAAACAGCTTTGCCGGTCGCCAACCTAGGTCACCTCTGTCGGGGACGCGGTTGGCAACCGTGTAGCAGGTACTTTAAGATATCCGACTGTTGCAAAATCAGGCCCTAAAGGAATATAACAATAAAAAGTGAGATTTTGTCGAATTAAAAAAAAATTGGCTTCATTTAATCTTTATGTGTTCTCCAGGTACAGGAGCCAATGCATTTCAATGCTATACTTGTTTTACTAATCCATTGGATGATGACGATAAAACATGCAAGGAAAATTTGACAGATCATAAGCAAATTTGTGATTTTGGCGCATGCAGAGTTATTAAAATTGCTTGTGAGTATCGATTTCGAATCCTTTCTGTTTAAAGTGTGATCGAGACACCACCGTAGATGATAATATCTATAATGGTGGATCTGTTATACCATTGTGAGTCGTTACACAAACTTCATGGATTCAGTACCTACATGATTCCCTAGCTTTGACGTTGGTTTTTTGAACGACTTCAAAAAGGAGGTTTTTAATTCGATTAGGTAGGTACTATGTTTTTTTTTTGTATGTTTGTTACTCGATTACTCCGCCAATTATGAATTGATTTTAATGTTTTTTTTTTGTTTGTTAGGTCATACTTTAGATTAACTTTACCTGGGTAGTTTTTGAGTTAGCTTCAATAATACCCCAAGTAGCAAAATTTGGTCATGTGAATATCCTAGGAGCATGTATATTTTTCTCCTATTAAAATCCTACAAACGTTTATAAAGCCGCATTTGGGCGCAGTTTATAGGACCATTACGCACTAAAGTCAAATCAAATCAAATCAAATCAAATCGTTTATTGCAAACCATAATGTACAATTACAGGTGGTAAATAAAAAAAGTTTGGAAAATCCAAAAGTGCACGCCTCATAAGTTCATAACTCTCATTCATAAACGAAAAAGAAATTAAAAACATAGTTTCTACAAAAATTAACAATTTATCACTTTTCATGAAGTATGTTTTGACTGCTTTTTTACCCATCAATAAGGGTAAAATTTCTAAACTCGCATCGATATCAATCTCTCTCATATCGACCTCCGGTCTCCGGAGGGGAATAATGTAGCGATTACACCACCACATACGAGCTACGCAGCAAAGACATGACGTTACACAGATCCTGCATCGCGCAGTTAGAGTTTACCACGCGACCGACATACATAAAACTATCCGAAATCAACTTACGGGCAGTTGCCCGCCAGACACAAACACCCGTCTGGCCGGAGGATCCTCCCTTTTCAAATGAGGATGAGTGAACTTTACACCCTGTTCCTCATACCTCTAAAGTTTTAAACTGAAATATGAACAAAATATTTTACGGCTCCATTCGCCATAGACTAAAACATTCAGAAGTGAAGTGTAGGTACAAATAGCTGCCATTTGTTTTTATGGCGGATTTTTTTTATATTAAGTATCTAATATTTTGAACGCTGATATTAATGTTTGTTTTATTATATTATGGTTTATGGTTATTTGTCATCAAATAATTATTACAATTTGTGGCATTTTTCCCTTTAAGATTTCCACGTCCGAGCTCCAGGAAACAAGGGAAAAATGGATAACATTTGTGCAAAAAAATCGTAATGAGCAAACGTGGTTGCCAAGTGAACCATCTCACATAATGTTCATCATTAATACTATTAATACTAATATGGAAATTAGAATAATGTTCTGCAGTTAAAACTGTGTTAGGTATCAAGTAGGCAGAAGAAGCAGACTGTGTCGCATCTGCGGGTGCATTACTCTATGAGAATCTCCTCGCAACGCGCATGCACCGCAGTAGTCAAACGTCAAAGCATCCAAGGGACACATTTTTTGTTCGCGGTGTCTTCTTTGATAGTATATTTTAGTTAGTATTTTATTAATTATAATTAAACTACTTTGAATAAAAGAGCCATTTTCAATAGGGTTCCTGGATGAAACGAATGTATAAAAAAAACATTGACTCAATTAATTGATTTTATCGCAAGCTACAATGTTTTCAGGGTTCATAAATTGACGGACAGGAATTTTTTTTCAACTATTTTGATGCTTTTTCCATTTCTGCTGCATTAAATCAATTGTTAAAAAGTACAGTATTAATCTCCATTTAATTATCTATACAATGGTATATAAATTAAGTAGGTTCTGTGTACTAGCAGGAGTGTAACAATAAAAACAGTTGCAGAAATGGGGCAAAAAATATTTTTCGATCGTAGAGCACACTCTAATGCTTCGCATTATGAGTCGTGCAAAATTATAGAAACAATTATGGACCCTGTCGGGCACAGCAAATTTATAAATAGGTTGAGAGAGGAAGAGCGCTTTATTAATTTTCATGAATTATTTATATCCTATTACCTACCTATTTATTTATACAGTAAATATAATTCTTAAAAAAAAAAATAACTTTCTTAATTTAAATAAATCACAGTCTATTCATCACTATTAGTGTAAATGTAAATCAGTAAGTATTATAGTTTTACAGTAAATAATAAATTCTTCTAAAATAAGTAACATTCTATAATTTATATAAATTGGGGCGAAAAGGGGGGATTTCGTTTGTATGGAAAATCTTATTTCTTGAGTTAATAAACTTGGCACAAAAAGTACTAGGCTTGCATGAATTCAAGAGAGTATTTCATTGAATTGTCGTTGTGCACAATTTCTGAATAACCGAACAAAAAGTACTAAGCTTGCTTGAATTCAAGATAGTATTTCAATCCTTAGACGTTGTGCACAATTTCTGAATAACCGAACAAAAAATAATAGGCTTGCATGAATTCAAGATATTTCAATCATTAGACGTTATGCACAATTTCTGAGCAGTATCCTAACAAAAAGTACTAGGCATGCATGAATTCACGATAGTATTCAATCATTATGCTTTGCTAATGCATTATACTAATAGGATTTGGATGACAGCATAGCAGATAGATAGGTAGTTTATAACCTGGATTAACACACATAGGATACTTTTTATCCCGGTAGTACGTTTCCATGGGATAATTTCTGACTTCCTCGTGAGCTAAGCGTCGGGAAAAAGCTAGTAAGGTAATATAATGTTAAAAGATAATTATTACCTATTTGAATTACTTGATCATAATGTATAAAATAAAAAATATGATACTGGCTTTTAATTTATATCCTGACTGTACTTATGGAAATTCGACGTAGCGGTAATAGAAAGCGTAAAATAGCAATATTTTGCAAGAACAATAGACTCTCAGACTCGACTTTAAGGGACTCGACATAGAGGGAACCATTCCAGTGGGAGAGGAGACGGTGAAGGAAGTCGTAATAAACTAAAGAGACTAAACGCGCGAAAATTTTAACTTGAAAAAGAAATAGTGAATATCTCATTGATGAGTGGAAGTTAATTTTAAACATAAGTTTTATTAGTTGATGTAGGTACTTGTAAATTATAAACAATATTGTAAAATAGTCTGGAGGTACTTATTTATTATTTCGTTTTTTGTTAAGTGTTTATATACCCAAGTATTGCAATAAGACACATACAGAACATTACATCTCGCCTGCATTGCAATAATATTAGAATAAGGTGATTTTTTACAAAAGAATTGCATACTGTATTAAATAATATAACGTTTTCAGAAATAAAGTTATTAACGAAATTAAAATTACCATGAATTAAAAGCACAAACTTAAACGGTAAAGCTATGATTTTATTAGCGTAAAATCTCGTGTTATACGTTAGCGTAATAATGCATTGCTATGTTATTGGTTGATAAATTATGCTACGATCTCATATCCTAATGTACTATTACCGTTTTATTCGCTGACAAACAGTCAATTACACATTACTGTAATAGCAACTTAAGTGTACCTATATTCCATGGATTTATTATACTAACTGGAGGCAAGTATCGAACAGGGATGTTGCGGATGCCGATTTTTTACATCCGCGGATGCGGATGCGGATGCGGATTTTTAAAGGCTCACATCCGCGGATGCGGATGTTAAGGCTGCCTGTCCATTGGAGCGGAGAGGAGAGGAGAGGAGCGGAGATGTGCCAAAATTAACCAATAGAAACGCACCTCTGGAGCTAATAGAATTTAAACTCCAATTCTATTGGTTAATATTGGCACATCTCCGCTCCTCTCCTCTCCGCTCCGGTGGATCTTATATAAATATAGTATATGAATGAAGAATTAAAACAATGATAAAGTAATTATTACTTAACATTTTTAATACTTAATGAAAATTAGTAAGTCTACTGCTCCTATTTTTTTATAACTTCACTTACTTTTTTTCATACGAAGTGTATATAGAGTGCCGCGAGTATTCTTGTGGCACTCTAGTGTCGCTGCCTCGGCCCGGCTAGGGTGCCGTGAGCGTTGCATTGTCACTGTCACTTGTTATTTAGGTTAGGTTAGAACTGTGACCACACAACGCACGAGCCGAGCGAGCGTAGCGAGCGGTGCCGCGGTAGCGGCCGGCGAAGTACTAGGGTCCGTTTAGGCACAAGAGAATGTAATGTTTTGGGAATGTGGTGTTTTACAGCGATCTAACCTCGACAATCAAACAAAATACCAAGTGACGTGACTTAGTGACAGTGACAATGACAATCCAATGCTTGCGGCACTTTGGCCGGGCCGAAGCGGTGTTACTAGGGTGCCTGTAGTGGCACTTTATCCGATAGAGATAGTGTGCCACTGGTGGTACTCTATACACTGCCTTTTTCATATTAGCAGCGCAAACAAACACGTAATGATTTATTTACAAGAAAGAAATGATGCACCACAACAAACGCGTCGGATCTTGTCACCAATTTTTTCGCTCCCATTGGTCATTGTCACGTGCGAACGGCACGCGCCATTCGCCGGCCCCGCTCAATTTCTTTCTTGTCGCTTCTTGAATATCCGCATAGATTATTGCGGATGCGGATGCAGATGTCCAAATCTATGCGCAACATCCCTGGTATCGAATACCGAATCAATATTTTGTACGTGTGCACGGTAATTTTCCAAGAAATAAAAGAAATCTGTCTAATCATTATTTATTTATTTATAATTATTAACAAGTTTTTTATAAAAATAAACAAATTAGGAAGTGTCTACTTTAATTAAGTACTTAATTCTTATTTTTTAAGTAGCATTTACTCTGGGTAGCGCTAAACCTCGTCATCCACAGGTTAAGAGAATTTAGTCTGAATGTTCGCTCGGGTTTGCCTCGCAGCTCGTGCGGGAGTCATTTTATGTTTATTTTTTGTTTTGTCATTAATCAAAAACTCGAAGATTTTAATAGGAAAATTGAGTCACGAGATAAGGAAATAATATTGCTTAAAAACTCCATAAGTGAACTGCACCATAAGTTAAATACCTACGAACAAAATAACATGAAAAATGAACTCGAAATATTCGGAATCCAGGAAGAAAAGAATGAAAATCTCGTTCATATCACTATGTTGGCAGCAAAGAAAATTGGTTTCCATCTTTCAGAGGCTGATATAGACGAAGCCTACCGCGCAGGCCCTCGACGCACTAACCTGACGGGCAAACCTAGGTCTATTGTCTTAAGACTTACACGCCGTGCTACACGCACACATATTCTAAAAGCTGCGAAAGATCGACGACCGCTTACCTCGGACGATATAATAAAGGGGACCTCCAACAAAGTCTATATAAACGAACGCCTAACAACCAGCAATAGGTTGTTATTTCGTGAAGCTCGGACACGTGCACAAGTACACGGTTTCCGCTACTGCTGGGTACGAAATGGTACTATCAACATACGAAAAGCTGAGAAGCAACCATCTATCCCCATCCGGACACCGACTGACCTGGACGAGAAGGTTGGCCCCTCCCAAGCGATGGATGCTATCGACCCAGAACACGGAATATCACCGATACAGAGTGTCGAGGACCAATAATTTTAAGAACCTTTTTTACCTATGCCTCATTTTGTTTTTACCACAAAGTACAATTTTTTATTTTTTTTATTTTTATGTTTTAAAATTAATTCTTCTATTTAAATCGCACTTGTGTACAATGCACACACTTACACATATCCATAATCTGTACAAGCAAATACCCAGCAATCACTCAAACCGAAGTTCACCCCGCTTTTGTTACATGAATCTCACACTAAGAAGCCCCACTTTTCTATTCCAAATGCACAAACAAAATACACACACCTCATACACTCTAATTACCCTACTACTCGTACTAATTACCCTTGCTTATCACGTTTATTACCTTTTTATTTATACTATAACAGTTATTACAAATATATCAAAGATAACACTGGGCTGCGCGCTGTTAAAGAAAATAGACTCTGGTTTTATAATTGTAATAGAAGTATACTGGTTGCTTACTCGCGCCTTGTCGTTACATATCTTTAATGTCCGTCACAGAGTTCTTGACGCCAAATATCTTTACTGCATATACCACCTGTACTATAACTTTAAATACAAATGGCAAATTTTTTAGTGGATGAATTCGATGACAGTACTAATCTGGAGTGTCAAGAACTCGATAGACTTGAAGTTTGCCAGAATTATTTGACTTCTAACTGTAACTTTAGGATATTGACATTCAACATACGCAGTTTACAACACAATTTCAATACATTCTGCATTGCATTAAACCGACTTAACATTCTTTACGATGTTATTATTCTGACTGAATGCTGGCTGAGAGGTTGTCCTGTGGTTGGTCAGATACAAGGTTATACGTCATACTCTACTGTAAATAATCTCAACCAATGTGGTGGGGTTGTAACATACGTTAGAAACAGCTGGAACGCTTCCGTTTCGGAGCCTGATCTTCAAGACGCTGAATCTCTCTTACTCCAGCTTTCAAAGGACATCTGTTTAATTGCTATTTACCGATCTCCCTCGCATAGACAGATTGACAACTTTATTTCCTCTCTTGACAAAATTCTTAATTCAATTAGTAAATACCAAACAATTATAGTGACCGGTGATATAAACATAAACCTTCTGTCTATGTCTGATAAATCTTCGTCAGAATTTGCTTGCCTTATGTCGGAATATGGTCTAAGGCAGGTAATATCTAAGCCAACTAGAAGGGATGCATGCCTCGACCACATATTTATTAAATCGAGACATCAGAATGCTCTGGGCATCATCTGTGAAGCTGATATCACCGACCACAAATTGGTTATGATGGGGTTCAATACGGTCACTCTAACTGGCACTAAATGCCAACAACGCACAATTAATAAAATTAACTTTCCCGCGCTAATAGAAGACCTCCGTAACATCGACTGGAGTGATGTAGTGACTGATTTAGACGTTAATACAGCAACCACTGAATTCCACAGACTTCTAGCAGATGAAATAAAGAAACACACGACTGAAAAGACAATTAGCCGTGCTAAATACATATGGAAACCCTGGATCACACCTGGCCTTATAAAATGTATGAATCACAGGGACAAACTCCATAAAGAGTCAAATAAACACCCAAAAGACGAAACAAAAAGACTCGTTTACACCCGCTACAGAAACTTTTTTACCAATCTGATGCACAAGTTAAAACATGAACATGAAAGTAAAATGTTAGAAGAAAACAAATCGAATACTAAAGCAATAGGGAATACTATAAAAACAATCACCGAGCAACACAATAACAAAAGCAGTTCTAGCGACTTACTAAAGTGTAAATCCACTGCACAAGATTCAGTTGACTACTGCAACGAATACTTCGCCTCTGTTGGCCCACACTTAGCAAGCCAAATTTTAACTGGCATAAATGAAACTCAGGAGTCAGTAGTTTCTAAACAAAAATTAGGAGAACCATTAGGGATTACGTTTTTCATGCAACCTACTGATGTTTTTGAGATTAACAAACTGATTGTTAACCTTAACAGTGACAGTGCTGCCGGCGTTGATGGTCTTACGCCAAAAATAGTTAAAGAAATAAGAAGTGAAATCTTAACTCCACTAACCCACATTATCAACCTAAGCCTTAGTACTGGTATTTTCCCTGATAAATGGAAAGAGGCTAGAGTCACGCCTATATTCAAGAATGGTTCAAAGCAAAATCCTGCGAACTATAGACCTATATCGATCTTAGGAATATTCTCTAAAATTCTGGAAAAGGTAGCGAATAAACGCTTAGTTTCGTTCTTAGAGTCGAACAAGCTGATCTCCAATAAACAGTTTGGTTTCAGGAGTGGTAGATCTACTGAAGATGCAGTGAGCAGTCTGACCAAACTAGTAACGTCTTACTTAGATAATAACAAAAAGTGCCTGGGAGTGTTCTTAGATCTTGCCAAAGCTTTCGATACTGTTGCAATACCTATACTTTTAAAAAAACTGGAGGTTATTGGAATCAGAGGACTGTCATTGGATTGGTTTAAAACCTATCTAACTGACAGACGCCAGTGTGTAAAGGTGGGTGAGAGCATCAGTTGTCGGAAAAATATGTTATTTGGAGTTCCGCAGGGTAGTGTTCTTGGCCCGACCTTATTCATCATCTACTTAAATGATATACACCGTACATTAAATCAAAATGCAGATATCATATGCTATGCTGACGACACGGTCATTCTCTTCCATGGCAAATCCTGGGAATCGGTGCATAGAGAGGCTCAAAACAGTTTGATTAGTATCAAACGATGGCTCGACTACAATCTTCTTTCGTTAAATATTGACAAAACCAACTGCTTGTGTTTCTACAAAACCAAGGCCTCAGCGCCAAAACTACCACTTGACATCAAAATCCACTCTGCAATCTGTGACCCTCTCTTGTGCACCTGTGAGAAAATAAAAAAGGTAGATTGGATTAGATATCTGGGAGTTTTAATAGACCAGCGGCTCTCTTTCAAGCCCCATATTGACCTGGTGGCCAAACGCACCAGAAAATTGATTCATTTAATGAAACTCTTGCGTAACTCCGCCAACAAAAAAACCCTAAATATGGTTTATGTGGCATTATGTGAGTCAATTCTATGTTACTGTATAACAATTTGGGGTGGAGTTGGAAGCAGCACCATGATCCAATGCGAACGAGCCCAACGCTCGGTTTTGAAGGTCATGCTCAAGAAACCTTTCAGATATTCGACTGTTCTTTTGTACAAGGAAGCCGCTTTACTCAATGTCCGACAGCTATATATTTTGAAAATGGTGCTGAAACAACATAAAATTGTAACACAGACCCCGGAATACTCACAACTTCTCAAACGTCGAGTTTTTAAGTGTGCTACGGTAAGGACGCGTACAGCCTTCGCACAACACATGCAGGAATTCTTGCTCAGTCACATATATAACAAAGTGGTAAAGATGTGTGACATCATTAATTCTAGAACTAGCCTAGTCAAAAACATTGTTCGCAAATGGCTGCTAGCCCAATCGTACAGTGAATCCGAATCTCTCTTAAAGGTAATTTCGTAAAACACCAACACATACACACACACGCACCCGCTCACACACATTTACACATAGCGCTAATTTCGATAAAAAATTCAAAATATCCGTCTTTATAAGTAATTTTGTGTTTATTTTTATTTTATTTTTTATTTTTGTTGTGGTATTTTTTTGTTTTGTTTTTTATTTAACTGTTCTTAGTCCGGACATTGTTTTGATTGCTATAAAAAATAACACTTTTTCATGTGCTTCTCAATTGTAACAATAATTAATTATGTAATACGAATTATTTTCATATGGCAATACCACCCAAGGACTCCACGAGACAGGCTCGTCCTAGTGTGGAGTTCATAAGCAGACTTCTTCCTTTGCGTCTTATTTTTAATAATGAATGTAAACCTAGTTAATGTAGACTATAAGGAAATGTAAAGAACAATTTTTGGCAAAATAAACAAACAAACAAACAAACATGTCGAAAAAGTCACGCTGCTTCATTTCATGCTTCATCACTTTTGCATTATCCCTGTATACACTATGTAAGTGGACAAGGTGCAAGAACATGGAAACAAAACATATTGGGCTATGAGTTTGGGTGGCTATACTGGATTGATAACTTTGAGCAATGGAAGAACTTTTTCCCCTGACTAACTAATGTTATATACTTGCACACTCAATAATGGACCCCCGGAAACTGTCGCTAGCACATAGTAACGTAAGCGGTGTTACTAGGGTGCCTGTAGTGGCACTTTATCCGATAGAGATAGAGTGCCACTGGTGGTACTCTATACACTGCCTTTTTCATATTAGCAGCGCAAACAAACACGTAATGATTTATTTACAAGAAAGAAATGATGCACCACAACAAACGCGTCGGATCTTGTCACCAATTTTTTCGCTCCCATTGGTCATTGTCACGTGCGAACGGCACGCGCCATTCGCCGGCCCCGCTCAATTTCTTTCTTGTCGCTTCTTGAATATCCGCATAGATTATTGCGGATGCGGATGCAGATGTCCAAATCTATGCGCAACATCCCTGGTATCGAATACCGAATCAATATTTTGTACGTGTGCACGGTAATTTTCCAAGAAATAAAAGAAATCTGTCTAATCATTATTTATTTATTTATAATTATTAACAAGTTTTTTATAAAAATAAACAAATTAGGAAGTGTCTACTTTAATTAAGTACTTAATTCTTATTTTTTAAGTAGCATTTACTCTGGGTAACGCTAAACCTCGTCATCCACAGGTTAAGAGAATTTAGTCTGAATGTTCGCTCGGGTTTGCCTCGCAGCTCGTGCGGGAGTCATTTTATGTCGAAAAAGTCACGCTGCTTCATTTCATGCTTCATCACTTTTGCATTATCCCTGTATACACTATGTAAGTGGACAAGGTGCAAGAACATGGAAACAAAACATATTGGGCTATGAGTTTGGGTGGCTATACTGGATTGATAACTTTGAGCAATGGAAGAACTTTTTCCCCTGACTAACTAATGTTATATACTTGCACACTCAATAATGGACCCCCGGAAACTGTCGCTAGCACATAGTAACGTAGCGACGAGGGAGCAACATGTCCTGAGGTATTTGAGCAGAGGAGAGGTATACTACGGCTATCAGGACAATCCCATAGCCCGGAAAATGGTCAAGATCCCTGATCCAGGAGAAGACCAGCATCTTACTGGAATACTTCCTTCCTTCGAGCACGTTTGTTCTTGCGAATCTCCACTCAAAACAACCAATAAAGGCAAAAAAGAGGTGTGAGCTCTGTTCCTCAGCAGTGTGCAAGCCATAGGTGACGAACAACCCTTCTCGCGTAAAGTAGGTTCCGTGGAGTCGCTGCTGCCCAACATCTCGCCACATGCTACCCTGCGGGTTTATGTATCTCTCTTGGTCTGGCTCCTCACCCTAGACCTGTCTCGGTAAAGTAGGTAAACTCTACCGCCACAGACCTAGAGTTCAGGAGCGCGCCAGCACGGTAGACGGTAGAATAACTAAGCCATATCTTAGAAATAAGTGCCTACAGCCGCGCGGTACGTAAACATGCGATAGGGCTGCCCGCCTCCAGTATTTTAATTACATTTGCCTACTTTGTGTTTCCATTTAGTTTTGTGATTGTAAATATACTTTTTTTATCTACACAAATAAATAAAATACTTTGTGAATTGAATAACAAAACAAAACACAAATGCCCGAGGTTTTAAAACAAGCGTACCTACCGTATTAATTCATGAACCTCCTATAACTACCTATTTCACTCGTGTTATCACTTTCCTTTACTCTATTCACTTTATTTATTAATCCAGACATCTTTTTTTCGGGAGATAAAAGGAAATACTTATCCATTAAAAATACACACAATATGTACCTACCTACCAGCAAGTAAAATTATTTTATAGTAAGACTATAAAATAATTTTGTTGTTGTTGTTTGTTAATAATAATACCTTTCAAAGTTTCCAGGTAATCTAAAAAAAGTTATCTCTGGATGCGTTATTGCCAAATTCATGCAACCAAAAACAGCAACAATATATCCTACTCGTCATATTAAATATGTACTTGAATTTATTTTTAGTGTAAAAATCGCGCGGTTATTGTTAAAAAAACAACACACCGTTCGTTCGTCACTGCGGCACAGACGCGACTGTCTGCGTACCTCGCGCATACCTCGATCGAGGCGCGTAGGTATAGCTCGCGCTTCGTCCGTTTCTATGAAGTTGGCCTACCGTCTACCGTGGCGCCAGTTACACTACGACGTCAACGTAGAGATACGGCGGTGGGGTTATTAATTATTATTATTTGAATTCCACCGCCACAGACCTAGAGTTCAGGAGCGCGCCAGTTACACTACGACGTCAACGTAGAGATACGGCGGTGGGGTTATTAATTATTATTATTTGAATTCCAGTTCTATGAAATATTCAGACTTCGTTTTAGTGCTTCACACTGTTGCTAATTAAATGTTAACCTAAAATATTCTATTTGAGATATTTAATGACAGCGTGGTGGCACTCTATTCTTTAGTAGGTACTAGGTCTGGGGTTCACCATCAGTTTAAACATTACCAATGAAATTCATAGCATTTTGTTACCTTTTCTGGCTTCGGTGTCAGTATAGTGCCTACTGTGAAAAAATTGCTAGGCCTAGAATCGCAATTAACCCCATTGATCACATGAAATCCACACAAAATGGAGCTTAAGGTACATCAGGTAAACTATCACTATTAATGAAAATCTCTAGACTTATCTTCTCCTGATGTCCATTAAAATGTTTCAAAAATAATCCTTCACAGTACTTAGTGTAAATATTCTAGCTAAAATACTTTAAGGTAATCTGTAACAGCCACGTTTAAATAAAACCTATTGTTGATGTCTTTGAACAATGTAAAAAAAAAAACGTTACGTCATACATTGACAAACGTTTTTTATTGTCTCTTTAAAGTTTTCGTCAGAACTGTATCGTTACTTTTTATAAAATCTAATTTTAACTTCCCTTAGAAAACCCCTGACTAACCGTGTTCCATATTATAATAATTCTGCCGTACCCTGAACTTAAGTATAAGTATTCCTCTAAAAAGTATCCCCGACCTCAATGCATGCAGGAGATAAAAATAAACAGAGGCGGTAGAGTATTACTTGAGGTCTTCTAAGGGCGCTTGTACACGGTAAGAAAATTTACCGTGTCTGCGGCAGACATTCTTCGTGCACACGACAAGAATTTTGTTTGCTCTACACACGAAAACTTTTCGTGTCTTCCGCAGACAAGACCAATCGGAACGTGTACACGACACGATATTTTTAGTGCTGTCGTCAGTCGGGCGTAGGGCGCGCAAGTAATAACAAATCTGATAATCATTTTCGTTTATTTATAAAAATGTTAACTTCAAATCAAAAAGAATGATAATTGCATATTATTATTATAGCAAAATGAAAAATGAAACAAAAAACAAGAGACTTTACTGGCTGCTACTCCGCCCCCCACCGCACCGCAACAACGTTCGCCGCGTCGTGTTTTGCGCAGACAAGATTTTTTTTCGTGCACCGCTGCGAGCAGTTACACAGATATTTTCTAGTTACGACACGAATTCTTGCGTAGGCCCGGCGTATTTTCTTACCGTATACAAGCGCCCTAACACTGGTTAGAGGGTGACATCGAGGCATTCTTGCATCGGAAGCAGTTGACTAATCAATATTACCTTCTTTGATTTGTAATTAAATGTATCGGAAAAACCTCAACGATTATAAAATAAAATTGTCAGTTACCGGAATAAAATTGTAATAAGCTTTACGCAAATTATGTTGAATATTTTCCCGCGAATATAATGGTAATAGCATCTTACTGGAAATGTAACGAATCGAAAGTATTGTAATAGTCTATAACAATTTTATTCATTGCAAAAGTCTAATAAGTATACATACAAATAATATTGTGAAGTTCATTACAATACACATGAAAATCTCGTAACTTCTGAAATAACCGTAGGAAATGTCTAAAAAAAATTGACATAGTGTAATCGGATCTAAGTTTTTTAACTTTATTGCTATCGTAATAGCACATTACCGTTTTATGCGATGGAGACGGCGAATTGTTTTTTGAAATGTAACGAATGAGCTGTATGCTAGGAAAAGTATTATTTCTGTTATTAAATATACAAAAAGCTGCTGTTTTAAATTAAAAAGAGGAATTCTTTCAAAATCAAGACCATATATGCGCTTTTAGATGCAACATGACTGTGTAGCTTAGACGATCATTTTGGTTGAGGTATTGGCATACAGGACTCTGGTCTTGATTCTTTTGGCTTCAGTACCTACTAGGTTTACAAAAAAACACCAAAGAATATTGTAATCATTAATTTTATTTATTCATAATGTGTAACGTAAAGTTTTTATAGGTTGTACGTTGTTTTATAGAAAATAGTTTTATAGAATTTCGTTTCACATAAAATTTTTCATATATTATCATTTCACAGAATAATCAATACGCAGAATACTTACTTTGAATAAACTTTAATCATTAATTTTTGTTACAAATAAAATTAAAAGTTTCGATATTCATATCATAGAATAACAAATCAAATATTCTTTATTCTCATACTGTTTAGTTAGTATAAAGCTTATTACAAAGAAAATCCCCAGTGCCCTATATTTTTGATACTGCAACCAATTTCGATGTGGCGCTCGCCGGCCGCTGCCGCGGCACCGCTCGCTACGCTCGCTCGGCTCGCGCGTAGTTGGTCACAGTTCTAACCTAACCTAACCTATATGGTCGGAGTGCCCTAATAGTTATATTAAAAGACAATACACTACACACTCACACACACACTATATACCGTAGTATAGTTATATGAAAGCGGTTCATGTGTTGGAGTGCCCTAATCTTGATACTGTGACCAAATCTGATGTAGCGCTCGCCGGCCGCTGCCGCGGCACCGCTCGCTTCGTTCGCTCGGCTCGCGCGTAGTTGGTCACAGTTCTAACCTAACCTAATCTATACGGTCGGAGTGCCCTAATAGTTATTACTAGACACTACACTACACACACACACACACACACTATTGTTGTTTATAGCATAACGTCTATTCTTACATTTTCGTTGAAATAACTGAACAAACAATATTCTTTAAAAAATAATTCTACTGTTTGATAAGTTTGTTAATAAAAAAATGTGATAAAAAAATCATTGAATTGTGTTTCTGTGAAATAATGTTTCATCCAAGTAAATAGTTGTTGAAACAACAATATTCGATATAAAAATATAAGAACTAAATAAATATGAAACATTTTGGTGCGAAACGAAATTCTATGTAATTTCTGTCAGCGAAACAAGGTGACACCGTTTTTATATCATAGCATACATTAAAAGCACAAGTACAAATTGAGTGGCACGTACGGTTCCCGAAAGTAGATAATTATAGATAGATAAAGTTCTGACCACACTCAAAACGAATCCCGCGCGGGACGTGGGTCTTGGGTTCACGCGACTGCGCGTCGATTATTTTAATGATTGGGAAGTTTCGCGCCAGCTTGAACACCTCCATACAAGGCAGTTGACACGATTGGCGCGAGCGAATTTCATCCTGCATTCCGCGCGGGACTATAGCTTCAGTTTGACCGGAACTTAACTAGGTATTGTCAACCTACTCTTATGGAGAAGAACCGGCAGGAAACTCCATGGACTTCATTTACATTTTAGCGTGTAAGACATAAAAAAATTGTCTCATGTCAAGCTTTTATCAACACACCAAGAGTACTAAAAAAGATTATCTTAGTTACTAAATGGGTACAGTACGACACTTAGATGTAGCATAGATTTGAAAATTTCCATTCATTCATTTCAATTTTACGAATGTATTTGGTTATAATGACTTTACAAGTTATTGCGTTTTCGAAAGATAATTTTTACCTAAAGCAGTAACAAAGATTAGTGATTTTGAAGGCGCACTCAGTTCGGATGGTGATCGGTTCTACGAATTTTGCTGATGCTACATCTAAGTTGAGTCGTACTGTAGATTACATATTTAAATGATTACCAAATATTAAAATATAAATGTATATTTTTATACAGTGTGTCAGGTTAGGTGAGGTTAAAACAGGGACATGTTTCAGGGAGAACAAATTTTACTGTGGGAGTAATTCTGATATGAATGCCAGCTGTTCCAATCATTTTGATAGTGTTTGTATACACAGCTGTTTTATTTTCTTTTTCATGAGTACCTCCTTGAAAGTAATATGTCCGACGTATTACCTAATAGACTGTATAAGTACCTAGAATTATCTAAAATTATTAAATTAAAATATCTGCCGGCCTTATAAAAACTGGCCGGTGTAAACTAAGAAGTGAACATGAAGTGAACTGTCAGAAGTGCCAATTCATGTGGAATTACAGCTCACTTCATCTGAGTATTCACGGTTTTTACACGACTTTACAGAAGAGACCGGAATTACAATTTTAAAACAAATTAAAAAAACATGCAATAGACAGATAGAGCCAACATTGCACTTACAAACAATGTCATCATTTGGTATTTGTTCATAACCCCCCAGTTACACAGATGTGTGGTACATTTGCTCCAGCTTAAAGTTATTCCGAAACGTGTGATTTCATCTCTGTTACTATTCATTTTCCGTGGTAAAAGCTGTGTTAACTGTTTGGTATCACATGTGCGTGCGATAATAGAATCTCCTCCAACTGTTTGAAAAAAAACATACAGATTATAAGAAGTTGTTCTCAACAATGTTTTTTTTTACGTTCATGTAAAGGTGTGTTTAAAGCAAATGAACTTATGTAGAACCAGAATATTAGTACCTACCTGTAGGCCACGTTGTAACTAAATAAAACGATCGCCGCGCGAACACGCGACCGTCGCGCGTCGAGTTCATTTTGTTTGACGAACCGGAACGCGTGGTTGCGCTAACAGAGGGCGCCTTCCGGTTCTCCGAGGCCGAACAAAAGAGCGACATATGAACGTGATGATAGCGTATTCGCGCGACCGATTGCTGTGGTCTGAGTCGTAGGGTCAGAGTATTATTTACTTGACAGTCTTGATATTGGTGGTGTAAATGTCGTAGGATGATTTAATAATTCGCATTTTCGCGGAAACCTTAGGAATATTGCGAAAACACGGATAATTAGACAATGGTTAAAACTTTTCTTCGAGCAACTTGGAAGTAGCGCTCGCCGGACGATGCCGCGGTGCCGCTCGCTTCGCTCGCTCGGCTCGCGCGCGGTTTGTCACAGTTCTAACCTTATGCGCTACTTCAAGTTGCTCGCGGAAATGTCTCCACCATTGTCTAATTATCCGTGTTTTCGCAATATCCCTAGGGGGATAGCCTACCCCAAGGGTTTTTGCGAAAATTCGAATTATCAAATCATCCTACGACATAAACATCAATTTCTATTGCCATCTACACTAAACGAGAATGATAGAACTAGAGTTAATAGTAATGATGAAAGAAATTAATTCGATCAAATCGTTAGAACATACGAATGCTTTTGGGGATGAACTACGGTAGGCCGCAAACAAATCAAAGTTTGATTCGCGACTGTAACAAATATGTGGATTTTGGTGAACGGGCAGTAAGGCTGCCTGTCCACTGGAGCGGAGAGGAGAGGAGAGGAGCGGAGATGTGCCATTATTAACTAATCAAATCTAAACTCAGGGGCGGAGTCAAGATTCTATTGGTTAATAATGGCACATCTCCGCTCCTCTTTTCTCCTCTCCGCTCCAGTGGACAGGCAGCCTAAGGGTAGGTACAGGTAGGTAGGTACCTAAAAAGTGAAAAATTACGTTAATTTCGGAAGTCGGCGTCTTTGGTTCTGTATTTTCGTTTTTTGCCACCGATTTCCGAAATTAAAGTAATTTTTAACTTTTTTGTGTTTATATTTTTGAAGTCGATTGTTTTTTTTTTTGTAAAAAGTTTTTATTTTTTCACTTTTTGGTTATGGTAACTACTCCACACACATTTAAATACCACTACCTGTTACCTATATGTAAATAACAGTGACAGGAACTAGAACATACGTATAGACTAAGTGGGAAAAATACGTGTGTTTTCTCGTGGACCTACTTTTTTGTCCTACCAGTAGGTCCACGAGGGTATGTTATTTTTGTTGGTCCTACTGAAGCGTTGAACCCAAAATGAACCTGCTGTATAAAGAATTTTAGGAGTCACTAGAGGTGTGACTAGGTGGCTTGTAGGCGTTTCTTCGCCGGAGAACAGCCTGCTTAAGACAAATGACAAGTTATTTGCTGTGTCGAAGCGGTGCTGTTATGAGTGATGACAAGTATTATATATTATTATATACATATAATCCCCCCCCCCCCTATCCCTCTCATAGAGAGGAGGCCTGTGTCCCAGCAGTGGGAACATTAATAGGCTGATGATGATGATACACATGTCGGCGCGCGATGATTTAGTCGATGTTTTTGGTATTTTTATTTTATTTAGGGCGGGTTGTTACCGAATGGGGTTGTGAGTGTCATGGCGGCGGTGGCGGTCACTTTTGATGCGATCGTCACGCGGTGCACACACACAAATCCATTGGCTCTAAAGGACCTCATTCATAGCGTACCCAAAAATAAAAGTGCCGGCCAGAAAAAAAAAAGCTATTTTCATATGGGAAATAACATGCTGAACATTTTTTTATACTACAATGAAAGTCTTCAATTAACCCCCTGGCTGCTATTTGAGTTTGAAAGTAGGTACCAAGAAGATCATATTTTTGGCAACAATATGTTGGACATTAGGTTAAGGACGCAAATATTTATTGCCTATGGTAGAAATGGACATGCATGCATGGCATGCATTGAGCGTTAGGTATAATAAGGTATGATAAGTATGAAAAAAAATAACGAGAAAAGGATTGAGGGAAATGTTTTTATCATATAATAGCAGGTTGCTAGGCACCGCCCTAGCAACCGGCTATTGAAAATTCTTTCTTAAGCCCCCCAAGGCCCAATCTCACTTCTGAGCCATGAGCTGTTTCCAAGACTCATCACGAACCGCCTCGCGCGCATTGCCAGCCTCCCGAATAAGCCGGATTCCGTAAACGATTTAGCACCTTAGACCACATACATACGCTGCGGCGGGTTATACAGAAGATCGAAGAGTATCACCTGCTCCTCCGCTTAGCGTTTGTGGACTGCAAGAAATTCTTCGACTCGATCGAGACTTGGTTTGTACTGCAATCTCTTCAACGGTGCCAGATTCACTATCGGTAAATCGAGGTGCTGCTGTATCTATATGAAAACACTACTACGAGTACTCACAACACTACTACGGTTTGGTCCTGGAGTCGGACCGACATGGTCCGACTCCAGGACCAGACTTCGAAACCTATCCTTGTGCAGCGAGGTGAGGTGAGACAGAGAGAAGGTCTCTCTGTCTCACCTCTCTCATCTCTCCGAAAATATTCATCGCTACATTGGAGGATGCCTTCAAGGTTCTGGACTGGAAAGGGGTAGCTATCAACTTCAATGGCAACTACGTCACTTACCTTCGGTTTGCCGACGATATAGTGGTCACCGGTACCGGTGCGGTATAGTAGTGTATATCGGAGGACCTCAGTACAATGCTCGATGACCTCAGTAGAGCTTCCGAAAGAGAAGGTCTTAAACATAGAAAAAACTAAGTTGGTGTCAAATGCCCATATAACACCCACCTTCATGAAGATCGGGGACTCTACAACCTACTCGAGATGGCGCTGCAGTCACGATAACATATCGCTCCGTACTTTTTTATTTCCTAATATTCCAAAAGCTTAAATATAACGATGAATATAAACTAAAGCGACCTGAATATACGAGATACATCAGTGATAGTGTTATCTAATACCAAAAAAGGACACAAAACAAATCAAAAATGAATTAAGACTAGAACCGTGAAAGTGACAGTGTTTTCGTATTAACATAAAAACTGTTTTTATACATAAAAGATTAAAATTATATAAAAGAACATTTCAAGTGAGAATATAAACAGTGAAAGTGATAAGCCGTATAAAAATTCAAACTTCCCATCACAAACAAAACGTTGAGAAAAATATTTTGAATAATGGAACAGTTATAATGTTGAAGACTTAAGACAACGCCATCTATATCTTATTAACTTAGACTTGAAGAACCATCGATAAAACAACATTTACGAAATTACTGGAAGGACAAAACGATCAACTTATTTGGCCTATCTACGTAAGCGCTCGATAGCTGTGAAGCGAAACTGTGTGCCTCAGTAGCTCTACCATGAGTTGCCATCGAAAACTTACTCGCTAGCGTTAAACTCGCTAGCGTTAAACTCGCTAGCGTATTAACGTGAGCGTTAAACTCGCTAGCGTATTAACGTTAATCAAATAGATTTCGATAGTGTCAAAACTAGCTAGCGTCCCCGTAAATGATTTATATGAAAAAATATTGTACAGCGCCCCTAGCGATCACAGAAAGAATTAAAATTTGTACCAAGAACACTATAGTTTTCGATAGGTAAGAAACCTAACGTAATCTATTCGATAGTCGCTAACGTTTTTCAGCTGCCACCATACAAAACGGCACCATGAGTCACTAATTCGACAGACGCTATCGAAAAATACGCTTGCGATAGTAGTTACGTTGCTCACTACCATTTTGACGTGTGAAACATGTTTACATTCAAATTATATACGTTTTTGAGTCTATTAAAGGCAAAATAATGTCTGGAAGAGATTATTTAGCATGGAATATGTTAGTGGCCCCAAAATTTGGAGGCCAACGACGGGAAGAACGTAAATTTCAAGAAACTATGTTATTTAGTTCTCTTACAAAATATTCTATTTGCCGGCGACGCCGACGGGACCCTATCCGTGCACTTGGTGTTTGTTCTAAAAGTTTTAACTACATAAGTTAATTAATTGTCTATGAATAATCTACAAAGTTTGTAAGAAATTCTAATAAGAAATAAATAAATGCACAATTCCAAGAATTCGGCTTGCACCACAATATCCTAACGGATTTACCTACTATAAAAGGCGTACCATTTTGTGGGCCATTCAGTCGCAGTTCAGCCATAGATAAGACATTTAAATACGGAGCTCAGCCACCAAAGAAGAAACATACCAAGAAAAGCCGAATTCTCCGGAATAATTCAAGATAGTAAATCAGTGTTTTATTTCGCTGCCTCAAGATAGTCCTCATCGTGGTCACTGTGGTTTATGGTACCCAACCTAGGTACGTATTCAGGGGTCCGTGGTGGTTGTGCAGCCAGCGGATTCACCTAGGGTCAGTTAGCATGGAGCGCACATCAAATATCAGTGGGAGATCGTCCCAGGGCGCCTGCGGTACTGTAGGTACCTCTGCCGTCCGCAACACTATTATTGTAAACATAGTTCATTTTAAATTTAATTATATAACGCCGCGAATCACACATTGTCAACAAAGGGGTTTGAAGATTTTTGTATGGAGGGTGGCCCTAACGTGAGGCCGCCATTTTGCTTTTTTTCCAGAATCGCGGTGAAAATCAAACGTTATTTATTTAGATAGAAGACACTTATACAAACAAAAAATGTCATATAACATAATATCCTAAAGCGTCAGGTTTCGAAGTTATTGACCGAAATATAAGTCAAAAATTGAACGTTGAAACAAGGATTTTTTTGTTTTGTTCCCTTCAGGTAAGTATATTGAACTATTTTTTTTTTTTTTTTTTTTTTTTAATTAAAAAGAACCATGTTCTTAATAATGAATTACAATCTAGCCTACAAGACTAATAAGCAATTTTAATCTAACTTAATTTTCTACGTGATAATTATTTTAAAACTTAGAATAGTGCTGATTGTACTTTACACAAGTCCGTTCCACTTTCTTAGAGTCTGATATAATATTATAAACACTTTGTTCATGTGTTTTATGTGTGTCATTGTCACTATTATTTCTACACTTTTTACACTACACTAACTCAAAAGGTTTTGTTCGTTTTAGTCTTCGCACTATATTTGTTTGGTCTAACAGCTGAATTGCCTCGATGTTCACATGTCGGTGGAGTCTGTGTTCATGGGCCTCAGCAAATTTTTGGATTATTTTGGTGACGGGTTCCATTTTTAGGTCACGATGGAGGTCGTCATTTCTTATATACCAGGGCGCATTAACAATACTCCTGAGTACCTTATTCTGGAATGTTTGTATAACTTTGATGTTGGTTGGTTTGGTACAGCCCCACAGTTGGATGCCATATGTCCATATTGGCATAAGAATATGCTTATATAATAAAATTTTGTTGTGTATAGATAGGCAGGAACCCCGTCCAATCAACCAATACATGTTTTTAAAACGTATGTCTAGCTCCTGTCTTTTCTTTTTGACGTGCGCTTTCCAGCGCAGTTTCGCGTCTAGCGTTATGCCGAGATATTTGGCTGTATTTGCGTATGGCACTTGTTGGCCATTTATAAAGATTGGGTGGTAATCACAATTCTTGTTGGTGAAATCAATGTGAAGTGACTTTGATTCATTCAATTTGATCCTCCATTTTTGTGCCCAGTCATAAACTTTATTTACAGCGATTTGTACCTTTTCGATTGCTTCTGTATGGCATGACCCAGTAGCCATGATGGCAGTATCGTCCGCAAACGTTGCAATAGTATTATTTTCCAGCTCTGGTATATCATACGTGTACAACAGGTAGAGAACTGGACCCAGCACACTACCTTGAGGCACGCCAGCTTTAATAATTTTTAGCTCTGAAAAGGCATCCTCGTGCCTTACTCGAAACATTCTATCTGTGATGTATGATAGCAAGATATCAGCAAAATCATTTGGTAGCAATAGTCTTAGCTTGTATATCAAACCCTTGTGCCAAACTCTATCAAAAGCTTGTGCCACATCTAAGAATACTGTGGAGCAGACTTTTTTATCTTCAAGCGTTCTCTCAATGATGTTTGTAATTCTATGTACTTGGTCTATTGTTGAGTGTTTCTCTCTGAAACCAAACTGATGGTCAGGGATCAGGTTTCCCTCGTTTATGATAGGTTTTAGGCGTTTTAATAGCAATTTTTCAAACAGCTTTGACAGTATAGGCAACAGGGAAATGGGCCTGTATGATGAAACTTCGTGAGGTGGTTTACCGGGTTTTGCAATCATAATCACTTCAGCAACTTTCCATGGCTCAGGAACATGCTTTAGCACGAATGCAGCATTGATTAGCTTAGTAAGCTTAACGATGGCTTTACGTGGAAGATGTTTTAGAATTTCCCCCGTAATAAGGTCATACCCTGGGGATTTTTTTGGGCTAATGATTTGAATTTCGTTTGCAACTTCTTTCGGGGTCACAAGCTTAATTCTTTGATCTTGCAGAATATTGGCAAATTGTAGGTTATCTTCAGACCCGTCATTTGGCTGGAAGGTTTCTTCTAAGTGTTGTGCAAATCGTAGAGCTTTTTGCTCATTGCTTTATTATATAATATATTGAACTATGAAAACATAATTGCATCATGTAAAGGTAATATTTTAGTTAAGAGCGAAAGAGACAATAATAATTGTATACCCCCGCCGAATGAGGACCTGTGTAAGTGTGTTATATGGTATAATGTAGATATATGATGCATGGCATGGGCGCGAAACCAATAAAATCCTATTCAGCCTCCCGCTGCCTTCTTAGATGATATTATTTATACCGAATATGATTAAAAAGCCTTATTTTTTATCCACTAGGTGTATTCAATTCATATATGAGTAAATAACTTAATCAACATGAAGTAACTACAACATAAATAAATAAATTAGTTATAACAATTGTTATTTTATCTTTGAATATCTCAGAAACGTGACGCTTTATGATATTATGTTATATCAAGTTTTATGTTTGTATAGGTGTCCCCTATCCAAATATTAGACATTTAAAATAAAATAAATAAATAAAATAAAATAAAAATCATTTAATTCAGACAATTTTTGTCCATATTTGTTAGTACCGATTCAATTTTCTTAAAACTATGTTAGTAATGACGAGATCAATTAGATTAAAATAAATAATTAAAAATGAATTAAAATTAAACAAAGACTAAAAATTATTAATTGAAATTGAAAATAAAATTGAAATAAATACTTGAAAATTAACGAAAATAAAAATTGAAAATTTATTTCAATTTTTATTTTCGTTAATTTTCTAAAAAAAAAAAAATTGAAAATAAATTAAAATAAAATATAACTAAAATTAACTAAATTAAAATACAAAAATGTATCAGGCAACATGCAGCCTGATGAGCCTTCCCACAGCTGGCGACACTGGTCTGTCTGCAATCATCCTTAGGATTCCGTTGCCACTCCCTCGAATTCGACGAATTAGTGAGGCTGACTTTTTGCGCATTATAGCGTAAAAGTCATCTACCCTCGCGTCGGCAAACATACCCGAGGCACTGCAAAATCGAGGTAGTCGCACCAGAATCCTGAAGGCGTTGTTATATTGTATTCTGAGAGCATTGTAGGCCCGCTGCGTGTAGTTGGTCCATAGGGCGCTGGTGTAAAAACTTTGGCAATAGGCTCTGAACAACGTTACCTTTACTTGTGCTGTACACTTCGCAAACCTATGTACCAACATGTTAGCTCGCACCGACAATGCTCTCCGCTCTCTCTCAATGTCTGCGTCATCATGCAGGGTTTCGGTCACAACATGCCCTAGATACCTAAACTGAGAGACCCGACTCAAAGATACCCCGTTGAGATACACTGGTGGTATATGCTCAGGTTGTTTATTTTTACCTCTGATGAGCATATACTCACTCTTTCTATCGTTGTACCTTAAGCCGTGACTCTCAGCGTAGGCCTCACAGATATTCAATAGCTTCCTTAACCCTCCAACAGATGGACTCAGCAACACCATGTCGTCCGCGTAACTGATGTTATTGACGCAAACGTTATCTATGTGACATCCGACATGGCTGTTGCTGAGCTCACCTATCAGCTGATTGACATACAGATTAAAGAGTCTTGGAGAGGTCAGTCCCCCTTGCCTCACTCCACACTCAAGGGAATATTCTTCACAATATGCATTTCCCCACCTGACAAAGTTTTTCTGGTGGTTATACCAGAATGAAAATATATTAGTTAGTTCGGCGGGAGCCCCGACCTCCCCAAGCTTAGTCCAGAGCCTGTTATAATCGACTAGGTCGAAGGCCTTCGATAGGTCCAGAAAGCAAGCGTATATCGGTGTTCTCCTATCAACATAGTAATCGACTGTGTGTTTTAGTGTCAAAATAGCACTTTCAGTTGATAAAGTCTCGCGAAAACCAAACTGGGCATCGTGAAGTTTAATATACTTGCTGAGCTGAGCATCCAGAAGACCATCGAAGACCTTTGCCATCACAGTAGCCAGGGAGATAGGCCTATAATTCTTCAATTCATTTACAGTGCACCTCGATTTTGAAAAAAAAACAAAATGGTGGCGGATTTTAGGGCCAAAATCTTCAAACCCCTTACAAATTGAATAGAGGTAAATAATTATTACCTATAAGGAATAAAAATTCAACAACCCCTAAATACCATAAAAAGGTGCACTAACCGCCAACCTTTCTATTTAGTCGGATTGTTTCATGATACTTATTGACTGTCATAACATTGTTACCATAACGATACCTTAGGTGACGTTTAGATCGTATGAGCCGTTCCCTCTTCTTATTACTGAGAAAGATAGAAACAAAACATAAGAGTGAAGTTAGCTAGACGACCAGTGTGACCATTTGTGGCAGATTTCGCTCCAAAATTTTGTCTGTGGCAGATCCTGTTGACGATTTACAAAAGTGGCAGATTTTGGCAGATTTAAAAGAATTCAAGGAAATTCACATTACCTTATTTGAATTTTCCTTTTTTTATTATTATTAGGTATAATAATGCATAAGAAAATTGTTAAATATTTTTGTTGATTAATGATATTTCTAGAAATATCCTCATACATGGTCTCCACCTCATCGTCGGGGTGTGACGAGGTCGGGGCGTAAACCTGTACGACCTTCAGCGAATATCTTGCGGATATTCTGAGTATAAGGTACGCCACCCTGGTCGACACACTCTCGGTCTTCACCACGTTGCTCACAAGGGACTTGTGGACAATAAACCCGACACCACCCTGGGACTGCTGCCTCTAAAACTCACTTCACCGTTGTCATGGGGGACTTCAACGCGAAACTGGGCAAACGTAACGATGATGAGCTGCGAGTGGGGCAATTTGGAGTTGGACGTCGGAACCACCGGGGTCACCTACTGGCCAGTTTTATGGAGAAGGAAGGCCTCTTTATGATGAACTCCTTCTTCAGAAAACGCGAGCACAGAAAGTGGACCTGGCAGAGCCCTGATGGTGCAACAAAAAATGAGATTGACTTCATTATGTCGACGAAGAAGCAAGTGTTCAATGATGTCTCTGTGATCAACGCGGTGAAAACCGGAAGCGATCACCGCATGGTAAGAGGCACATTGAACTTAAATATTAAGCTGGAAAGATCTCGACTGGTGAAGTCTACGCTCCGTCCAGCACCGATCCAAGTCCAAAACCCCGAGAGCTTTCAGCTCGAACTTCAGAATCGTTTCGAGTGCCTAGGGAGCTCCGTGGACGACTTTAACGATGGGTTCGTGGAAACTGTCCATACGGTCGGGTCCAAGATCTTTAAGACCCGTCGTACAAGTAGAAACAAGAAGCTCTCTGATCCTACTATACAGCTCATGAAGGAGAGGCGCGAGATGATCCTCCAGTCTCCAGACGATGCGTTCAAGTACCGGCAGCTCAATAGACGGATCTCCAAGTCCTTGAAAAGCGACCTTCGTCGCTTTAGTACGGACCGCATTAAGGACGCGATAGAGCGGAATAAGGGCTCCAAGGTCTTTGCAAGAGATCTGTCTATTGGGCAGAGCCAGCTTGCAAAGCTGAAGACCGATGATGACAGGATCGTATCCGCCAAACCTGAAGTATTGAGAGAGATCGAGAGGTTCTATGGACAGTTATACACGTCATCCAGTAACCCCGTTACGAATCTGGCAAACGACCCAAGAGCTAGATTAACCCGACATTATACCGAAGATATCCCGGACGTCAGCTTGTACGAGATTAGGAAGGCTCTAAAGCAACTTAAAAACAACAAGGCGCCAGGTGATGACGGAATTACGGCCGAACTCTTAAAGGCCGGTGGGAAACCCGTTCTGAAGGCCCTCCAGAAGCTGTTCGATTCCGTCATACTCGAGGGTAAAACGCCACAGGCATGGAACAGAGGTGTGGTGGTACTCTTCTTTAAAAAGGGCGACAATGCCCTGCTTAAGAACTATAGGCCCATCACACTTCTGACCCATGTCTACAAGCTGTTTTCAAGAGTCATCACGAACCGTCTCGCGCGCAGGTTTGACGACTTCCAGCCTCCCGTACAAGCCGGATTCCGTAAAGGCTTTAGCACCGTGGACCACATACATACGCTGCGGCAGGTTATACAGAAGACCGAAGAGTATAACCTGCCTCTCTGCTTAGCGTTCGTGGATTACGAGAAAGCCTTCGATTCGATCGAGACATGGGCTGTACTGCAGTCTCTTCAACGGTGCCAGATCGACTATCGGTACATCGAGGTGTTAAAGTGCCTATACAAAGACGCCACTACGAGTATGTCAGTCCGACTCCACGACCAGACCTCGAAACCTATCCTTCTGCAGCGAGGTGTGAGACAAGGAGACGTTATCTCTCCGAAACTGTTCACCGCTGCACTGGAGGACGTCTTCAAGGTTCTGGACTGGAAAGGGCTAGGCATCAACATCAATGGCGAGTATATCACTAACCTTCGGTTTGCCGACGATATAGTTATCATGGCTGAGACCATGGAGGACCTCAGTATAATGCTCGATGACCTCAGTAGAGCCTCCAAAAGAGTGGGTCTTAAAATGAACATGGACAAGACAAAGGTCATGTCAAATGCCCATGTAACACCCGCCCTCATAAAGATCGGAGACGCTACGCTCGAAGTTGTAGACGAGTATGTTTACCTAGGACAAACTGTCCAGCTAGGTAGGTCCAACTTCGAGAAAGAGGTCAATCGTCGAATCCGACTCGGCTGGGCAGCGTTCGGGAAGCTACGCAATATCTTCTCGTCCCACATACCACAGTGTCTCAAGACGAAAGTCTTTGACCAGTGCGTGTTGCCAGTGATGACTTATGGCACTGAAACGTGGTCGCTCACAATGGGCCTTATCAGAAGGCTAAAAGTCACCCAAAGAGCAATGGAGAGGGCTATGCTTGGAGTTTCCCTACGTGATCGAATCAGAAATGAAGAGATCCGCAGGAGAACCAAGGTAACCGACATAGCCCGAAGAATTGCCAAACTTAAGTGGCAATGGGCAGGACATATTGCTCGCAGAACAGATGGCCGATGGGGCCGAAAGGTTCTGGAGTGGCGACCACGTACTGGAAGACGTAGCGTCGGAAGGCCTCCCACAAGATGGACCGATGACTTAGTAAAGGCCGCAGGAGTTCGGTGGATGCGGGAAGCACAGAATCGGTCGAAGTGGCGGTGCTTGGGGGAGGCCTATGTCCAGCAGTGGACGTCTTTCGGCTGATATGATGAATGATATTTCATTGAATTTGTGTGTATTTTTTCCGTTTCCATGAAGGCATATTTTTAGCATTTTTGGCGCCAAGTGTGGCAGATTTTGGCAGTTTTTTTGCCCAGTCTGTGGCAGATTCGCCATTTATGAAATGGTCACACTGTAGGTGACACGATCTATCGAGCTTACCTTAGCGCCTGCATGAGACTCCGTAAAACTCATGGTGCGAGTTTAGGGGTATGAGGAACAGGGTGTAAAGTTCACTCATCCACCATAGAAAAGGGAGGATCCTCCAACCAGACGGGTTGTTATGTCTGGCGGGCAACTGCCCATAATAATATGTTGATTTCGGATAGTCTTATCTATGTTATTCGCTCAGTAAACTCTAATTGCGAGATGTAGGAATTGTGTGACGTCATGTCTTTTTGTTTCGTAGTTTTTGTATGTGGCGGTCTAACCGCTACACGAGCATTATCAAAATCTGTTTGATCTACGTCAACACTTCCAACTCCACCTGCTTTTCATAGAGCTCATACGTCATGCCGCCATACATATTGGAAGTAAATCCTCCGGGAGGGTCACCGGCATTTCGTTTGCGCTAAAGTTAACCATCTACGATGTTTAACTTTAGCGCAAACGGACGGAACTGGTCCGCCGTTTGTGCCAGGTCCCAGTTCCATGACACATTTAAACTATTTTATGATATGTGCTTTCCGCTTAAGCAATTAAAACGATATGCAGTAAAATCACCGAAGTGGATTAGTAAAGGTATAAAATTATGCTGTAAACGCAAGCGCGAAATGTTGTGGCAATTTCGAAAAGACCCCAACCCCAAGACTAAAACAATTTTAAAAACATATACGTAACGCTTAAAAACAATAATTCGTCTGATTAAGAAATCCCAAAATAACAACCACATTAATAATGCGTCTAATAAGTGTAAAGCTACATGGCAAATAATAAATAAGTGCAAAAATAATAAGCCGGTCGAAGGAATACTAAGACTTAGAATAAATAACGTAGATATAACTGACCCGAAAAGTATCTCCCAAACTTTTAATGACTATTTTATTGACGAAATTGAATCAGTAACTAAAATTAATATTAATAATCAAAATCTAAAATTTGACATGCATCCTGACTCATTATTTTTAAGACCCACAGTTCCCCCTGACATTGTAATGCTAATAATAGCTCTGGATATGATGACGTTACAACAAATGTTATTAAATCAGTTTCAACTATTATAGCACCAGTACTTAGTTAAATAAATATGTGTTTAGAATCGGGTGTGTTTCCGGATAGGTTAAAATTGGCTGTTATAAAACCACTATATAAAAAAGGTAGCAAACACGATCCAGCCAACTACCGGCCAACTTCAAAAGGGGGGGTCTATCTATAACATTTTTCATGTTATTCAATTTTTAATCTTTTAAAGATTTGCTTTCTGTTTTTTGACACATCTCCGAAATTTATGGGTCGATTTGGATTCTGTTTATTATTTCCAAAAGCTTATGAGTTATTTTAACAGGTTAATTAAAATTTTTACAAAAAATTATCGACTACAAAAAAAAAACGGAATCGAAGTCATTTTTTCGGTAAAAAATTGTGTATTTATTTAAAAAAAACTAGTGAAAAATGTTATAGATAGACCTTTTGAAGTTTATTTTCGATATTTTTTCATGAATATTCAGAAAATTACGGGCGGTCACATGCGCATGGGCGACATTGTATAATTATGGAAATACTTGAGTCCGATTTATATTATTGAAAGTATTTTATTTGTATTGTTAATTGTTGTTTGTGTTTTATTAGTATGTGTTGACTGTTTTTAGACATAATTATATATAATAGATAAATGTGTCAATCATTGTAATCATTAAGTTTTGTGGTTAAGTATTATTACGATATTTGCAAGTAAATTAAGTGCTTTATTTTGCGAGTATTATTTTTTAAAACGGATTCGAAATCGATACTCACAAGTAATTTTAATAACTCTGCATGCGCCAAAATCACAAATTTTCATATGTGTCAAGCTTTCCTTGCATGTTTTATCGTCATCATCAAATGGATTAGTAACACAAGTATAGCATTGAATTGCATTGGCTCCTGTACCTGGAGAACACAGTAAAAATTAAATGAAGCCAATTTCTTTTTTATTCGACAAAATCTCACTTTTTATTGTTATATTCCTTTAGGGCCTGATTTTGCAACAGTCGGATATCTTAAAGTGCCTGCTACACGGTTGCCAACCGCGTCCCCGACAGAGGTGACCTAGGTTGGCGACCGGCAAAGCTGTTTCAACGTTTAGTCGTAAATCATCATCTGCACGGTTGTAAACCACCAACCACCACCGTGTTTAGGATATGACCAAACGTTGAAACAACTTTGCCGATCGCCAACCAAGGTCACCTCAGTCGGGGACGCGGTTGGTAACCGTGTAGCAGGCACTTTTGGCCACGTTCACGGCCTCGGGCGATGCGACTTCAGACACCACATATAATAATCAGTTAATATAACAAACGATTGATATAATTTTAAAATAACCAATTTTTATAATCATAACATACATTTAATATAAAATCGTTTGATATTCCACTCAAAAGACATAAAACCAATTTAGACTAGTATGTGATTTCTATCATAGTTAGTAACCTGAGTAGATATATGTACCTAGTAACTGATTACCACCTGCCAAGATGGTCACTCGCTACGCTCGCTCGCCTTTGCGCTTTAATGGTCACTGTTCTAACCTAACCTAACCTAATCCAAATGATTCACCAACAATAGAGGGGATCTGGCACTCGGCGGCCGCTGCCGCGGCACGCTCCCTACGCTCGCTCGCCTTTGCGCTTTAATGGTCACTGTTCTAACCTAACCTAACCTAATCCAAATGATTCACCAACAATAGAGGGGATCTGGCACTCGGCGGCCGCTGCCGCGGCACGCTCCCTACGGTCGCTCGCCTTCGCGCGTTAATGGTCACTGTTCTAACCTAACCTAACCCAAATGATTCACCACATTAAAGGGGATCTGGCGCTCGACGGCCGCGCCCGCCTTAGCTTCTAACCTAACCTGTCTGAGTTGGATTGCTTTGAATCGGGGTGTACTGTTAAGAGGGTTTACGTCGTTCGGCATTTCATACAAACTTTCAAGCCCTTATTTTTCGAAATGATCGATCCGATTTTAATGAAACTTCATATGCATATGCAGGATAGGAAGGTCTAAAAAATTAGTTAAGAACATTTTCGAAATGTCTTATTTAAAAGCAGTTAACTGGATATCTCTGTTTCTATGGAATATTTAAAATCGGTCTAATTTGGCTGTGACACTATTTTTCGAAAATGTTCTTAACTAAGTTTTTAGACCTTTGTATCCTGCATATGCGTATGAAGTTACATTAAAATCGGTTCAGTCATTTCGAAAAATAAGGGCTTGAAAGTTTGTATGAAAAGCCGTACGACGTAAATCCTCTTAAGCATAATGATGGTATCAATATAATATATTTTAAAAGATAGGCCTAATGACTTTCGATTAAATAAACGTTATATCCAATAAAGGTATACGAAATAAGTTTTAGAGTACTTATATAAATGTTATAAGTAAAGAAATTATATCAACAGTGGTGAGTTTTTGACAGATTTTGTATGGCAAATCTGTCAAAAACTAACAATCGAGAGACCATTGTGACGTTTGTAAATTAGTAGACTTGGCCCCCAGATGGCGTGGCTTCCGAAAAGATTCGACTCTCAAGACCATTTTTTTGACATAAAATAAAATTATGGCACCATACCTAACTACGAATCCGCTGTTATCCACGGCCTCATGGAATCACCCTAATTCGTCAATCATTTTAGTTTATTGCTTATTACAATGTCATAAGAATTACATTGCAACGACTATACTATATTAAAGTTATCACTCCAATTCGTCACTTACTTATTTATTACAATGACGCAAGAGTCACATTGCAAGGAGTTTATTAATATTTGGAGAGTTGTCATTTGGAATGAAGCCGTAGGGCCCGTTTAGTGTCTGTCATCCATCAATTTGATTACAATTACAGCATAATGGAGTTACGCTAAAACTGATCATGGCAACTGACCGTGAATGTGGTACTTTCACGTTGACCGTGAAACTAAACTTACTTGGTATATGACTATCAGCAACGTCATCCAGTAGTTGGAAAATTTGGCGACGGATTCGATGTCCGTGTGTAACGTCCCAATTGCACAAATCTGTGGTACAAGTGCTCCAAGAAACGTGAACTCCGTCAGCGGTGTACTGACCATGGTCCTCAGCACTGTTTACCTCTCCACCGATCATAGTTCCGTTCGTGTTCGACCCACATGAACGTGTTATGAAATCTTCCCCATTTTCTGCAAGCATAAAAATATATATAGGTATGTCGCATCCGGCAATTGACGTTTACAACAAAACAAGGCGCGTCACCTAGCGGCAACTCTCAGAGTCTCAACTAGAGTTAGAGTCCTAGCTAGAGTCGGCGCGTTTCCGGTCGGTTACGAGGTTGAGTGATCGTAATTTGTGGTTATAGTGCTCATTTGTGATTTTAATAAACGCCGTGTATCGAACCCAGTGTGTTTTCATTGCACGAAACTCATCTTCTGCCCACATGATATCTGAATCTAATGGAATAAATCCTGATGATCCGACATATACAAAGTTACTTATTCAGCTTATAAGCGTTTATCCTAAAAGCTTTTAACGTCGTAAATAGCTGTCTAAAATTTTCCGGTTTTGATTAATTTGGTTAAGTATACGTAGATCACTGTACGGAAAACGGAAATATAAAATGTGGCTAACTAGTGAACTAGAATATTAATAATGAATTGCAATATAAAGTACATTGAATTTGATTTTGTACCAGTTTTAGGTGTAAAAAAGGCATATGGAAAGTTTCCAAATACTTTTTTCCTATTCTTCCAGTCTAACGGGATGCAGCTGAATGCCAATATTTTACATGGACTGACTGCCTATCTATCCTCCACTTCCTAGTTCCAATGAACAACATTGTCAATCGATTATTTTATTTATTTATTGGTTGAATACGAGGCTTTTGGCTACTTTTGTATGTGTGTATTTTATTATTTGAATGTGCGTTTTTTTTTTGTGTTGAATAAATTCGTTTGTGCAGAATAAACAATTTTTCTTTCTTTTCTTTTTCTTTTTAACCGACTTCCAAAAGGAGGAGGTTCTCAATTCGTCTGTATGTTTTTTTTTTTTTTTGTATGTTTGTTACGCGATTTCTCCGTCAATTGTGGACCGATTTTGAAAATTGTTTTTTTGTTTGAAAGAGTATGCTTTCGAGGTGGTCCCATATAACTTTTATTAACTTTACTTGGATAGTTTTTGAGTTAGCTTCAATAATACGTATTTTTCCCACTTAGTTTGTATGGATGATATAATGATAACTTCCAATCACTGTTATTTACATAGCAGGTTAGTGGTATTCGAATTTGTAGGGGTAGGTACCACCACTAAAAAGTGCAAAATAAAAACTTTTTACAAAAAAAGAACAACCGACTTCCAAAAAAGACACTACAAAGTCAAAAATAACTTTAATTTCGGAAGTCGGTGGCAAAAAACGAAAGTTCAAAACCAAACACACCGACTTCCGAAATTAAAGTTATTTTTGACTTTGTAGTGTCTTTTTTGGAAGTCGGTTGTTCTTTTTTTGTAAAAAGTTTTTTGAGTTACTGGGTAGCACGATTTCCCTTGGTAAGATGTTTGTCAGAATTTTTCTACTATCGATTGTCAAAGTTCTACTAATGACAGCCAGAAGTTTATTCTGAAAGTTGGCACCGTCGCAAATAGATGTCAAATATTTCGCTGTTTTGATTAATTTGATAATATTTCTGTACAGAAATAAAGAATGTGGCTAACTAGCGAACTAGAATATTGATTATGAAATGCAATAATTAATATCGTAACACCGAACAGTTAGTTTTAGATGTAAAAAAAGTATTTGGAAACTTTCCAAATGCCTTTTTTTCACCTAAAACGGGTACAACATCAAATTCAATGTTATAATTCCAATTCATTATTAATATTCTAGTTAGTTAGTTAGCCACATTTCTTATTTCCATACAGTATTATTTCCAAATTAATCAAAACAGGTAACTTTTTGACAGCTATTTACGACGTTGCCAACTTGTAGGATGCACCCTCTTAACGTGTTTTCCGAGGCTCGGAGACTCGCAGACAGACGTAGCTGTAAGCCACGAGCCCCCTTCTCTCTTTTTACTCCTGTAATAAAAGAATGTTACTCACCTTGTGTCTTAATAACAATGTTACATACGGAGCCCGAGCATTGCTTGCATTGGGGTTCATCAGTGGCATTCAGTGGGGTGGTTGCACAATCATAGCATTTAATACATGACGCTGAAAATGAAATCAAAGTTTTTTTTTATTTTTTATTATATATACAGTATGGAATTTTTGTACCTCACCTAGAGGAAAAGAAAGTACTCTAAATAAGGAGATAGCAAATTTTACTCAAGTGAAACATTCCTTTATTAAAAAAAAAAACATATCTGCATTCAAAGATTTTCGAAAATTCGCTTGCCACACTCGGGAATCGAACCAGCTTAAATTCGATAAACAGATTTTCTAAAATCTTTGAATGCCGATTTGTTTATTTAAAAAAATAAAGGAAAGTTTCCTTAGAACCAGTATTTAGAGTACGTACTTTCCCTCCAGGTGAGGTTAAAAATTCCACCCAGTATAAAGGTATCTTAGCGCCATCGACCACTAGTCCACAACTACCTAAATAAATGTAAAACTAAAAATAGTACAATCTTCGAATCAAACTAAAGAAGCGGGAAAAATAGATTGATTTTTTATCAATTTATATATTGATGCAAATAACATCAGTAGTCATAATTGAAACTTCATTACGTACTCAGTTAATTAATTCCACATGCCTTAAATAGTGGGATGTGTCAATAGAAACTCAATTTTAAGCTGATTATGAACAATGTCACTTTTATAGGCACTATGTAGTGACACTCCAGTGCCTCGGAAAGGCATCGCCAACTCGGGGCTGCTACTGACAATTTTTCTACCCCAAATATTTTTTATCTTGCCCCACGTGACTTGCAGCCGCTAAGATGGTCACTACTAGACCAACGAATCAGTAGAACTAAAAGTATCGCTATCATACATACCTTATCTACATTCACGTTTTATATAATAACAAAAATAAATCCTATAATATATAATTAATTAATTATATTACATTAATAATAATGAACAATTTTTAAGCGAGTAAAGAAATAAGCAATATTAAATATAATTAAATAAATAATAAATGAACAGATAGACCTCCATATAAAATATTAATAGAATAAGTAAATGAATGAAGGAAATATAAATAGGTACTTATATAATAGGATATAGAATAATATTAACGGATAAATTCAATAACAATAATACATAGTCATGAATAACAGATATATTTTAATAAGTACTTTTAATAAGTAAAATAATAAAAATAAATGATACTATAATCCTTAATAATTATACTACTTTAATAATAATAAACAAATTTTTAGGTGAGTAAACAAATAAGCAATATTCATCATCATCATCATCATATCAGCCGAAAGACGTCCACTGCTGGACATAGGCCTCCCCCAAGCACCGCCACTTCGACCGATTCTGTGCTTCCCGCATCCACCGAACTCCTGCGGCCTTTACTAAGTCATCGGTCCATCTTGTGGGCGGCCTTCCGACGCTACGTCTTCCAGTACGTGGTCGCCACTCCAGAACCTTTCGGCCCCATCGGCCATCTGTTCTGCGAGCAATATGTCCTGCCCATTGCCACTTAAGTTTGGCAATTCTTCGGGCTATGTCGGTTACCTTGGTTCTCCTGCGGATCTCTTCATTTCTGATTCGATCACGTAGGGAAACTCCAAGCATAGCCCTCTCCATTGCTCTTTGGGTGACTTTTAGCCTTCTGATAAGGCCCATTGTGAGCGACCACGTTTCAGTGCCATAAGTCATCACTGGCAACACGCACTGGTCAAAGACTTTCGTCTTGAGACACTGTGGTATGTGGGACGAGAAGATATTGCGTAGCTTCCCGAACGCTGCCCAGCCGAGTCGGATTCGACGATTGACCTCTTTCTCGAAGTTGGACCTACCTAGCTGGACAGTTTGTCCTAGGTAAACATACTCGTCTACAACTTCGAGCGTAGCGTCTCCGATCTTTATGAGGGCGGGTGTTACATGGGCATTTGACATGACCTTTGTCTTGTCCATGTTCATTTTAAGACCCACTCTTTTGGAGGCTCTACTGAGGTCATCGAGCATTATACTGAGGTCCTCCATGGTCTCAGCCATGATAACTATATCGTCGGCAAACCGAAGGTTAGTGATATACTCGCCATTGATGTTGATGCCTAGCCCTTTCCAGTCCAGAACCTTGAAGACGTCCTCCAGTGCAGCGGTGAACAGTTTCGGAGAGATAACGTCTCCTTGTCTCACACCTCGCTGCAGAAGGATAGGTTTCGAGGTCTGGTCGTGGAGTCGGACTGACATAGTGGCGTCTTTGTATAGACACTTTAACACCTCGATGTACCGATAGTCGATCTGGCACCGTTGAAGAGACTGCAGTACAGCCCATGTCTCGATCGAATCGTAATAAGCAATATTAAATATAATTAAATAAATAATAAATGAACAGATAGACCTGCATATAAAATATTATAGAATAATCGAATGAATGGAAATATAAATACATAGGTAATAGGATATAAATAATTCATGAAAATTAATAAAGCGCTCTTCCTCTCTTAACCTATTTATAAATTTGCTGTGCCCGACAGGGTCCATAATTGTTTCTATTATTTTTTTATTTACCTCCTGTAATTGTACATTATGGTTTGCAATAAACGATTTGATTTGATTTGATTTGAAAAACGTAATAGTAAGAAAGGTTCAAAAGTGCTTGCTATACGGTTGCCAACCGCGTCCCCGACAGAGGTGACCTTAGTTGGCGATCGGCAAAGTTGTTTCAACGTTTGGTCGTAAACCATCATCTACACGGTTGTAAACCACCAAGGTCACCTCTGTCGGGACGTGGTTGGTGACCGTGTAGCAAGCGTTTAAGATAAGTTAAATTACGATTACTTATTTATTAACGCGTAGTACCTATTCCGTATTCTCGAATGGTAACCTTTTACTGTTAAATCGATACTGCCATGTGACAGAGACAGACGTAGTCGATGACGTCTAGTAATATAGGGTTCCGTTGATACTTCGACACCCTTTGGATGAGGAACCCCATAAAACAGCACAATTTTACTATGTTTGTGAATATGTGAACACCATGTATCTACCACATAATTAATTTATCAGTTGTTTGCTCAACTTTAAATTCTTTTTACTTTATACAGTAATTTTATTCTAGGTGCATCGTCTTCACATATATATAATTATATAAATAATGTACATATACAAAATATTGTAAAACATTTTAAAAGAGTAACGGTGGAGTTTCTTGCCCATTCTTCTCCATACGAAAACTACCTTTTGGAAGGGGCGGTAGAATCAATACTATATTTTGTAAATTTTGACGTTCAAAAGTACCTTCAAGGGCCTATTTGAAATAAATGATTTGACTTTGACAGCGAAGTATTAATATTCCTATTATAAAAATCGAGGTCAGTAATTCACCAGAACAACAGGTAATTTTAAAAAACTTACCATATTTAACAGACACAAAGACGAACAGCGTCACCACAAACAAATTAGACAATATGGAGGACTTCATAATAAAAAAATTCTACAATTTATTATTGTGTTCTTAATAACGTCAACTCTACAAATACTTGAAATTCTAAATGTGAACTGAAAGTCATGCGGAAGTTAATTTATATTTAGCTATATTTTGCCCTTTACAGTTGTTTAAATTATCCTGTATAAATACTAGCTTCTGCCCGCGACTTCGTTCGCGTGGAAGTCGTAAAACACCACAATATACTACAATAACAGCCTCATTTTTATAAAACTTCCCCGTATACTACGTTTGTACTCGTAGATTTGTTCTCAGCAGCCAAAATATACAGATAGTCAGGACTGGTGACTTGGGAGCAAGCGACGTACAGTGATCCGTGTTTGAAGCAGCTTGTCCTGAGGTTGACACCCGCAGCCTTCAGTCTTCAGTGTCGGCCCTTGTGACTTATTGATAATTATCTCAAAGCATACATACGCTCACAAATGAGTGGGGAATTAGTGGTATTACGCGGTATAAACACTGTCTCGCAAACGCAACAACTTGTTAGAATTTCCGCCTCGATGACGTTTCCCTGCAATGACACAACTTTGAGTCGAATTCCGTTACACAGCTTCGGTGGAGTTAAGTTTCGAAGGAGCATAATCGGGACACCAGCCTTTAGCTAAGTAATGTGAGCCGGAAGTCCACTTGCCATTAGCGAATTCAGAAATTCTAAATTCTAAAAAATTCTACGGGGTAATGTGTGGGCATCATTTTCCTCCACATCAGTATTAATGGAGGTATAGGTATATCAGAAAGAAAGAAGAAGAAGAAAGAGAATACATTTATTTAATATACAGCAGATAAAAAATTTAAAAACAAATAAAAAGTGTAAAATGTAAGATATTAGCAGGGGAGTGTGCCTCACGGCTGCGCTAAAAAGCCCCAGTTCAGCAAAAAATGCCAGACAACTATAAGTGCTTGACGCTGGTTTTCAACTGAACCTGAGAGTGTGATGTGACAGATGTGCATGAGTTTTATAATGTAACGTATCACTTCGCTGTGAATCTGTGATCGCTGCAGCCTGATCATTGATCATGGTGAATACGAGTACATTCTACGAAATACTATAAACATAATAAACAAATAACAAAACAAAATCGTATAAAAAAATGTAAAAAAAGAATCACAAAACAAAACAATCGTTTTTTTTTTTTTTCTTTATTTATTTAAAGAGGTTTTCCTTCATAGTTACAAATCGACTTTTACATGCTACTACAAAACTAATTAAATATTATTTTACACTATGTCGATCTACGTTTAATCCCAATGTTTACGAGCTTGTATAGCATCCTGGCTGCTTCAAAACAATAGTTAGGATACGAACTTACACACTCTGGTTTGAAAAACAATCGTCTAACCGCTTAGCTAAAATTGCCGTTCCATAAAGTTATAGCGTGATAATAATCATATAGAAGTTAAATCGGTAACTATCGTTCTTTTACAATTTCCGGAGAAAACTACGAACATAATGTAATATTGCTCATCCCCCAATACCAAATAGCGTCATAGTTGATACCCTACAGTTTGACCAGACCTATGAATATCTATGCAAAATTTTAACAGAATCTGTCTAGTAGAATTCGCGTGATGCTGGAACACAACAACAGACAAACAGACAAAAATTCTAAAAACTATATTTTCGGCATTAGAATCAATCCCAGACCTCGTAGCAATTACTTTTTTTACATTTTTTAAGGTACAGTTTTGACTTCGCTACGATTTTATTATATGTATATATAGATATATAGATTATAATTGCGTAAAATGATCTGTTTAGGTATATTCATACCACAAACTACAAACACAGTAACGAATATTATTTTCCCTTTGATAAGCTTCATTTGATTAGGTTAATTGGGATAAAATACAATAAACGACGTATATTTAGTAACCTAATTCGATTAACTGTTCTTAAAGAGTCATAATTAATTAAGAGAAAATTGCCGAATTGTCAAAAAAATACGTATTTTTTCGGAGTCCTTTCTCATTGAATAGTCTATATTTCGAAAAAAAAAAGCGATATCAAAAAAATAAAAAAATACCATCCTGGAAGTTTAGTTGGGCTACATTTAAAAAATATTAGACCCCTTTATCTCTTACGGTCTAGTAGTAATAGTTAATAACGACATTTAGAATTTATTTTATATTTTTATACAAATATTCAAAATGAAAAGTAGCCAGATGTCCTTCTCCTGGTCCCGGGCTGCCTATCTGTCAAACATAACATTCGCTTCACTGGTTTAGGCGTGAAAAGGTAACACTGACAGACAGACAGACAGACATAGTTACTTTCGCATTTAAGTATAATATTAGTATGCACATATAAGGCTGATTTTAGTCTCACGCTGACCGTCGTCAGCGCTGACAAGACAATGTACCTATATAAAGTTTAGTATTCTATGAAATTACACCAACCGCTCAGCGCTGACATCTGAAGTTCATACGTTTCGGCTGTCAGCGCCGACGGTCAGCGTGCGGTCAGCGTGACTCTAAAACCAGCCTAAATATATTTAACACTAGCTGACCAGACAGATGTTGTCCTGTTTAGCGAAGGTAGACATTATCAACTAATAACCAAAAAAAATCGTAAACATCTCAACGTTTATTTCAATAACTATTTAGGACAAGCATTTTTCAACGGTCAAGGATTCGGTCAGTCAGAAAGATGAAGCTCGTTTCCCATTCCAAAGCATAGTATGTTCCTATATGGAATGGGCAAGAAACTCCACGGACTTTAAATAAAAATAATACGAAAGCACTTTAAAAGTAGCGGGTTTTACAACAATATTCCCATCCCTTATCATGTTTTCAAGTCAGAGTACTTATCTCGGGAAACGATAGATATAAAGGTTAAATCATTATAAAACATTTATGTTATTTTCAACAGATGTCAGTTTATCTGAGTCAACGCAACCATTAACAGGTTCACTATCCGCGAAGAAGACACAACAGTTGAACAATCAGCACAGACCATAATATATGTGGCCGTAAATTTAAATGTGTAAAGAGTTTATAAAAATTGATTTAAGTGTGATCTAGAAATATCTGATCGTCTAAGTAACGAAGATCAAAATGAAAGGAGAAATCCCAGTGTTCAGAAGATGTTGTTTCTGTCTGCCTCTACGATATGGCTTACTCGCGTGGGGATATTTCAAAATGGTGAGTTGATTAGCTGCTAATCAATGAACTTTATGGCGTGTATTTATTAACTGTCGTTCTTACGTTTCAGACAGCAGATGCGTTTCTTACATATATTATATTGATAGATACTTTAGTCATGATCAGCTTATATAATAATGAAGACACATACATGAACCGATTTTCTACAGAATTGATTGTATCAATTATTGCAATTACTGTTTTCTTAACGGATTTCATAGTAACCATAGTGTTCATCGTTGGAGGACATAAGGTGAGATTTGAATTTGAATTCTTATTTAAACTTATCTATATAAAGTTGAAGGCTTGAGGTCAACAAAACAATACAAAATAAGCTTTTAAATTAAACATGGTATAGCCTCTCTCCTAGTGTGAATTTGGTAAGTGTATAATTATGCGACTCTTGAAAATAGCTGAGTTTCTTCACTCTGTCTCTCTCTCCAACTTCCACATTCAGTTTATCTGACTATCAAGCCCTCCACAGTCAGATAAACTGAATGTGGAAGGTAGAGAACGGGCCGTTGAGGTGCACTTGAAAGAGGCCTTCGTCCTGTCCAGTTTATGAGATGGCGAAAAGTGGATAAGTCAATCGTTCCTATGTTATTATTGGGAGGCTGATGTCCAGCGCTGATTGTATTATTCCAATATAAAAACAATTCATGGCATCCTTAGACCAAAGCTAATAAATATTTTTCTTTTGCAGAAAAACGTGAAGCTGATAAGAGTATTCTATTTCTTCAGCATTGGGATGTGGGTAATAACTTGTCTATTTACTGCCATGTTAGTCGTAATAACAATACAAGACTTAATTAAACACAACATGCGTTATTGGGTGAGAATCGTGCTGCCACCCTCATTATTTATCGTCACATTAGGTGAGCATATTTTTGAGTTGTTCAAATAGTATAATTTATAAGGAATTATTGTATAGAGAGTTAATATTGACCTGCAACTATTAAAACTACAAAACGGGAGGATTCGTAGGAGACCTGGTTGGAACGGAGTTTCTTTTGCTTTGAACGTCACGATACTTTTTTTACGTAACAAAACAGTCGTGACAGTCAAAATGTTACACTTTTTTCGGTCTAGCTCTCATTCAACTAAACGTGCGATATTAAACGAACCACTTTGTTTTGCAGCTGTACAGAGTTACTTCCTTTTGCTACTGAGGAGTGAGATCATCAAACTGAGGAGCAACGGCGAGTTCAGATTTGTGAACAATGCGGCTGAAGCAGAATGTACCATGACATGTGAAGAAACGGCAGTGGGAGAGGAGACGGTGAAGGAAGTCGTAATAAACTAAAGAGACTAAACGTGCGACTAAAACTTGAAAAAGAAATAGTGAATGTCTCATTGATGAGTAGAAGTTAATTAAACTAATTTTAAATATAAGTTTTGTAAGTTGATGGAGGTACTTACTTGTAAATAATAAACAATTTTGTAAAATAATCTGGAGCTACTTATTTATTATTTAGTTTTTTTGTTATAAGTGGCTATATACCCAAGTATTGCAATAAGACACATAAAGAACATTAATCTCGCCTGCATTGCAATAATATTAGAATATTATACACCTTAAAGGCCGTCACAATCAAGATCGTTGACAAATGTATTGAAAAGAAGGGAGGACCCAGATCGGGGTGTCAAACCCTGTGGTATCCCAGATTTGGTATAACTAATACCAACACTTATGATGACTGACTGAAACCAATAACTTACCTTCTTCCGTCTTTCTCTCCGTTAAATAGGTAATTATGACTTAAATAAACTAAGCGAAAAGATAACCTTATGATTCCGGCGTCAATATTTATAGTATTGATGACTCACTTTATCAAAAGCGACGGAAAATTGGTATAAACCGCATCAATTTGATTGCAGGTCACATAATGATGACAAAATAGTATTGTCTAGTCTAGGAAGGCCAAAAAATTATCAAAATACTTCAATAGAGTAGATAAAATTACTCTGTGAGGGTAACATGGTAGGGCATTTATTGATAACTAAATATTACCCTTGACTTCGTCGGCGTGTATTTTGTATTTCATAATTTTTAACCCCTGACAGAAAACGAAGGGGTGTTATAATTTTAACGTATGTATGTGGCATCAAAGGGATGAATGAAAGGCAATTGCATGCAGCTGAGATGAGAATGCTAAGAGGGATGTGTGGTGTTACACGAATGGATAGAGTAAGAAATGAGTACATAAGAGGAAGTCTGAAAGTGGCACCGGTGACCGAAAAGTTGTGCGGTAATCGGTTGTCATGGTATGGGCATGTGATGCGGAGGAATGAGGAAAATGTCGTGAAGAAAGTTTTGAGTGTGAATGTCGATGGCTATAAGAGTAGGGGAAGACCAAAGAAACGATGGATGGACTGTGTGAAAGATGATATGGCTAGAAAGGGGGTAACTACTGAAATGACGACTAATAGAGAAGTATGGAAAAAAGGGACATGTTGCGCCGACCCCTGTTATTTTATGTTTATTTTCTATCGACAATATCACACATTACTAACTAGTAGCGCCATCTGGCGAAAAGCATGTACGACCGTTTTTTCAAAATAAAGTTTAGTTCTTGTCTGTGACTCAAGCGTTTAATTTATAAGAGGTTATGTGCTCAGTTTTTTAGTTTTTCTCGCAATTTTCTTGGACTGGAAATAGACTTTGCAGATTGAGATTAACTGTAATTAACGCTGTGACTGTGAAATTGTGAAAATGTCGACGAACTATCTAATCAGTGTGCCTAAATTGAAAGGGCGGGAAAACTACAGTGAGTGGGCTTTCGCGGCTGAGAATTTCTTAGTTCTGGAGGGAATGTCTGATTGCATCAAGTCGGAGACTGTACCAGCAGAAATAGGAGCAGCAGGTGACGCGAAAACCAGAGCTAAGCTGATTCTGACAATAGATTCGTCGCTGTACGTGCACATAAAAAGTGTACAAACGACCCATGAGCTATGGAAGAAATTGAAGAGTCTGTTTGACGACTCAGACCAGTGTACATTTTCGAACAAAAATTTGTCGACTAGTAACAAAAATGAACGTACAAGCAGTAATGCGTTTAGCGCCGTGTTTCTGAATGGTGAATTTTGCAAAAGCGATTGGTATATTGACTCCGGGGCGAGCGTTCATCTTACCGCGAACGAAAAATGGTTATCAAATGTGTCGCGAGATTTTATGATCAAGGAAATTGTCGTGGCAAACAAAGATAAAGTACCTGTATTATGTACTGGAGATGTGCAGATTACGACAAAGACGCGCACCTGTGAATACGATATTACAGTAGAAGGTGTATTGTGTGTGCCGAAGTTGACTACAAATCTGTTGTCTGTTAGTCAACTTATATCCAAAGGAAACAAAGTTTCATTTAACAATGATGGTTGTCAGGTTTTCAACCAAGCAGGAGTACTGGTAGCTACAGCAAGTCTGTTGAATGGGGTGTATAAACTAAACATGCCTGAATATTGTTCATCAGCTGCAGTGATGGTGTCCAGTGAAGTTTGGCATCGACGTCTAGGTCATGTCAACAGCCAGTATTTGAACAAGATGCAAGATGCTGTAAAGGGATTGACACTTGATAATAAGACTGATATATCAAAGTCATCATGTATTGCATGCTGTGAGGGCAAGCAAAGTCGCTTACCTTTTCCCAAAGAAGGTAACAGAAGTACTGAGTTGCTACATATTGTGCATACTGATCTATGTGGCCCAATGGAAAACCGATCTATAGGTGGCTCTAGATACTTTATGCTGTTCATAGATGATTTCAGTCGTATGACATATATTTATTTTTTGAAAACGAAAGATGAGGCATTGAAATGCTTTCAACAGTATAAAGCAGAGGTTGAGAATCAACTTAACTGCAGCATAAAGATTTTGAGAAGTGACAATGGGACAGAATTCTGCAACAGCAAGTTTGATGGTTTTTTGATGTCGCATGGGATAGTACATCACAAAACAAACCCATACACACCTGAGCAGAATGGTCTCTCAGAGCGATACAACCGGACTATTGTTGAGAAAGCCAAGTGTCTATTGTTTGATGCAGGACTCGAGAAAAGGTTTTGGGCAGAGGCGGCACACACTGCAGTATACTTACAGAACAGGACTGTGACCACATCATTAAATTATAAAACTCCCTATGAGATATGGACAGGCAGAAAGCCTGATATAAGTCATTTACGTGTTTTCGGTAGTACAGTCATGGTACATGTACCAAAACAAAAGAGATTAAAGTGGGACAGAAAATCTGAAAAATGTATCCTTGTCGGCTATTCCAATGATGTCAAAGGGTACAGGATTTACAACCCGAAGTCTAATGACATCACTACCAGCCGAGATGTTGTAATATTGGAGAAGATAGAGACAGAGAATGTTGTGGAGGTACAGGAAAATTGTTCAGATGAGGTGAATTTAGTTCCAGTGGGGGAAGAAGATTTGACACTTCAGGAAGATTCACTTGAACAATCAGAGAGCTTGAACACAGATGACAGCAATGAACTGTATGTACCTTGTGAAAATGATACTTTAGATAGCTCTGAATCTGGTACCACAGACAGTGAAGACTCCAATATACTCAACAATGTCAACATGACAAGTGGACCTCGGCGTAGGCAGCAGCCAGACAGATATGGATTTGCAAATGCTTGTATAGAAGATGACAACATATTCACGGGTGAGATATCATTGCAAGAAGCCTTGGAAGGTCCTGAGAAGGCACAGTGGTTAGCAGCAGTGCAGGATGAGTTACAGTCGTTTGAGGAAAATAGTGCGTGGGAACTCGTAGATGTACCAAAAGATGGTACTATAGTGCAGTGCAAGTGGGTTTTGCGAAAAAAGTACGATAGTGAAAACAATATCCGTTATCGTGCTCGTCTAGTCGCAAAGGGCTTCACCCAAAAGCATGGCATAGACTATACAGAAACCTTTTCGCCTGTGGTGAGACATACAACCCTTAGACTATTATTTGCATTGTCTGTAAAGTTAGGTTTAGATGTTAACCATTTAGATGTAAAGACTGCGTTCTTGAATGGTGATTTAGAGGAAACCATTTATATGAGAGTGCCAGATTGTTATAAAAGTGATAGTTCAGTTTGTAAAGTATTGAAACTTAAAAAGGCCATTTATGGACTTAAGCAGGCCTCTAGAGCTTGGAACAAAAAGGTTGATAACTGTTTGATCAGTAATGGTTACCAAAGGTCAAAAATAGAGCCATGTATGTATATAAAGGATATTAACAAATGTAAGACCATTGTAACAGTTTATGTCGATGATTTCTTTATATTTTCTAACGATAAAATTGAAACTAAGAACTTGAAACAGATTTTATCTAATAAGTTTAGCATTAAGGACTTAGGTGAAGTTAAACTATGTCTTGGAATGAATGTAACATTCAATAAAGATAAAGGATATGTAACATTGAGTCAGGAAACTTATATTGATCAACTTTTGAGCAAATTTAATTTAAGTGATTGTAAGACTGTTGATACTCCAATGGAGGTCAAACTAAATATAAATAAAGGTCAAGTAGATGTAAATAGTCATGTACCCTATCAACAACTAATTGGTAGTTTGATGTACCTCTCAGTCTTAACTAGGCCAGATATTAGTTACTCTATAAGTTTTTTAAGTCAATTTAATAATTGCCACACAAAGGAGCATTGGGAATATGCAAAGAGAGTACTAAAATATCTAAAACGAACTAAATGTTATGGAATAAAATATTGTAAAGAAGGTAATTCAGAAATAACAGGCTATGTAGATGCTGATTGGGCCTCTAATTCTCTAGATAGGAAATCATATACTGGGATGTGTTTTTTGTTATCTAATAGTGTAATATCATGGGAATGTAGAAAACAGAAATGTGTAGCCCTCTCTAGCACTGAATCAGAGTATATTGGTCTATCTGAGGCGTGTAGAGAAGCATTATACCTAAAGAGATTACAATATGAAATAACCAATAAGATGTACACAATCAGCCTGTTTAATGATAACCAGGGCGCACAAAAGCTGTGTGCAAATCCAGTCTTTCATAAACGTACAAAGCACATTGATATCAAATATCATTTTTGTCGTGATCTAGTAAAAGACAAAATTGTTAAAGTACTGTATTTGCCAACAGCTGATATGCCTGCTGACATTTTAACCAAAAGTTTATGTTCAGCTAAACATTATAAATTTATGTTGCTTCTTGGAATAGTTTGTATAGAATAATTTTGATAAAATTGTTTAGTGAATATTGCGATAAGTGGGGGTGTTATTTTATGTTTATTTTCTATCGACAATATCACACATTACTAACTAGTAGCGCCATCTGGCGAAAAGCATGTACGACCGTTTTTTCAAAATAAAGTTTAGTTCTTGTCTGTGACTCAAGCGTTTAATTTATAAGAACCCCAAATAAAATTGGGATAAGGGCAGGAGAATGATGATGAAATGATGTATGTGGCATCGTAGGTCCCAAACGGTTGAACCGATTTTTTTTTTTTTTTTGTTATTTTGGAAAGGTGACTTGATCGGGAGTGTTCAAGAAAATCTATTTAGCCGTTTGAAGATTATCAGGTCTTTTCTAATTGATGAATGGATTTGAGCATTTTTCACAGGTCTGATCGAGTCTAAATTTGATAACTTTTACTTCAATGTTATTAGAATAACATAGTAACCTTGAACTGATGCTGCAGCATTACCTGGTATTTGCAGGATACCCAACTCCCTCATCAACTTACAGCAGAGGTATCGTATTTGGGCTCATTGGAATGGTCTCAATGAAAAGGTTATAGATATACATATATGAATCAGGGTCTGATGATGGAGAGGCAAAAATAAATCAGGGTAAATTAGTAACTGACTTTACTGTGGCAAAAATACGTAGCTGCACAGATTTAAGCGAGGCACGTGTCAATCGTAGCGTATGTACTAGTAATAAGTATATAAAGTTTAAAAAGCAGGAAATAAAAGTTAAATTTAAAATTTAAAAAACTCCTGTCAGGTTCAAAATCCTTTCTTTCCTAGCGCGTCGCCCGACGCCGAATGAAAATATCTTTTCTATATCTTTCAATAGCATGCCGTCCCCGACGCAATAACAAAATATTAACTACAGCTTGTATTAAACTTAAAGGGCCAGTTAATTTTATTTTATAACTTTTTAAAGGATTTTGTTGGTGTCGGGGGTTTTGATATTTTTTAATTGAATACAAATATTTAGATTGAAAAGCGTAGTAGGTACCTATAGAGAAGAAAGGGCACGAAACTCCACGGACACTCTCTTAAATAAAAAAAATAATGATACAACTTTAAAAGTAGCGGGTTTTACAACAAAATTCCCGACCCTTATCATGTTTTCAAGTAACGTACAGTCAGTAGTATCTCGGGAAACGGTAGATAATTATAAAGGTTAAACCACTATAAATAATTATGTTAATTTCAACAGATGTCAGTTTATCTGAGTCAACGCAACCATTAACAGGTTCACTATCCGCGAAGCAGACACAACAGTTGAACCACAGATATAGATAGACATAGATAACGCAAGTATCACGATCTGTATGAAAACCAAGCGTGCCATTTTTTGACTACCTACTATGACGTCACAAGCATTATTTAGTGATGGGAAAATAAAATCCGCCGCACGCGGCAGCGTCTTTGAATCGATTTTATTATCTTTGAAATCGATACTGCTGGCTAAAAGTCTTCGCATTGAGAGGTTGTGTGCTCGTGCGCGTTCCGTCGACGTTCACACGTCGTTTTTGGATACCTTTTCCAAAATTTCAAGTAAGTTTACCATTATATACGTGAATATTCGATTGAAATACCTACCTTATATTCAATTTAGTTCTAATGTTTACAAAAGCAACGAGATTCTACCCTTTTTCATCTTGAATAAAGATCATTGCATTTTGCATTTTGAATAAAGATCGTCTTTTTATTATACCATTTCTCTATTTATTGAGTAATCGTGTACAGTAAAGAATAATTATTGAGAATCGCTTAAATAGATTAATTAATCGCTTTTGTGACATATTAATGATACCTATAGACAGAGGAATGAGATAGACAGAGGAATGAGATAGACAGAGGAATGAGATAGACAGAGGAATGAGATAAACAGAGGAAAATAAAAATTCCTGATCTGCTTAGTAGGCAGTTAGGGATTTATAATTTCTTCAAATTGTTAGTATTTCCCTACTTATTCCTTGTAATTGTTGTAGATTATCTTTCAGAAACATAAAAAAAAACCAGAGAAGAAATTTTAGATGCTAAACAAAAACCCAGTAAAATACGATATAATAAAATTAAAATGGATGCAAAATTACTTGAGTGAGCTACAACAGCAAAAAGATAAAGAAAGTTGTGATCTTCAGTACATCAATAGTCGGATATGCTGCTTTTGTTAATATTCATTACTTTTTCCCTTCAACAAAGCATGCTTCCTCAAAATGTATTTAACAAATAGTGCTATGCTTTGTTGGGAACCAATCTTTATTTCCCGTCGCCTCAATCCATTTTTTTTTTAATTGAGTTCATGTGGGAAACTGAAAAAATCACTAAACGTTACGATAATTTATTAAAATTGTCTACATAATTACTACCTATAATAAAATACAAAATCATTCCTCTGTTTCCGAAATCGATTCTTGAGAATCGATTTGTGTTGCATAGGATGAACAGCACTAATCGCTAAAATTGACAGAGTAATGATAAAAGCGCCTGTACTACGAAACCGATGCGATATACGATAGTATCACTTGCTTCGATATTCATCACTTGTTAAAACAAAACGTCGCATCAACCGCTTCAAGTAAAAGCCGCAATGTAATACGAATATTCAATTTACGTTTGATGACCTATGTTTTTCTCAAATTTGGTATTACAGAGAGTATTAGATTTAAAATAATTGATTTTAATATTAAATACGCATAATATTAATCACAAAATGACTTATCGATGGAAGGAATCGTTTCCTTTATTTTTTCTCCTCGCATTTGTAAAGTTTTTACAATTTATAACTGAGCAATTAACCATTTTAAATTATTTAACTGACGTCCGACTAGCGTGGCACAACGATGCAGACTGAGCGCGAAAGTGGCAGCTTACGATTATTGTACGTAAGCTGGGCACGCGAAGTAGTTGCTCTTGCGTTATCTATGTCTATCTATATCTGTGAGTTGAACAATCAGCACAGACCATAATATATGTGGCCGTAAATTTAAATGTGTAAAGAGTTTATAAAAATTGATTTAAGTGTGATCTAGAAATATCTGATCGTCTAAGTAACGAAGATCAAAATGAAAGGAGAAATCCCAGTGTTCAGAAGATGTTGTTTCTGTCTGCCTCTACGATATGGCTTACTCGCGTGGGGATATTTCAAAATGGTGAGTTGATTAGCTGCTAATCAACGAACTTTATGGCGTGTATTTATTAAGTGTCGTTCTTACGTTTCAGACAGCAGATGCGTTTCTTACATATCTATTGATAGATACTTTAGTCATGCTCATCAGCTCATATAAGAATGAAGACATACACATGAAAGGATTTTCTACAGAATTGATTGTATCAATTATTGCAATTACTGTTTTCTTTACGGATTTCATAGTAACCATAGTGTTCATCGTTGGAGGACATAAGGTGAGATTAGAATTCGAATTCTTATTTAAACTTATCTATATAAAGTTGAAGGCTTGAGGTCAACAAAACAATACAAAATAAGCTTTTAAATTAAACATGGTATAGCCTCTCTCCTAGTGTGAATTTGGTAAGTGTATAATTATGCGACTCTTGAAAATAGCTGAGTTTCTTCACTCTGTCTCTCTCTCCAACTTCCACATTCAGTTTATCTGACTATCAAGCCCTCCACAGTCAGATAAACTGAATGTGGAAGGTAGAGAACGGGCCGTTGAGGTGCACTTGAAAGAGGCCTTCGTCCTGTCCAGTTTATGAGATGGCGAAAAGTGGATAAGTCAATCGTTCCTATGTTATTATTGGGAGGCTGATGTCCAGCGCTGATTGTATTATTCCTATATAAAAACAAGTCATGGCATCCTTGGAACAAAGCTAATAAATATTTTTCTTTTGCAGAAAAACGTGAAGCTGATAAGAGTATTCTATTTCTTCAGCATTGGGATGTGGGTAATAACTTGTCTATTTACTGCCATGTTAGTCATTATAACAATACAAAACTTAATTAAACGCAACATGCGTTATTGGGTGAGAATCGTGCTGCCACCCTCATTATTTATCGTCACATTAGGTGAGCATATTTTTGAGTTGTTCAAATAGTATAATTTATAAGGAATTATTGTATAGAGAGTTAATATTGACCTGCAACTATTAAAACTACAAAACGGGAGGATTCGTAGGAGACCTGGTTGGAACGGAGTTTCTTTCGCTTTGAACCTCACGATACTTTTTTTACGTAACAAAACAGTCGTGACAGTCAAAATGTTACACTTTTTTCGGTCTACCTCTCATTCACCTAAACGTGCGATATTAAACGAACCTCTTTGTTTTTCCAGCTGTACAGAGTTACTTCCTTTTGCTACTGAGGAGTGAGATCATCAAACTGAGGAGCAACGGCGAGTTCACATTTGTGAACAATGCGGCTGAAGCAGAATGTACCATGACTTGTGAAGAAAAGGCAGTGGGAGAGGAGACGGTGAAGGAAGTCGTAATAAACTAAAGAGACTAAACGCGCGAAAATTAAAACTTGAAAAAGAAATAGTGAATGTCTCATTGATGAGTAGAAGTTAATTAAGCTAATTTTAAATATAAGTTTTGTAAGTTGATGGAGGTACTTACTTGTAAATAATAAACAATTTTGTAAAATAATACTTATTTATTATTTAGTTTTTTTGTTAAAAGTGGCTATATACCCAAGTATTGCAATAAGACACATAAAGCACATTAATCTCGCCTGCATTGCAATAATATTAGAATATTATACACTTTAAAGGCCGTCATAGGCGTATTTATAATGTATATTAATATACTATATTTATATTATAGCGAGCCATCACACAGGGTAGCTATACTATCCTAACTAATACGATTTCCGGCGAAAACTACCTATGGTGACGCGAGGAACTAGGGCTGACGGGGTGATTGCTTCGCTGAAAAGGTCGACTCTATGGTCGCAAGTTCATAGACTGCGTTTGACCATCAACATGCGAGCTCGGCTTGGCGGGAATTCACATGCTCAAGAATTCTCCGACGTTCTTCTAAAAGTAGGTGAAGGCACTCTGCCAGAGGAGAGTGGCCAGGTTGACCTACCAGAAACTCTTGGTAGAGTAGTTCCCAATTTAGAAGATCTGATTCGTCTGGTGTACGGGGACATCAGTCAAATACCGTACCAAGAGAATTGGGTGTGTGAACGGGGCATTTTAACGCCCAAAAATGATCAACAGAATTCTCTCGCAAATCGAAGGCAGTGAAGTGATCACCTCCATTAACCCTGTTGTGGAGCAAAATGACGCCACACATTACCCTGTAGAATTTTTGAATTCGTTAACGGCAAGTGGACTTCCTGCGCACATTCGTTAACGGCAAGTGGACTTCCTGCGCACATAATCCAGCTGAAGGTCGGTGTCCCGATTATGCTCCCTCGGAACTTAACTCCGCCGAAACTGTGTAACGGAACCCGGCTCAAAGTCAAGTCTTTGCAGAGAAACATCATCTTGGCGGAAATTCTAACAGGTTGTGGCATTGGCGAGACAGTATTTATACCGCGTATACCACTAATTACCCACAATTACCCCTTCCAGTTTAAGCGCGTGCAGTTCCCTGTGCGCGTATGCTTTGCGATGACTATCAACAAGTCACAGGGGCAGACACTGAAGGTGTCGACTTCAGGACAAGCTGCTTCTCACACGGACAACTGTACGTCGCTTGCTCACGCGTCACCAGTCCTGACTCTCTATATATTTTAGCTGCTGAAAACAAAACAACAAACGTAGTATACAGAGAAGTTTTATAAAAATGTGGCTGTTATTAAAGTATATTGTGGTGTCTTACGACTTCCACGCGAACGAAGTCGCGGGCAGAAGCTAGTCCTAAGTAATATTACAAACGCGAAAGTGATTTTGTTTGTTAATTATACTTTCACGCTAAAACAGCTGAACGGATTTGGATGAAATTTGGCACACGTGTAGACCATGACCTGGAATAGAACATAGAATACTTTTTATTCCGATATTCCGACGACATAAGTGGGTGAAACCGAGGGGCGCAGCTAGTAACATATTTTTCCCCTCATTTGGTCTGCAGTTTAATATACCATAATTATACCATGGGTGTAGATAAAGCCTTGTATGCAACTGTACTGTACTGTATTATCACCCAAATTCGTGTTTTAATACCCCTTATTATACAAAAGTTGCTATATAACTAATATAATTGGATAGAACTAAGCAAATACATAGGTACTCTATTACGTTCTATATTACAATTAAAGTATTGCATGATCTTTAAAAATAAAAATGTAATGCTGTTGGTTGGTAAGCGCATCACTTGAGAACAGCATGACCGATTTGGCATTTTTTTTTTAATGTTCGTCTTAATCCGAATAAGGTATATAGGAAAAATAATTTAATTTCCCGGAAAATTTTAAAATTAGGGAAAAACTGAATGTTTTTTTTTAATGAGATTTTTGTATTGGAACTGGAGGTCATCTGTCGGGTTAGCTAGTTTTTAGGGTTCCGTAGTCAACAAGGAACCCCTATAGTTTCACCATGTCCGTCTATCCGCGGCTTAGCTCAGAGACTGTTAGTACTAGAAAGCTGTAATTTGGCATGGATATACATATTAATCACGCCGACAAAATCATCATCATCATCATGTCAGCCGAAAGACCACTGCTGGACATAGGCCTCCCCTAAGCACCACCACTTCGACCGATTCTGTGCTTCCCGCGTCCAGCGGATTCCTGCGGCCTTTACAAGGTCATCGGTTCATCTTGTGGGAGGCCTTCCAACACTACGTCTTCCGGTACGTGGTAGAACCTTTCCGCCCCATCGGCCATCTGTTCTGCGAGCAATGTGTCCTGCCCATTGCCACTTAAGTTTGGCAATTCTTCGGGCTATGTCGGTTACCTTGGTTCTCCTGCGGATCTCTTCATTTCTGATTCGATCACGTAGAGAAACTCCAAGCATAGCCCTCTCCATTGGTCTTTGGGTGACTTTTAGCCTTCTGATAAGGCCCATTGTGAGCGACCACGTTTCAGTGCTATAAGTCATCACTGGCAACACGCACTGGTCAAAGACTTTCGTCTTGAGACACTGTGGTTGCACAATGAAAATAATATTTATTTCGATTTTCGTCCTAAATGGGCCGTAGGTATGTAGGACGAGTTGACGAATCACTCAAAATAGCGGGTTTTACAACAAAGTTCCCGCCCCATATAATGTTTTCAAGTAATGTGCATTGTGCAGTCAGTAGTACTTATCTCGGGAAACGATAGATATAAAGGTTAAATCATTATAAAACATTTATGTTATTTTCAACAGTTGTCAGTTTATCAGAGTCAACGCAACCATTAACAGGTAAAACAGGTTCACTATCCGCGAAGAAGACACAATAGTTGAATTATTTGTGGCCGAAAATTGAAGGTGTAAAGAGTTTATAAAAGGTGATTTAAGTGTGATCTGGAAATATCTGATCGTCTAACTATCGAACATCAAAATGAAAGGAGAAATCCCAGTGTTCAAACGATGTTGTTTCTGTCTCCCTCTACGATATGGCTTGCTCGCGTGGGGATATTTCAAAATGGTGAGTTTATTAGCTGCTAATCAATGAACGCCAAACAGACCAGCTATCTAATTACGCAACATATTTTTGTAAACGATTCCGATTAATCTGTTTAATTTTGACAGTTCAACGATATTCATTGCGATATTTACGTTGTTGAGCAGATTTTGTTTTTCGAATTATGAAGCAAAAGGATTAGCAATCTGTTTCAAAACGATTCAAATTCTAATTGATCGTGTATTACGTAATTAGGGTACAGCTTTATTGCGTGTATACTAACTATCGTTCTTACATTTCAGACAGCAAATGTCTTTCTTGTTTTAACAATGATATATGTATTGTTACATAATTTAGTCATGATACGCTTATATGAAAAGGAAGACTACATCAGCCCATTTTCTACAGAACTGATTGTATCAAATATTGCAATTACTGTTTTCTTTACGGATTTCATAGTGACCATAGTGTTCATCGTTGGAGGACATAAAGTGAGATTTGAATTAGAATTCTTATTTTAACTTACGAAGTGTATAGAGTGCCGCGAGTTTCTTGTGGCACTCTAGTGTCACTGCCTCGGCCCGGCTAGGGTGCCCTGAGCGTTGCATTGTCACTGTCACTTGTTATTTAGGTTAGGTTAGGTTAGAACTGTGACCACACAACGCACGAGCCGAGCGAGCGTAGCGAGCGGTGCTGCGGTAGCGGCCGGCGAAGTGCCAGGGTCCGTTTAGGCACAAGAGAATGTAATGTTTTGGGAATGTGGTGTTTTACAGCGATCTAACCTCGACAATCAAACAAAATACCAAGTGACGTGACTTAGTGACAGTGACAATGACAATCCAATGCTTGCGGCACTTTAGCCGGGCCGAGGCGGTGTTACTAGGGTGCCTGTAGTGGCACTTTATCCGATAGGGATAGAGTGCCAATGGTGGCACTCTATACACTGCCTTTAACTTATATCTATATAAAGTTGAGGGCTTGAGGAAATGAGAAATCGTGAGGACCCGAATCCGCAAATTCACTGATAATTATTGTAACTGGAAATCTCACGTAGATCTTGTTTGTAAAAAAAATCACAAATTCGTTTACGCACTTCGTAAAATAAAAAAAATTAATAATAAAGAAACAGCATTAATGGTATACCACAGTCATGTATGTTCAGTATTGAGGTATGGGTTAATCATATGGGGAAACTCTACAGACGCCCAGAGAGCTTTTATAGCCCAGAAAAAATGCTTAAGGTCAATTTACAGTCTCAAGTGGACTGATTCGTGCCGACCAATTTTCATGGATAAACGTTTACTTACACTTCCATCCCTATACGTTTTTGAAATGTGTAAATTCGTTAGAAACCACCTATCACTCTTTGAACAAGATAATAAGGCTCAATTTAAAAGGAAAATTGTACAAAAACCTCTAGTAGTACCTCGCAGCAGATTAAAGTTGTGCGATAGAAACTGCTACACCATGGCGGTGAAAATTTATAATAAACTACCGGATAAAATAAGGAAAATTAATAACTTAGAATTCAATAAAACTTTAAATAATTGGCTTTGTGACAGATGTTTTTATTCAATAGATGATTATTTAAATAAACTGACATTATGTTTAACTACATATATTTTATGAATACTTATTTAAATTAAAATTTTTGACATTATTTATAAATCTAATCAATAAATTGATGAACTATCAAACTCACTTAAACTCAAAGCATTTATTTCAAATAAACCAATTACAGGCACTTTTGAATTGTCAAGGGGTCGGTCAGTCAGAAAAGATGAAGCTAGATGCATTCCAAAGCGTAGTAGGTACCTATGGAGAAGAAAGGGCAAGAAACTCCACGGACACTCTTTTAAATAAAAATTTGGTTACAAAATATTGGTTACATCATTCATGTTGAACTTATACATGTGAGAACGATGCAAAACGTTAAAAGCGTCCGTAATAAAAGATAAAAAAACAAAAATAAAACAATTCAAAAATTAAATCAAATTAAAATAAGCCATGGCAGCTATGAGATGACCAGTCACAATTGACGGCGCCCGTTCACGAACATGACGCATGGATTAGCACCATTCAGCTCAACCATTTTGAAGGGAGCTAAATGATCCAAACACACGCCACCGTCAGCGTGACATTAGAGTGAGCATACTCTCAGCGGCCAGGGCACATTCAAGTCAATGAAAGACATACCCAGTACCTAAAAGGTAGCTTTATGGTCTGTACATAGTACTCACACATGTGCTATGCAATTATACAATGCTAAGAGATTGAATTTATACAATGCAAGGATAGGTTTTAAAATCTTCCGCAGCTCCAACAGTTTTTTCAGATGCTATACAATTAGTTTATGCGCCCTTGTGGAGCAGGACCAGCGTTGAGCCAAGCATTTTTATCAGCGATGTAATCCCCCAACTTATAATATGCTTGACTGCATAGTGTGCGTTTAATATAAGATTTAAATTTCGTTTCATTCAGCTGAAGTATGTGGGGAGGTATTTTATTGTAGCATTTTAAACAGTACCCCATGAATGATGAGTCTACTTTAGCCAGCCTGAAACCCGGTTGAACTAATTGGTCCCTATTCCTAGTGATATAATTGTGTCTTGAACCTCTTTTACTAAAAAGATGTAGATTTTTCCTTACGTACATAATGTTTTCATAGATATATTGACAAGGTACCGTCATGATGTTAATATCTTTAAACAGTTCCCTTGGAGAGTCGCGCCTGCGGAGGCCATATATGGCTCTGATGGCTCTTTTCTGCAGAATAAAAATAGACTCGATGTCTGCAGCCCGTCCCCATAGTAGAATACCGTAAGACATAATACTATGAAAGTAACTAAAATAGACTAGCCTCGCGGTATCTACATCCGTAAATTGACGGATTTTTCTCACAGCATACGCTGCCGAACTTAGTCGTCCTGAAAGGGATGTTAAATGAGGACCCCATTGAATCCTAGAGTCGAGCGTGATCCCCAGGAAAACAGTTTGATCGACGAATTGTAGTTTCTCTTGATTTAATACTATCTCACAATTACTACTTTTGACATTTGGTAAAGAAAATCTTATGCACTTAGTTTTTTTCCCATTTAATACTAAATTATTAGCAGTTAACCAATTGTGGACCTGCTGCAGGGCGTTATTAACGTCGTCAACATTTGCTGCACAGAGAATGTCACAGAAAATTCCTATGGCGTCTTGGGCCTCTTCCCACGCCTTAAATATGTGTTTTAATAAGGTGACACCGGCGTCAGTCGTACAACGTCCCTGGTGAAGCCATACTGTTGATCATGTAAGATTTTATTGGTATTAAAATGATTGAGCATTTGATTAAGCATTACCTTTTCAAACACCTTGCTTAATACCGGCAACACGGACACGGGTCTATAATTATTGGTATCTTTACTGTCCCCGGATTTGAAAAGTGGTATTACCTTACTATATTTCATTAGATCAGGGAAGACTCCTTGATCCATACACAAATTAAATATTAAGGCTAAGTACGGCGCTATAGTCTCAATAATGGAGGTACATACTTTGATTGACATTCCCCATAGATCTTCGGTTAATTTGATCTTAATTTGCTTGAAAGCTTTTAATACTGTTATGGGGTTTATATGCTTGAATTTAAATTGAATCGGGCAGGATGAAACGTTTGCTCTTAATAAATCAATAGAACGCGAGGGCGAGGAATTTAAGGTTTCAGTAGTTTTAAGTGGGATACTGGTAAAGAAATTTACAAATTCTTGAGCAACTTATTTGTTAGTGCTTATGGCACCACGTGAAGTTTCTAGTGTGAAATCACTGTTATGTCTTTTATACCTATTTGTTTCGTCATTGATAATTTTCCAAACCGTCTTTATTTTATTATCGGCTGACTTTGTTGTATTGACTGTGATATGTTCTAATAAACTAATTTAATATATTTTATAATGTTAATGTACTTAATCACTATTAACGAACCAAGACCACACATTTTATTATGATTGTGATGTGCATGACTAATGATAATGCCATTGATGTATTTTCATGTACTAGAAATATTTGCACGACTGATAAGTCGAATATAGTGAGACCAAAATTATTCTACCATACTATTATGTAAATACTTCTGGCAAATAAATATATTTCATTTCATTTCATTTCAATGGGACGCCAGCTACATGAACAGACAACCTAAAAAAGGTGGCTTGCAAATTTACAATTTACATACATACATAATCAGCCTATTAATGTTCCCACTGCTGGGACACAGGCCTCCTCTCTGTGAGAGGAAGTGGGCCGTAATCCACCACGCGGGCCCAGTGCGGGTTGGTAGATGTCACATGTCTTCGAATTTTTGGTTCTAAGACATGCCGGTTTCCTCACGATATTTTCTTTCACCGTTTTGAGAGCATTGGTGATGAAATAATTTACATAATTAACAGCAATAGGTTAATACTATGACTATAATTATTGTTTTTAAATGGCATAAATCGCACTGACTACCTCCCTACCTCACTCAAGCTAAGATTAAACTTGTGTTATGGGAGCCAGGGCTCTCTCTATTTCATTTACTTAATACATTTTCCAATTTACACAAACTAGTACGGAGTTACATTAGGTAAGTAAACTATCGTTTAGTACAAAAAGAAAATAAAGTAAACAAAATAATACAAAATATACTTTAAAATTAAAAAAGTATAGCCTCTCTCTAGTGTGAATTTGGTAAGTGTATAATTATGTCATGTGTATATATCGTGTCGTGCGTCGCCGAAGTGTACCTAGCCCTAAACTATGGCGCAGATTCTCAAAATCGCTATGAGTTTCTACACTCTGTCTCTCTCCAAACCTTCCACATTAAATTTACCTGACTATCCAACCCTCCCCAGTCAGATAAACTAAAAGTAGAGAACGGCTGTTGAGGTGCAATTGTAAGAGGCCTTCATCCTGTCCAGTTTATGGGATGGCGAAAAGTGAATGGGTCGATCGTTCCTATGTCATTATGGGGAGGCTGATGTCCAGCGCTGTGTATTATTCCAATTTAAAAAAATATAAAAAATATAAACAAAGCTAATAAATATTTTTCTTTTGCAGAAAAACGTGAAGCTGATTAGAGTATTCTATTTCTTCAGCATTGGGATGTGGGTAATAACTTGTCTATTTACTGCCATGCAAGTCGTTATAACAGTAAAAAATTTAATGAAATACAACATGCGTTAGCATATTTTAGTTGTTCAAATAATATAATTTATAAGGAATTATTGTCAACCACTGTATAGAGAGTTATTATTTACCTGAGTCAAAGTCAAAGTCAAATAATTTACGAAGTGTATAGAGTGCCGCGAGTTTCTTGTGGCACTCTAGTGTCACTGCCTCGGCCCGGCTAGGGTGCCGTGAGCGTTGCATTGTCACTGTCACTTGTTATTTAGGTTAGGTTAGAACTGTGACCACACAACGCACGAGCCGAGCGAGCGTAGCGAGCGGTGCCGCGGTAGCGGCCGGCGAAGTGCCAGGGTCCGTTTAGGCACAAGAGAATGTAATGTTTTGGGAATGTGGTGTTTTACAGCGATCTAACCTCGACAATCAAACAAAATACCAAGTGACGTGACTTAGTGACAGTGACAATGACAATCCAATGCTTGCGGCACTTTAGCCGGGCCGAGGCGGTGTTACTAGGGTGCCTGTAGTGGCACTTTATCCGATAAGGATAGAGTGCCACTGGTGGCACTCTATACACTGCCAATAATTTATTTCAATTAGGCACATGAAAGGCACTTTTGAACGTCAAAGATTTACATAAAAATAAATAGAATTGATTCTAGTCGCCCCTTCCAAAAGGTAGTTTTCGTATGGAGAAGAATGGGCAAGAAACTCCACCGTTACTCTTTTAAAATGGTTTTACAATATTTTTTATACATTAATTATATGTGAAGACGATGCACCTAGAATAAAATTACTATACCAAAATTGGTAAAAAGAATGAAAAAATGAAGCAATGACAGATAAACAGTAACTTATTATGTGATAGATAGGGACATGGTGCTCACATATTTACAAACATTACCTACAAATATTAAAACTATACAACAGGAGGATTCGCAGGAGACCCAGTAGGTTTCTTTTGCTTTGAACGTCACGACACTTTATTTACGTAACAAAAGAGTCGTGACGGTCAAAATTTTATACTTTTTTCGGTGTAACTCTCATTCGCCAAGTGCGCGTAGTATAACGTGCGATTAGGAACTTCGTTCCAATTAAATCAACCTCTTCGTTGTTACAGCTGTACAGAGTTACTTCCTTTTACTACTGAGGAGTGAGATCATCAAACTGAGGAGCAACGGCGAGTTCAGATTTGTGAACAATGCGGCTGAAGCAGAATGTACCATGACATGCGAAGAAAGGGCAGTGGGAGAGGAGACGGTGAAGGAAGTTGTAATAAACTAAAGAGGAACAACAAACACGACGCGCGAAACTGAAAATGTTTAAGAGTGAAACTGAATTCAGATAATTTTAACCCTAAGTTTATTGTAAGTTGATGTTCATGGTATTTGTAAATATTAAACAGTTACAGTGTAAAATAATCTGGATACAAGTACTTTTTTTTTTTGGGTGGGAAATCATCAAATGACTTCTCCCGCTCTGGGTGGAGCGGAAGGGCGAGTCAGACTCTTACTGATTAAAACCCACCCGTGTTCCTTCCCTTTGTCTATGCCTGGGGCCACGGTTTTGCCTTAGGACTTCCCGCAACCCCAGCAGACATCGGCCCTAGCGGACCCCTTCAGTTTTGCTGACATCTCTTTGAAGCGCGCGTGGAACACGACGCGCCGTCGAGGCCTGATCCTTATCGGACGGCGAGCTACCCATTGCTCTCCGTCCGCAAACCCGCGCCTAACGGTGGCCGGAAATCGGCTACCAATTCCCGACGCCCAGGGCGTCTCCTACGGCGGCGGCTAGGGCTGCGAGGGCGCGGCGTTTGCCTCTCCCTCGCGCGCCCCGCCTCCTCCTTCGCAAGCATTACTGCTTCGCAGATAGAGGTGATGGCTTGCCATACCCTCTCGCTCCGCACCATGACCTGGACCAGGGCCGGACGCGAGAGGTCACTGACGCCGATCGCCTCCACGAGGACACGGCGGTGCTCCTCTGCCGTATGCTCCACCGAGTCCTCCGGACAGTCCACACAGTGGTGACACCCGGGCGTTTCCTCCCGCCTTATGCGAAACAGGAACCTCCCGAAACAACCATGTCCGATGAGGACCTGTGTCAGGCGGAAGGTAAGGACGCCGTGGCGCCTCTCCAGCCACTCCTCAAAGAGGGGATTTATCACCGCAATTGTGGCGTGCCCAAATCTGGGTTGCGATAATCGCACTCTCCAAGCTGCCATGAGATCCCGCCGGAGCTCTGTCCGCTGTACGGTGATTTCTCGCGGCAGCGGAGTACACCCCGGTGCTTCACTCCTAAATGTGGGCGAGGACTTTTGCCTCAAGATCCCATGGCGGCATTTCGGCAAGCAGGCTCGCCGCCTCGCCGTAGACCGTATGGTATCCCCGGACCATCCGGATGGCCATGACCCTTTGGGCCGCGTGCAACCGATGAGCTAGCCGCAACCTCAAGATTCGCGCCCACACCGGTGCCCCGTAAAGGGCCACGGACCGCACTACCCCTGGGTAGAGCCTCTAGCAGGAGGCGTTAGGACCCCTTAAATTCAAATGTCATTTATTCAAACTAGGCTGAGAATCAGCACTTTTCGAACGTCAAAATTACATAAGACAGTCCCCCAAAAACGCCCACACTTCACCACTTCCAAGTGCTTTTACTGGGAAGAAGAAGTGGCGCAACAAACTCCCCAGCAGCACAGCTGTCTGTTCAGTTAGAAAAAAAACTTGATTCTTTACAATAGTATGATGTACCTACAGTGAGTTATAGCTGTTACCTGACCCACCTTGCCGTTGCTGACAACGGCAAGGCGGGTCAGGTAACAGCTATAACTCACTGTATGGGCAGGGAGCCGCTTCAAGGCAGCCCCGCCCGGCCCGCTCTAGTTTGGGAGCCAATCGACGTTCGATTTGAAATTTCAGTCTTACCACTAAAAACTTAAATTCCTGCTATAGATACTTTTTTGAGTAACTTGCAAGAATGTTAACAAGTTTATTATTTTACGTATGAAAGTTACATTCAAGAAGAAACTGTCGGAAAAAAAAATCTTGAAAATACTCACTACGAAAAATTATATGAATATTTGAAGCTCCCACGGGCAAGAACTCATTTAAAATACAAAAAAAAATATAACTCGAAAACTACAAAACATCGCGGAACATAGATTATTTTCGAATATCCCTGGACATGAGGAATCAATTTTTAAGCTATTGCATAGCTTCTATCGCGGGCCTTGAGCGTGGAGACCTAATCTAGAAATTCCGTAACGAAAATACAAGTACCTAAGGAGAGTGTTTTGTATTGAAAATTATGTTTAACTGCTTGACAACAAAGTTCAAATTTACTTAGACGAATGATACGAGAGTAATGTATTGAAAATTATGTTTAACTGTTTGACAACAAAGTTCAAATTTACTTAGACGAATGATACGAGAGTGTTGTATTGAAAATTATGTTTAACTGTTTGACAAAAAAGTTCAAATTTACTTAGACGAATGATCCTTGACTATTAATAGTTAAATTAAAACCTTTTTATTAGTTTGATGTTCCCATTACGTTGTGTCAAGTTTTAAAAACTATAAATGTGAATAACAGTTCCTGTCAATGCCATCGTTGCTATTTCTTGTATTCGGGTTAATATTTTACAATTGCATAAGTTGATAAAAAATGCTATGCAATAGCTTTGCCGCGGCAGTCCCCGAGTGCCACACGTCTTTGTTTTTTTTTAGGTCGTGTATTTTTGGTCCACCCTGTATGGCCACCTGAAATATTGACTTGATGATTCCTAGCTTAATTTGGGAGAGTCCTTTGCCCAGCAGTGGACTGTGAATTGATTGTTATGTTAATGGGATGGTGTTAAGAGAATGGGTCCATAATTTTTGCCGTTATTGAGCGCTGAGTCCAGTGGTGTAGGGCGATGGCTGACGGCTACTGACTACTTGTGATTAATTGTTACAACTTTTAATTGGTTAAATAGTTTTAACTTTTATTTGCTAATTAAAAGTTGTGACGGTTAATCATGTTTAATATAGTTATTAATAAAAACACACGAAGAAATTCTGAAAAAAATCCTTGGTTTAGGAAATTTTGAATTTTTATAGCATGCCTACAAAAAATTCATTATTAATCGAGAGAGACGAAACAAACCGACTCTAGGTATAATACGACTTATTTCCGAAGTGGTCTTTAGCCACGGTAGTACTAATACCAATAACATAGTAAACTAAAATTAGACGAATTACAATCATTACAACTTTCAGGGAATCCCCTTTAATTAATCGGTGGTGCCATAGAGTAAAGTAATACATTAAGTATATAAACAATAGGGCTACCAACTCAAGTTAAATTTTTCCCTGAAATTCCCTAAATCCATTCCAAAATATAATATCCCTAAACCATGCTTATTATTGGCCATTTTTCCCTCAAAAAGGGAGAAATCCCTAAAAGTGGAAACGCTGGGCTCCGGTCTTGTGAGTTTATAAACAGCCAGTGTGAATTAAAGAAAAACCTAATACGCGGGACGGCCCGCAGCGGTGACGCGGTGCGTTCCATATTTAAAAAAAAACACAAATTGTTCTAACTTCTCAGTTCATTTTAAATAGGTACTACTCATGTTATTTAATATCAATAAATATTTTAAACACTATTTCTTACTTTCCATAAACCTATTCGAAATGAAAAGTAGTGTTTAACACGGGTGAAAGACATCAATTCCTACTCGGACTATAGCGCCCTCGCTGCGCTCGGGCGTCTAAATACCTCGTATGGGAATTGATTGCTTTCGACCCTTGTATAACAATCTACTATTACTGTTGACTGCTACGTCAGTCGTTATAACAATACAGAATTTGATGTTGCGCGACATGTATTTTTGGGAGAGAGCTATGTTGACATTCTCATTTTATTTCTTGGTTTTAGGTAAGCACATTATATTTTTTGTTCAGCTCTATATTTTTTATCTTTGCACATATTAAATAAATCTGTATGCTCTGCTTTTCTAAATTACATTAAATTTTTGTTGTATTGTTAAAGTTGTTATTGTATTTATGCAAAGAGAACTTAATATTACTTAATATTGATAGACTCTTCATTTGTTATTCCTCCATCATATTCTATCCAACATTTTGTTTCAGTTATATTGTTAAAAGAATAATCACATTTTTCTTTTTCGCAAGTAACTTCAATTCCTTCCCCTATTTCTACTGTCTGTTTATCAAATGTGTCTTCTTCTTCTTCTTCGTCCTGTATTTTAATTGGTTTAAAAATTCCATTTTCCATTTCCACATCGCACTCCATTTTACATTTTGCTCCTAGCGTAGCGTAGTTTACAAAGCTGAACTGACCTATTGGTTTGAAGTTTTTTTTATCTATTTTCTTATCTGAACAACAGAATTCAGAGGGTCGCGGTTAACGGCAAGAGATCTTCAGGTTCCGCGGTCACCATGGGCGTTCCGCAGGGTTCAATTCTAGGTGCATTCTTATTTTTGATTTATATAAACGACTTACCTTACCATATTTTAAGGGAAAAGTAAATTACTAAATGTCTCTATTCTGGAATTGAACATAGAACAAAATCCATCAAACAAAGTAAAATGTTTGTATGTTGTATAGACATTATTATGTTGCTCATACTATTAATTAATTCAATATAATTGTCAGGTTTCCTAAAGTCCTCTTCGCCTATCAAAATCAAACAGTAGTCATTCATTGTATAGTTTGTCAATTTCTGTTCTGATGATTGATCAACTGAAGAACTCCACAATTTGTATAGATGAAATAACATATTATATTATGATTCGGAAATGTAGTCTGTGCTATAGGTATTATTTTATTAGTTTTGTTACTACTAATCATAAAAAGTTTGCGCTGTTGTCGTTTCGATAAGTTTGTTTTAAGTAAAGTACAGTCAACAACTTACTGGGTTACGTTTTCAGCAGATGTATCATTGCTCGTTATATCCGTAATCCTGTATAGTACGGATGTGTCGCTGGTGGCGCCATCTGTTATCGCCTCCGTAGTCTCCGCGTGTTCAAGTTCAAGGTCCACGCAGCTACTGTTAATTTCCTCATTAAAAGATTGCCTCAGCTCTCTTGAATTTTTTTTCTTTCTCTTGCTTTTACTCTTATGGGTATTTGTTCCTCTACTTTTTGTTTCAGAGCATATTTTTTGAAAGTGTTAGGATTTATTTATGTCTTTGTTAAGAACATCTGTTGGGATCTTCCCAATTCAACTTTCCCGTTTTTTCGTGGACATTGCATTATTTGCGGTTTTTATTTCCGCATATGCACTATCTAACTCACTTTTAGCTGTGTTATTTTTGCTTTTAGATCATATATGTCACTGTCGTATGCAGTCGACAACTCTGGTAAACTGTATTTTCTAATTTCAGAGTTTGTTGATTCAAAAGAAATATCTAGGGAGTCGTTTGTAGTGGACTTAGGTCGACGAATTGTTATATTACTTCCTATGGTAATGGTCAGTATTACTATACTATTCAAAACTTGAGTTACGTAGTAGCGTGTAACGGAGCACAGTCTCAAAAGGCTGG